>QEPC01008309.1:7025104-7039718 GCA_003113815.1 Sphenodon punctatus
TGGTCTAGCGAGAAGGTTGAGTACTTGCACCTGGGAAATGCTGCCTTCCAAACTGGTCAACAAAGCCCCACAGGCACTTAGCAAAGTCACACCTACTCTCTGCTATTTTCGTGCCGTAGATTCCATTTCAAATAGCTATTAAACAAAAACTTCATGCACAAGGACAGCAAAATCAAGGGTCCCGTTCCCAGATGAGCTTACGTGTTCAATGCCAGTTCCCTGCACCCCCAGACTCAAAGCAGGGCGCATTGGACTGGTCTCTGACCCCCAGCCATTCAGTCCCCTTCACTCTAGGTGTCCATCCACAGCTGGGTCTCTCCCCAGGGAAGCTGGGTTTGCAGTCAGGGGGCGGGCGAGGCTGAGGGTCTTGCCCATTGAAGCTGGCCCATTGAAGTGACCTGTGCCCTCCTGCCCGGCAGGGGAAGAAACAACTTCTGCCTGCCTGCCTGACGAAGAGCATGGGCTTGAGACTCTTTGCCCCGACAAGCCTGCAGGGCAGGGGGACGTCCCGTCCTGGCAAAGAAGAGCAGGCGGGAAATCCGTGGGAGGGAGGAGCCGCAAGGGAGTGCGCACAAACCTGAGGCAGCAGCCTCTCCTCAGCAGCTCTGTGCACCACGCCTGCTGGGAGTTTGGCTGGGGAGCTGCCCTCCCATCCCAGGCAGTGGTGTGGGAAGGTAGGTGCGGGGTACAGCTCCAGCTGGCAGCAGAGGGTTACCTGGGAAGCAGCGTGGGAAGGTAGGGGTTTGGGGCAGCAGGGAGATGCTGCAGCTTGGTGGCGCCGAGCAAGCTATTCTCGCCTGCTTCTGGCCAAGCGGAGGGCTTTGGGGCTCACTGGAGATGCCGCGGCTCTTCTCCGCAACACTGAGCGTGCTCCTCTCGGCGGCTTCTAGCCAGCTCTTTTTCCTTATCAACAGGAGAAATCAGGTAAGTCACAGAGAAATAGAAAAGGTCACAGAGGGGGCCAAAATTCACTAAACACGTGACCCCCATGACAAAATTGTAGCCCTATTCATGTGTATAGTCTAAAATACCATTTTCTCAGATATTTTCTCCCCTTCCTCCTCAGCAACCCCCACCCCCACCCCCCCAATTCCTTATTTTTATTTTGTGGTTGTGAATAAATGACTTTTCCATTGCCAGCCATTACAACATAACAACAGGCCAGTGAGGAGCCACATTGCTACAAGACAGAGATTTACTCTTTTAGCATTGGTCTTTCGCATCTCTCTGGTTTTGATTCTTCATCAATTCTTTCTGTACCTCAGCTTTGCCCCCTTTCCTACATAGTCATCTTCCCATTTTTCTCAGCTGTGCACTTGCTTATTGCAAGAGTGCATTCCTGTAACCAACTAACCACAAGATGTGCCTAATATGATAGCAGGTAATGTTAAGGTGACTATGATACTAGATAATAAAGCCAATAGTAACTGGGGTTTTAAAAGAATTGGATAAGTTTACTTAGAGGATAGGTCTTTATATGACTGTTGTAAGCCGCCCCGGGCTGCATGGCAGGAGGGGCGGGATATAAATCTATTAAATAAAATAAATAAATAAATATTAGTCAAGTTGGTCAGGGTATGTAACCCTGATTGTGGGGAGCTGAAGGTGAATAGCAGAGAATGTATCACTCCATTATGACCTGTTGTGTATGTCTCTGAAGTGACTGAAGGCAACCAACCACTGTTGGAGACAGGATGATGGACCATCTCTTTGACCAGTCTGGCCTTTATATTCAGCTTACACAAACAAAACAAAAACCCAGCAACAAACCAAAAAGAGAGACCACAAAAACAGTTACTGGTAATATACTGTAATAAAAATAACTATATATAATAAGAACAAGAGTATACAATAAAAACAGAGTATAAATATAAAGTATATAATATATTAAAAACCCAATCTGTTCCAAGCAATATACTCTTCTTCAAGGGGATCTTCTAAAGACCATACTAATAAGCATATATACACTCTAGTATCAAGAACTTATCTTATAATAAAGGCAGGCAGGTCTATGGATTACTCTACAAAGCTCAAAATAGCCACCAAACTCTGCCAACTTTATCTGTTACCTATATAAACTAGGAAGGCATTCAGTTAGTAACTATGGTTTACTCCAGGGCTGCAAAACACCTAGGTCCTACACTGGATAAAATATACAGTATGCTTATCCCATGCAGGTAGGAAAGAAAAGACAAAGTAGTCCTTTTTAATTTGTTGGCCTTTATAAATAATTTAATATTTCTTTCACATGACTAAGTGAAGAGGAAGATTTTACAAGGATTTAGGAAGAGAACTGGAACTCTCTTTGTTAGGTATCTGTTTGCTGTCTGTAAATAATTTCCCTTGGTCTTTAAACAGTTTGGGGAGGCAGGTCTTGCCGCATTGGCTCACCTGCCCTATCTAATATGACAACTTTTACCTTTGTGATTATATATGGTGCTTTCGCCAGCAGATCCTTCAGAGACAGTAAGTATCCTAACAAAAAGCTGTAGATGCTAGCAAGATGTTTTAGGTTAAGGCAACCTTCATTACGTTGGCGGCACCGATTATGAAAGATAAGGGTTTGTCAGCATGTCAATTATAAAACTTGGAGAGAGATTGTAACTCTGCAATAAAAAAATTAAAAGTTGGGCTCCTTGCCAGTGTTTGCTTTAAATAAATGGTCCTGTTATCACTTTGTGATTAGAAGTTTTTATTGGTTTTTTACAATGCATCATTTAGATATACCTAAAATTCTGAATCCGAGTAATGAAAAAGTAACAGGGAGAAGTCAACTGGAAATAAGTAGCCTTTATTCTGTTGCCTTAATAATGCACTTGCGTTTTCAGATCGCTATGCAGAACTAGAAGAATAAAGTGACTGTTTATTGTTGCATGCAGGGCAGCCAAATGTCAGCAAATTTACTATCAGTTAAAACTACTGCTTTTACACTGCTGACAGAAAAAAAAAATTCAGGATAGTCGATAATTTAAAAATTGTAAGAAATTCTCATTGTCAGTATGTCTAAAATTACTAGTTAAGCAGCCCTGGTCACAAGGATCCTGGGAAGTGCTGGCTTGGTTCCTTAGTAACTCTCTTGTAATCCCATATCAGTCTATAGATAGTTTGGCTCAAAGAGATTCTTTCATAATTTGCAAGTATTGGATAGTCAGCCAGTGGTTAACATGAGGGAGAGGGAGGGATGGTGATTTCCATCTGACAACACTGAAATTTGAAAGCACTTTCTTTTAATTAAGATGAAGAAGAGAGTAGTATTTGGTAGGAAGGAATAGCCTTGGTGCAAAAGGAGGTTATTTGTTATGTTACGAAATTATACAGGCCGGAAGGTATCTAGTTATATAGTACAGGGCCTACAGTAAGGGTAGGTCTTTGTGCATAATATAAAGTATGTATATGAAGCAAAAATACACCTGTGTACGTACAATATTTCTAAATGAAATAATCTGAATATTTTACCTTTTTCTATTTTCAAATAGCCACTGTCGGATCACATCTGGCCCGAATTTGATTTTACTGAAATTAACATTAATAAAAGATGAGAAATAGGATCCTTGGCCACGATCCACAATCCACTCACTCCAGAGTAAATGGTTTGTGGATCACAGTCCTAGGTCTGTAGTAGAATGGGGACCCAGCACGTCTAAAACTAAAGACCACTAAGGCAGATGTAAATATAATGAATTTCTAGATACATTGCTGTAAAGAGACAAAGGGGCTGTGTCAGTTTACACTGATGCACCTGAGATCAGAATTGTTCTGAGTTCTAGAGATTCCCTGCAGTGGCGTGGGGAAGCTGCTGTTGGGGGTTTTGCTGGGACTGGTACTGTTGCCTGCTGATTATCACCACCATTTGCTGCATCTGAGCTGCCCATCCCCCCAGCTCCCATAAAAAGGAGCTAGCTGCCAAAGGCTGGCACCAAACATGGCGGCTGTTAGCAGACCATTTGTGGGCCTGTTTGGGAGCAGGGCAGAGGGTGTTGTTTTAAATTGTTTTTAGGGTTGCTCGGTTGAGTTGGGTGAAGGGAATGGTTAGGTTTTGCGGGAGAGAAAGAGGTTTTATTGTGGAGGGTTGAGGGTGGGGTATGGTACTATTACCCCCTGTAAGGGGGGTGGGTATGGGCAGGGAGATGTGGAAGGGGGTGCTCTGGCCCTCCAGTGAGCAGGGGGTGGTATGGACAGGGGTAGGGAGAGGGACTGCCATGCCCCCCATGAGAGGGGGGTACAGGCATGGGAGAAGAGGAGCTAGGGGGGTGTATGTGTATGGTGGGGAGGGAGGAGGAGGAGGGGTGGGAGTGCCCTGGCCCCCCTGTGAGAGTGGGGGCTTCAGCATGAGGGAAGGGAGTGGGGAGGAATGTCATGGTCCTCTAGTGGGGGGGGGGGATGGGCATGGGAGGGAGAGGGGAAGAAGAGGTTTGGCATGCCCTGCCCTCCCCTGTGTGGGGTGGGGTACAGGCATGGGGGGAAGAGGTGAGGGAGTTTGCAGGGTATGGGAGAAAGAAAGAGTGGTGGAGGATGGGATCTGGGGTATGGGTTGGGTAGAGAGAGGAGAGGGGTTTCCTTGCCTGCCTGCCTCTGGGGATGCTGGGCTCAGGGGTCTATCTCCAATTGCCCCCTCACTCAGCCCCTTTTGGGCCCTTTGAGTGTTGTCATCTTTGGGGAGGGGGAAGAGTTAATCAGGAATCGGGGAGGGGAGCCTTTCTGGGGGTGGGGGGGAGAGAACAGGGTTCCTCCCCTATCTAAGGATGGCTGGGGGTTGAGGCCAGTAGGACCCCTGATCTGACACTGATCTGATGTTGCTTAATGCAAGGTTGATGGCAAATAAAACATCTATCATCCACGATTTGATTTGGGATGAGGCTGCCGACTTTGTGTGCATTACAGAGACCTGGCTGGATGACGCATCTGGGCCGTGATTGTTCCAGATGGTGCCGGCCAGGTAGTCGATTCAGTATCAACCAAGGCTCAGAGGGCGGAGTGGCCATGGTCTGTAAAGATGTCCTGGCCTTTTGGAGGTATCTGGTGCCTAACATGTCTAATGTGGAGTGTGTCCACATTGTGCTGTATTTGATGGGGGATGGAATGGGGATCCTCTTGGTCTGGTCTTGGAGGTGCTGTTGAGATCACCAAGGCTTATGGGGGGGCCACAATGGAGAGGGCATTCTCGGTGGCTGCACCGCGCCTTTTGAACTCCGTTCTTGAGGAAGTTCGCCTGGCCCCTAGCCTGTTGACATTTCGGCGAGGTTGCAAAACCTGGCTGATTGCCCAGGTCTTTGGGGAGGGTGGGAGGGTAGGGCGAGGGTTTTCTTAGCTCCCCCACCTGACTTGTTATTTATTATATATTATTTATGATATTTAGCCCTGTTTTAATTTTTTAATATTATTGTTATGAAATGTTTTAAATTGTTTTTATTGTATTTTACTGTTGGAAGCCGCCCCGGGCTGCTTTGCAGGAGGGGCGGGGTACAAATCCATTAAATAAATAAATAAATAAATAAATAATTGTCTTAGTTGATTTCGGTGTACACACCGAGGCCGGCCTTTCAGGAGCGGAGCAGGAGTTCATGGCCACCATGACAACCATGGGCTTATCCGAAATGATATTGTGCCTGATGCATGAGGCAGAACACACATTAGATTTAATTTTTTGCACCAGCCTGGAAACAAGGCCTCCAATTTAGTTTGTTAGTTAGTTAGTTAGTTTAGTTGTATCCCGCTTCCTCCAGCCCTACGGCAGCTCGGGGCGACTCACAAGATATAAAAACAATTCATAAAAGGGATTACTAAAACAATAAAAACAACAACAAGGAGGTAAAATCACTGGTAACCCCCCCCCTTGTTCCCACCCTCCTCCAAAGGCCTGGATGAACAGCCAGGTCTCACAGGCCCGACGAAAGGCCAAAAGGCTGGGAGCCAGGTGAGCTTCCTCAGGGGTGTTGTTATAACACCGTTATCATAGTTGGATCATTACTTTCTGCAGGCCCAGATCCTGGTCCTTCTATGTTCTCATCAGGGTGGTGGACCGGTTAGGATGGTCCACCTTTGGGATCCAATTGGTTTCCAAAACTCTCTGGGGGAACTACCCACTGACATTGATGGCTGCACTGTCGATGAGCTGGTCACCTTGTGGAATGATATCTTGACCATGGCCATTGGCACAGTTGTACCCAGACGTCCGCTCCCACCACTTCGTCAGCACAGGTCTCCCTGGTTTACGGAGGACCTGAGGTAGCCCCTCCTCTCTTCGCTTCACTGGCTTCCCCTTCCTGAACGAATCCTGCACAAGCTCCTAGTCTTCACCTATAAAGCTCTTCACAACCTTGCTCCCCCCTACCTCTCTGCACTTATCGCCCTCCATACTCCAGCCCGTGCACTTCGCTCCTCCTCTGTCCCTTCTCTCACCCTTCCACGCCTTCCCTGCTCCCCTAAGCGCCTTCGTCCCTTCTCACTTGCTGCCCCCCATGCCTGGAACTCCCTCCCTGTCCACATCCGCCTTGCCCCCTCCCTTCATACCTTCAAATCTCTCCTTAAAACTCACCTCTTTCGCTCTGCTCTGTCTGACTCTTTATCCTGCTGAGCCACTATTCCTATACCTACGATCGGTTTACCCTTATCCTTGCAACATGGACCTGCCTGCTGTCATTCTCATCGTAACCAAGCCAAGTACGTGCACTTGAGACCTCGCATCTTCATGAATGTTAGACCCCTTGTCTCTCCCTCTGTTCCCCTTCCTAAGTCTCTCCCCCAGCTCCTGTCTCTCGGATTGTAAGCCCTAGGGGCAGGGACTGTGTCTGTTTTATTACTTTGTAAAGTGCCAGGTACACTGCTGGCGCTATATAAATGTTTGTTAATAATAATAATAATAATAATAATAGTTGAAGAGGGAGGGTAGGTGGTTAGAGCGCAGGTGGCACTTGACTATTGCTGAAGCCAATCGATTGCGGTATAGGTCATTTTAAAAGGACTATGCTGTAGCTGTGATGATGGTGAAGAAAGTGTTCTTCTCTGCTATCATAGCATCTCTAAAGTCTTGTCCAATGGAGCTGTTCTGGGTCATGAGGGGCCTAGTTAACCCAGCCTGTCTCCTTCAGGAAATGGAGTCTTTCGTTGCCTGCTGTGACATTTTCATTAAATACTTTGAAGACAAAATAGATCGTATTCACCACGACTTGGGTGCTGCCATTTTAACTACAGAATTCATGTTTGGGATTATGGAAGCTCAGTCTTGTCCTGTTTATTTGGATCGGTTTCACTTGGTATCACCTACCAATGTAGGGGAGGTGCTTGGGGCGATGAGCGCAACTAGTTGTGAATTAGACCTGTCTTGGCTGGTGAAAGTCAACCGGAAGACGTCGGGACTGTTGTTGGCTGCGGTGGTCAACACCTCCCTACAGGAGGGCAGGATGTCAGGTGCCCTGCGGTGGTCTGGCTCCTGCTTAAGAAACTATCTTTGGGTGCTGACTCCCCAGCTAGCTATCAGCCTATCTCTAACCTTCCCTTTTTAGGGAAGTTTATTGAATAGGTGTTTGCCCACCAGCTCCAGGCTCATCTTCATGCTATTGGATTCGTAGATGCCTTTCACTCAGGTTTTTATTCTGGGTATGGCACAGAGACTGTGCTTGTGGCTTTGGTTGATGATCTGCACCTTGTGATAGACAAGGGGAATTTTACCTTGTTGATTTTTTTTAGATCTTTCTGTAGCCTTTGATACAGTTGATGATGAGGTGTTGTTCACAAGACTGTGGGTCTTGGAAGGGTTGCACAGAACTGTTCTTGAGTGGTTTGATTCTTTCCTGTCAGGGAGGTCCCAGTGGGTAGTGATGCGAGATTGCTCTTTGTCCCCTCAGGACATCCCCTATTCTCTCTCCCCTCTTGTTCAATGTGCATCTGAGGCTACTGGACAAAGTCATTCAGAGGTTTGAGGTGAGGTGCCATCAGTATGTGATGATACTCAGCTCTACTGCTCTTTTTCATCTGACCCAGGTCGCACAGTCTTGGTGCTTACTTGATGTGTGGCTGCTGTTGGGGACTGGATGAGACTGAGCCGACTGAAGTTGAATTCTGACAAGACTGAAGTGATGGTGGTTGTCCTGTCCTGTGACTTGGAGGATGTTGGGATACCTGTCATTGATGGGGAATGGCTCCCTCTGGTCGATCAGGTTTGCAGCCTTGGAGTGCTTGACCCCTGGCTGCACCTGTATTGTCAGGTTGCAGCGGTGGCCAGGAGCACCTTTCACCAACTCCATCTGGTGAGAAGGCTGCAGTCTTTTCTTTCTGAATCAGATCTGGCCACTGTCATCCATGCTTTCATCACCTCAAGGCTAGATTACTGCAATGCACTCTACGTGAGGCTGCCCTTAATGACTGCTCAGAGGCTGCAGCTGGTACAGAATGCAGTGGCTCAGCTCCTTTCGGGGATGAATCTCCAGGAGTGCATTACACCTGTGCTTTGAAATCTGCACTGGCTGCCTCTAGCGTTCCGAGCACAATTAAAGGTTAAGTCTAAAATGGTCTGAGTCACATATATCTGAGAGATCACCTGTCCTGCCATGTTCCATTGTGGCCCCTGGAGTCAGCCAGGAGTGCCGTCTTGCAGGTTCCATCTGTTAACTTTGTCCGTAGGATGGGGGTGCACGGGAGGGTGTTCTTGACTGCTGCTCCAGTTTTATGGAACTCCCTTCCCTGGGAGGTTTGCTTGAACCCAAGCCTGAGCATCTTCCGGAGGTGGTGTAAAACATTTTTATTTGAAAGAGCATTTGGCGGGCAAGGATGAGGGTTGGTTGGGTTATTAGATAGAGTTGTGGGGAGGGTGGGAGTTTTGAGTGGAGGGTGAGAGGGTGTGTTATACTGTATGAATTTTATTGTTGTTTTATGGGTTGTGAGCTGCCCTTAGCCTTTATGGAAAGGTTGGCATATAAATTTGAAAAATAATAAATGAATGAATGAATTAATCATTTTCTTTCCGCATTGCCACCAGAATTCAGTAAGGCTGACTTTGGATGTTAACAAACGGCAGGATAACCACTCAGGAGTAGATGTGTGTGCTTGTTGAATCTGCTAAACAGTCAGCCATTTGTGTGGTGGCATTTTATTTTGCTGCCAAGCACTCTTCCCCCCACATCATGCCATCTTGCATTTCACACAGTACATTATGATTCTCCCTCACAGCAACTCCTGGGCAGAAGCGGGAGCCCAGCTGTCCCTGGAATTTCTGGGCTGTGACTCCTAGTGCTATACCAGCACCTGCTATCTCCAACTACTCCTGTGATGAACAACCTGTGATTCTGCGAGATTAACTAGCGTGCTTTTGTTCAGGATCCCTTTTTGAAAAGAAAAGAAAAGAAAAGAAAAAAGAAAGAAAAAGAGCATACACATGATCAAATCCAGCCCTGTTTGGGGGCTGTGCCTGTTTTCTGGGCCCATGTGTACCATTCCTCTCCAACCCTCTGGGTGTCGCTGTTGGTTGATGGTGTTAGTGTTTGAGCTGTCAGTGCTGGATTTCAGTCCAGTTTCAATCTCTCCCACTTCACAATCTCCATGCATTCACTGTTGCACTGTTTAAACCCACTTCTAGTCAGGAGGTACGAGATGAGACCATATGTGAAGAAAATTCTGTGTTCTCTGAGCACTAGATGTACTTAAACGAGGGTCCATATTTTGCACAGCACAAGCTTCTCCTTCAAGTCATCTTCCCCTCCCATGTTGAGACAGAATGGGACAGAAGATCCGAGTTCCTTTAAGGACTGCTGTACCTTGGGCAGCTCCCACACATCCAGAAGGGTAGCGGTCTTCCTCACTTTCCATTCATTCATGTTGGCTACAGCTCCTCCCACTGTCTTTTCAACTGCCGGTGGCAGTCTGTCATGCAGACATCATACCCCAAACTCTATATCTGCAGTGCCATGTGAGCATAGGGTGCGATGGAGGATGAGTCAGCTACTTTGCTCTGTACGTCCTCCCTCATTCATATGTCTGCCAGTGCTAGAGTTTCCATGGGCTGCCACTACCTCAGTGAGGGATTTCCCAGGCACCTACAGCACCCTACAAAACATCAATTTGCGTGTACTGGCCTGGTCTTGACCCAGCAGCATAAAACAACGTTTGTGATCGGCAGTGTCTTGCAGGGATGCCTGCTGTTGCACTGTTATTTTTACTATTCATCATATGCATGATGTCACAACACAAACCAGCATACCGTCAGTGACTTTTTGTATGTTACTTGATCCGGTAAACACAATAAAAACCCAGTCCTTTGCTGTGCATTTGGACATATCAGTTGGCAATCTTTGCAGTGATGGCAACTAACGGCTAGCTTCTTTGGGTCATTTGAAGAGATAGTGCAGAGCTCATTGCATATTCCAGAGCCCATGGCTACAATGATATTTCAAATGTCATTGCCCTACAGCAAATTCATCTCACACTTGGGAGGTCACTATCATGACCTGGTCGTGTTTACAGGACAACATATTGTAAAAACGGCTTGGTCAGCTCCAGAGGACGCACCAGAGCCTCCGGCAGGTCAAGCTAGTTCTTGTGGAAATGAAGCAACTGTGCAACAGCATAAATACTCGGACAGCAAGAGTACTGCCACTGCCGGCACCATGAACAGCAGTGGGTACAGCCCCAAAAGATCCATCTGTTGAGAGTCTGTCGTGTCTTGCTGGGGAGACAACCGGTGGGTTGAGAATTTCAGGATGTCCTGATGTGTTCTCCTTGAGTTGACAGAGATTCTCCATCATCACCTGGAGAGGAACACCTCCAACCTGTGGAGCCCCATCTCCAGGGAGAAGTAAGTGGCAAACATGGTCTGGAAGCTGGCAGCACCAGGCTGCTGTTGCTCCATGGGTCAGTGGTTGGCGTGGAGACCAGCACATTTAGCTTCATTATTGTGGATGTCTCCAGTGCCATTGTGGACCTCCTGCTGGACCAGGTTGTGCAGGCAATGGACAGTGAAGAGGTGAATAATTAAAAATCACTGTGCCTTTCTTCATGGACAGGTGACTCTGTCAGCGAGAGTCACCGTATACATTTTGTACTTTGTCTTCAATGTGTGAAACTCTGAGCTTTGTTATCTTGTGGCAGGGGAGGGTTTTTTCCTATAGTTTATTATATTGGCAGTTGTTTTTTGTTCTTTCTTTTTCCTATGTAACAGGAGCTTTTGTCCAAGTAGTTAAAAAAACAAAACTAACCTGTTCACTCTGCCAGGCCCTTGTGTACATTTGCTGTTAATGTTTATTTTGCTATTACCTCAGAAGAGCAATGAATAGATGCCATGCTGGTTATTCTGGTTTGAAAAACTAATTTAACACCCTCTGCTTTAATAAATCTAATATTTAAAAATACCCTTACATTTAAATGGTGGCGGGCAGCCCGCCATGTTCCCTAATTTCCTGGGTACAATTTAAAAAAATTCTGCTAAGAAAAATGTGTTCTTTATTTCCCTCAGACTTCATCCAGCAGTATTTATAGGTTCTGAATTCTCAGCCTACAGCAGAAGTAAATTAGACTATATGCTGTTAATTATAAGGATGCTTTTCCAAACAGAAATTAGTTTTATTAATAATGGGTTGGGGAGGGGAGGGGAGGGGGACACATGGCACGTGTACATTTTAATTCACTTGGCAGTTTGTACTTCAGCACTGCTTTTACAATTGCAGTATAATTTGTATGCTGTAAATATGAATCCCATATTTGAGTGCATAAGAGGTCAGTTGGTTTCAGTAGAAATGAGGGCACTGCAGTGAATTATGTTAAATCAGTATCGTGTGTCTCATGTTAGGTCTGAATGTCTTGGGCAATTGTAAGATATTGTCCAGCAGGGCAGGAGTGTCATTGTTTGGAACTCCCTTACTGGGGAGGTTTGCCCAAACCTGAGCATTTTCTTGAGGCAATGTAACACCTTTTTATTTTGCTAGGCCTTTAGCAGGTGGGGATAGGATAATGGGAATTTTGCTTTGTTTATACTTTTACAGGCTTTATATTTGTCTATTTTGATACATATGACTATATTTTATGTTTACCACACTGAGTGTTGAGCACACTGGTAAATACAACATTCAAGCTGACCTTTTTTTCTCTGCTAATTCTAACTCTGTTCACAGGTGAGACCGCTACAACAGTTGCACCGTTTGTTTCAGGAGGGGTCAGTGACGGACAGTGGCACTCAGTTCAGGTTCAGTACTACAACAAGGTAAGACAGGAAATGTCAGTGACACCTTTTCTAAGCTACCATAGACATAGTTATCATAGGCCAGACCGGGGTGGTGTTAGGGTCATGCAGCCCGTGTATTTGCATATCGTCTCAAAAGAGCTGCTCTAAAGTTCCCAGACTCATCAGGGACAGGAAGGGAAGCTGCCCATGTTGGTCTTTCCTGTCTCCCCTCCCCCCCATTCCCCACTCCATTGGAGAGACTGCAGGGTGCCCATACTGTACAGTTATGGTCTCTCCCCTGCATGCTTTTCCGTGCTGTGTCGACTGCTCTGAGGACACCCACACTGCTCAGGTGGAAGATGCAGTAGCCAGCACATGTGCTGTGCTACTATGCAGCTCATTTCTTGTCCTCCCTTCCCCGCTGTTGCTGGTGGGGGCAGAGAGGGCAAAGGTTCTTCACGGGGCAAATGCCCCTGCTGGGTTAGGTCCTCAACATATGTAAATTGAAGTAATCCCACTTGCCTAAGTGGAGCTACACCAAGCAAGGGACTGGTTCTGACTGTGTAGAGATTGGGGACTGCGTTTTCATTTTCATTTTGAAACTTGCAGAGCCAGCCTTAGGATTTGTGGGACCAGGGCAAAGATAAAGTGCAGGGCCCCTGGTGGCCCCACCCACTCCCCATAGGCCTTGCCTACCCTCTGCAGGGTCCTAGAGGTGGTCGTGTTTGGGGCCCTGCTGGGAGAGAGTGGAGGCCCTGCACTCTGCCCTGGTGAAAATGGGGACCCCAGATGTAGAGAAAATAGCAAGACCAGGGTGATCACCCCAGGTTGCCCTCTGGTAAAACCAGCTTTGCATATAAGTTTATTCACCGGATATTTTCCACTGGACTGGAAAAGGGGGTGGTCAGAACTCCTTGTCCCTCCAAGCTGCTGCTGTGGTCTGGAGTGGGAGGGGGGTAAAACTCTCTGCCCCCATGCTGCTGCTGCTGTGGGCTATTTCACACTTTTTCACTTGCTTCTTACGGATTGTTAAGTTACCAGGGAAGAGAGGGGACATAGTGTTATGGAATACCTTGCTGACTGAGGCCATTGATCGGATTGCTCCTATCCGCTGCCCAGGCGACAGCTCCGCAGGCCTCCTTGGTTCTCTGAGGAGCTGCGGGTGCTGAAGCATGAGGCGTGGCGGTTGGAGCGATGGTGGCATCGTTCTCGTGCTGAAATCGACAGATTGCGCCATAGAGCCAGTTTATTGCCTATGCCGTAGCTATGCAGGCAGCAAAAAAGGATTTTTTTGCTGCCCTCATAGCTTCTGTAAAATCCCATCCAGCAGAGCTTTTCCGGGTAGCGCGGGAGCTGGTGAGTCCGGCCTCCCTCTGCCTTGGAGTGGAGTCATCTACTGCTCACTGTGACATGTTTGCGGATTATTTTGTGGATAAAATCACTCGTATTCACCATGACTTCGATGCCACAATTAATACACTAGGGGAACTGGAGGCTAGGGAAGCCCCATCTTGTCTGGTTTTATGGGATCAATTTCAGTTGGTGACATTTGCCGATGTGGTTGGTGTTACTGGGGCTGGTAGGGCCACGTCTTGTGAATTAGATCCTTGCCCATCCTGGCTGATTAAATCATGCAGGGAGTCAATGGGGCCGTTGCTGGCTGGGGTGGTCAACGCCTCCCTTCAAGAGGGCAGACTGCCGGACTGTCACAAGGAGACAGTGGTTCGGCCTCTGCTCAAGAAATCATCGGTTGACGTTGACTCCCTCGCCAGCTATTGGCCTGTCTCTAACCTTCCCATTTTAGGGAAGGTTATTGAATGGGCAGTGGCTCAGCAGCTGCAGGAGCATCTTAACTGCATTGGTTTTCTGGATCCCTCTCAGTCGGGATTTTGTCCGGGATATGGCACCGAGACTGCGCTTGTGGCTTTGGTGGATGATTTGCGCCAGGAAATGGACCGAGGTCATTCGACCCAGTTGGTTCTATTAGATCTTTCGGCTGCATTTGATACTATTGGCCACGAGATGTTGGTGACGCGACTGCAGGACTGTGCAGGGGTGGGCGGGACTGTTCTTGAATGGTTCCGCTCTTTCCTGACAGTTAGAACCCAGCAAGTGGTTCTTGGGGAGTTCTTTTCATCATACCGAGTAGGGATGGGAATTCCGGATCTACCGGTATCCGATAATGCCGGTATCGGGCGTACCGGCATTATCGGATTCGGCCCAGTAATCCGGCCCCCGGTACCGGATTTCGGTGTGCCGGTTTTTTGCATTGCAGCCATTTAAAAATGGCTGCAATGTAAAAAAAATTAAAGCCCCAGCCAAACTGTTTAAAACAAAAAAACCCTCCCCGAGTCCAGGCTGCGCGGGTGGAAGGGGGGACACCCCCCACCCACCCTGCCCAGCCTGGCTTTTTGTTGTAAAAAAGATAGAACTGACAGTGAGACCCCGAGGCGAGCCCCCCCCCCC
>QEPC01008309.1:7041251-7054570 GCA_003113815.1 Sphenodon punctatus
GGAGGTAGGTTTTTAGTCCCCTACCCATTTGTGTTGTGGTTTTTGGTCTAGCCCTGTTTATAGTTATATTTTTATTTAATATTTATGTATTTTTGATGGTTTTAGATTGTTTTTATTGTATTTTATTGTCTGGATGATGGAAGCCGCCCCGAGCTGCGTTGCAGGAGGGGCGGGGTAGAAATGTATAAAATAAATAAATAAATAAATTATAGGCCAAGGCCGTCTGTGGGACTGCCTCACTCCCCAGGTGATGGATTGGCCCCTGCGGTCATCTGGGGATGCCCTGCTCATGGTCCCCCGAGTCTTCTGGGGGGGCCACGCAGGGGAGGGCATTCTCAGTGGCCGCACCATGGCTGTGGAACTCCCTTCCGGTGAGGGCCCGGTTGGCCCCGGATCTCCCCTCTTTTCGGAGGAACTGCTGTTCCACCAGACGTTTGGTGGGGGAGATGGGTGAGGGGTGGAGGGTTTTTGGGGTGAGGGTATCTTTCTTTCTGCTTTTAGTTGTTTTTAATTATTGTTTTAATGTTTTATAAATTGTAAGCTGCCCCGAGCTGCCTGTGGCAGGAGGGGCGGGGGAATAACATTTTTAAAATGAAATAAATAAATAAATGGTAGTGTTTTTCTCTGGTATTACATGAAACCATCAAACTGGCCATTCCCTGCTACCCAGAATTTTATTCAGGAGACATGCCTACAGAATACTCACACATCACACAAGCACATACACACAAACACCACACAGGCAAACACACACATAGAATACAGACATAATTCCCAAACACACCACATAGGTAGACATGTACACACACGCATACAGATTGCTCGTGCATGCTGCACATGACACATCTCCTTGATGCTCATAACATCCCCCGCCCCCACAACCTTCGAACCTGGGAGTGGGGATTTGTATTAGCCAGCAGCCCCTCGAAGCTCTCCACTCTCCACACACCTGAGGAAGTAAGATTTTGTTTTCAGCCCAGTCCCCGGCCTTGTCAGAAGCGATGACTGCACTATCTCCTCCAGGGCTCCTGGGAGGAGGGGGTTCTTGGATAACAGTCAGAGGCCAAGCCAGAGGCTAAAACGGATTTGAGGGGGTGGGAGAACTCATGTCTGGCGTGCACACCCCAGCTGTGCAGTACTTGGGGGTTGCGGGGCAGGGGGAGATGAGAGGGGAAGGAGTCACTGAGAAAAGGGACATGGTTGCTAGTGGGGAAGATGGGGCGCACAGTTTACTGTGGGACTGGGCTGTTGTGCTGGGACAGGAGGGTGAGACCCAGCCGGCATGCTCAGTATGTGGGCATGTCCTACTCTTCTCCAGTGCAGCTTCTGACATGCTGGCCCTCTCTCTCTGTCTCAGCATGGTTTCCCCGCCTGGCAATAGCACAAGCTCCTGCCCCAAGGTGGGTGCGAGATGGAGCCAAGAAATGGAGTCAGCTGCAGGTCTCTGGGAACCCCAATAACACAGCTACACTTCCGTTCCTAAGGGGCCCCACCACTATCATGAGCCTCAGCAGAAATGGCAGGGCTTCTCAAGATTGGCGATCAGACTCCTGAGGCAACGTTTCCTATGGTCCCCCCAACCGCGGGGCCCAGGGTAACTGCCCTCGTTCTCCCTGCCCTAAGGCTGGCCCTAGAAACACATTTACCATAGAAACTCATACATTTAACTTCCATTGGGACCAAGCCTTGCCTCCTTTCTGAAGCAGAGTTCCCTTTTGAAGTTTGTTTACGTACAGTTTTGTCAAAGTAAGGGGTGCAGGAATGGTCAAATTAGTCTTTTCAGGAAGGACAGAATTTGGGCTTTCCTGTGGGTTTCAGTTCTTCTAATGTCCAACAGTAACAGTTTAAGTCAGTGCTTTGGAAGTAATAAAAATCATAAATTAATTAGCATAATTGTAAAAAAAATGATACATTAGTAATCGTAATTAATTAGCATCATTGTAAAAATTAAGTATTGGTATTGAGTCAATAACTGGAATGGATTCAAGTTTTACCTTTTTAAAATTTTGTTTAAAAAAAGATTTCTTACATCTAAATCCATCTTGATTATTTGTATCGTTTATTGGACCAAATTCTGTTGGTTAAAGCATGCAAACTTTTGAGCCAGTTACAAATAATAGTCATTTTTATTTATGGTGAACTATTATTGGTGCTGACTTTCTCGGCATTGAGGTTTTACAGAGTAAATCAACAAGTGTTTTTAGTTATAGTCATCCCTGTGTGTGCATACTCCCATGTTCTCTCTCTATCACAATCACTTTTTCAGTTTGCCATACAAGTTTTATTTCTCTGTTTATTCATCTCCATCACATACACATTAAATTAAATGATATCCTAATTTAATTATCTTGCTTATTATAACAGCCCACCACTGAAGTGCTCCAAATTGCAAGGTTTTCAATAATAATCTGAATTCATGTTCTTTGTTAGTTCAATACAAATGTGTTTGTTACCCATAGGGTTTTTAGGCTACTTTTTGCATAACTAAACTACCATTGGTGGGGCGGGGGGTGCAACTGGGAGGACCCAGGGGTTTGGGGCTCCCATAGAGGCCTTTGCTGTTGGAATTGTGCCACACCAACGCCTTTCCAGCCTGGTTGTGTTCCACTTCCCCCACTTTTACTGGCCTTCTCACCTGGCTGCTGGGGTGCTCCAGCAGTGTGAGAGGAACCGTGCATGGTGAGAAAGGAACATGGCCTCTGGGATAGGGCTTTGCCGCCTACTGCCTTACCAGATTTCTGGTTGTGCCCCTGAATTGCACCAATTCCCCATGGTCTCTACTGTGTCCTCTCCATAGACGACAACATGTGTTATTTGAAATGTTCAAGCCCACAAAGGAGTGGTGATTTCAGCTGCTCTAGGCAGTCAGATTCCCAAGCATTTTCCAATGTCTTTGGCAGGGAGGTCCTTTTCAAAAGGGCCACAACAGGGAGGGGGGTGGGGGAGGCACACGGGCACATACCCATCCCCCTGCGTGGAGCAACTAGCATTTTCGCCAGTTGCTCTATGGGGGGGCGATGGGTGGAGGTTGGTGGGAATGAGTGGTACGCGGGAGCACACATGCACACACACTGGCTACGACTGTGCAAATAAGACACACTCACTCATGCCCATGCAGTGGACATGCATGGGTGCGTCTCGTTCAAAAAGGGCCAGGGTTTGTGCTATGCTCTGGTGTGTATATTTACATTGCAATACTTTTCTATAAACAGCCAGCAATACACGCTTTTCTGTTTAGGCGCACTCTAAGCTGTGTAATATGTGTAATAATGCAAACTATGTGCTGTAGCCAGAGCGCAGAGTCTACAGTAAATACCTGGCATTTAATAGTTTACTCATGACGTGTGCTATTTTTCAGTAATCGTGGCTAATCTCACTAAATCATTTTTATTTGCCATGTGAAGAGATATAAGACTTAGAGATTAGTTTAATGGAGAAAGGATGATCCCGTACACTCAGCAGCACTCACCATGGCAGTAATTAACGGATGCCAGGGTTCCCCCCATGCTGTGTGGATAATGGCTTGGACTAGTCAGTGATATACGAACATGGTCATTTCTGTGAAGGATAAATGAGGGCTTCCAGGTTAAATATTGCGTATCATTTTAGATGGTCATTTAAAAAAAAACCAAAAACCTAAATATTTGGAATATTGTGAATTATTTTAGTTCGCAGGTAGGTGCGACAAGGTAGCATTATAGAGGATTAACCAAGGAAATGAAAGAATAGTGTTGGCTGTCTTATAAAGGAAGGAGAATGCTAATGTAAGAAGATAAATAGAAGATGAAAGATTAATATTAATCAACAAGTTCTTTTTGCCAGTGCTTTGTCCTTTCATCACAATTTGCACTCTAGCTTGAATGAGAGGATTAGGAATTTCAACAAACCTCTAGATAGAGTCTGCTTGCCGGAGGTGGTTGTAGGGAGGAAATAAACCTGTTGTATTCATGTAGACTTTTATCCCCCTCTTATGTGGTTTAATTTTAACTGTACAATAAGGAATCAAAAGTTTTCCCCTTGGTTTATGTGAATCCATGGGCACAGTGAAGTCTTCCTTGTAGTCGGTAAGGTTCTGTTTCTGCTTGTTATTGGCATCCTCCTCTTCCCCCCCGCCCCCCACATAAGTAGATTTTAATATGAAAGATTTATAACAAAATATTATTGAGAATCATCTCTTTTTGGCAAGCCATTTCCTCTTTGTTGGTCAGCAAGCCTGGGAAAAGGAACTCGTATCAGCTAGAGTCTGGATTGCACGGTGTGGTTGCTAGTTTAGAATTCTAAGGCGGTGCCAAAAAGATAAGGCATTGAGACAGCTCCAGGGGATTCTTTAAAAGGAAAAGTGATCCTACACAGTGGTTAAAAATAAACATTTGCCTCATTTTCACGATTCCCTGCTGTTTGTAAGAGTGATAGCATTCTCAGCGTATTATTAACCCATGTAACAGACAGCCGTCTAGTTTTCTTCTTTAAATTCCTTTTTTTACATGTGCCCGTGCAAACACCCATCCCCCTATGGCCCTTTTCACACAGACACTGTAACACTGATCAAATGGGTCTTACATTTTATTATACATGTTGCAGGGCTGCAGGTGTGCTCTATGGGTGCCCTGCAACATGCATAATAAAATGTAACACCCATTGTGTTAGAGTATCTGTGTGCAAAGGGCCTATGAGAGAGGTGCCTGTTTTAGGGACCTCAAAATTGGGGAGCTACCTCCCCATATCTTTCCTGACATGCAGCCTAAGTTCCATGGTGAAATTGCCCATAATCCTGCTTCCCATGCTCGATTTTCACCATGAATCAAGAAGTGGGCTTGGGATCTCTGCTTCCCATCTGACTACTGACAAAGGAGGGAATAGGGAACTCCATCCTAAGGGGACTCCCTGTCCCACATTGTTCAGCTTCCAGGCGGGGAAAAGGGGTACAGCTCTAATGATTCCAACTGAGTAACACTGGTGTAAAACTAGAATTGTGAAATGTACATTCGGCATTGTAGACAATCTGTTAAGAAACACAGCCAGCTGCCTTCTGAAAGTCTGATGCCATCTTGCAAATCAAGCTTCAGTATTTGCATTGATTTATTTGGGCCAATCTCTGGTGTTTGTGGATGTTATGGGGGAAATCACACATGGGTCTGAAAATGGCATGCTGCAATATTTTGCAAATAATACAAACCACAGAAAGGATTGGTAAAATACAGTTATTGGCTGGGAAGTTATTAAATGCTTAGAGACAGCAAACAGACAGTTAAGTGATCCTCATCTCAGCTCTGCAAATAAGCTTCTGAATATTCTAAAATACAAGGATCAACTGTGTCATTAAGCTAAAGCCCAGAGTAAATACAGTGTCCTAATAGAAGCTCCTGGAGCTCTTTGATGTGTGAGGGGAGGACACCAATTCTGTAACTTTTAAGGTGGTGGAGGATGCTCTCTCATTGGAAGCTGTGTGGTAATGTCGAAACAGAGCAATGATCCCCTCTTCTCCTGGCCCCTCTGGAGGCTTCTCTGATGCGACTTAGAGAAGGATTTGGGCGTTTGCTTCTATCGATATTTATTTGAAGACAGTACCTTGGCAGGCTCAAGTTTTAACAAAATCTGAGCTCTAAAGACAAAAAGTCACTGAGGAGTTTGCTAAGTCAGAGATAATTTAAGGATCTGGGTTGTGCCAAGATAAATGGAATGCTATGTCTAAACTTGATATAACTCAGACATGCCAGAATGAAGTTCCTCAAATATATTGCTTCACTTAAATTACACACACAGAGAAGGCTCGAAGATGGAGATAACAAATATATGTTCATACTACATCACACAAACTTCAACTCTGCCCCTTTCCCTCTGTCTGCACAGCTACAACTGCCATGCAGGCCCTCCTCATCTGATGTCTATCTGATGACTCCAGTCTCTTGATTTCTGGCTTCTGTGGCACTTGTATCCAATATTCATGAACAGGCAGTGCTGCCACACACCTCATCTTCTGTTCTCTAAGCTCTTGATTTTTACCTGCCCTTTAAAAGTATAGTTGACTACAATGAATCTTGTTGATTTGTATAGACTCTCCCTTCTGTTGTTGACTGACCTTTCCCTACTTATCTGGCTGTCCATCCTTGGACTGCACGCTTCTCAGGGCAGATACTGTCTCTTGTATGTCTGGCATATGATGGGTTATACTACAAAATAATCATAAAAATAGTGACTTGGGAACTTCCAAATCAGTGTAATTCCATTTGTGTCCCTATTCTTCAATTTAGTTTGCTTCCCATTTTTAGCATTTTATTTTAAGTTGTTCTGGGCAGGGGCCCCTTCTTTCTGACTGTTCTACAGCTGTTTGTACAGCTCCTAGCATGACGCCTCAATCCTCATTGGGGCCTCTGATGTCTCTCATGATAGTAAATATTAGCAACTTCCTCCTGACTTGTCTGTAACTTTTGTCTGTTTTGTCTTTAACTTTTGATGCTAATGAGACACATTTTGATGCAGAATAGAGGCTATTCCATTTCAAAACATGAACATTGATTTTTCTAACTTGGTGGAATTTTGTTCCAAACTGCAGTGCATAAGGGTTAAAAATTCCAATGCTGTATCAGTTCTGAGGATGAATTAAGTGTGTTAAGTTACTTGGTTACACAAGTGTCACCTGCAATAAGCCTTAAATGGAGAACAGGACTTTGACTGATCTATAGTTCAGGAGTTCATGAAATTACAGTCTTTGATGTGTTTCCAAATTTCTTTACTGAGAAACAGGTTATTCATCTGTCAGCTAAATATTCTTAAAATACAGGATGAAGTTTTGTCCACTGTTAAACCAGGCATGTAGTTTTATTGGAATTGCCAAAGCTAATTCAAGAATGAAATTAATACATAAATAGCTCTCATCTTTCTCACTCTTTTTTATTTCTTTTTAATTATTGATTACTTGTTTTGCACAGAGTATGGTGTCCCAAGCCCTTTAATGAGTACTTAAAAGATAAGCAGGAGTTGAATAGAAAAAAGCACAGTGTAGGGAAAGAAAGTTGAGGAGATGAGAGAAGGGAAGGAGAGATATCCACCAGAGAAGTAGGAAGAAAAATGGAAGAGTGTGGAGATTCAGGAGGCATCATGGGAGGAAGAAGCACACTAAGGGTCTTTTCACACATTACGATAATTCTGTGCAAGATCATGTTTATCTGCTTGTCTAATCACTGCCACACATTTCCTGCTGCATGTCTGCTACGAAGCCACTGCACAGGAGCCACTCACAGAGGATGCTGAAGCCATTGGGTAGAAGTACACATTATGCACACTGGGTATTCAGGATTGCCAACATGGGCAGCCCTGAACATGTAGCCGGTTCTGTATCCGTATTTACACGTTACTGCTTGTGGGTAGCCAGTAGCTACTTACCAGCTACCCACAAGCTGTTTGGGGACAGGAGCAGTGGTGGATCCCAGGACCTGCCGCTGTTCTTGCCACGACTGCTTTCTGCTTTCCAGAACTAGTAAGCCCCCCTCTCTACAACAGTTCACAGATAACCAATGAGTAGCTGGCTATCCATGAGCTGCTGTGTGACAATGTAGCAGACTTACACCCTTGGACTTGGGAGGTGGTGGAGTTCTTGGGGAAGGGATGAACACATGGGCAGTGAGTAATCAGAGATGGCTTTGACACAAACAAAGTGTTCATTTCACTAGTTATGATGGAAGCTAAAGGCGCTCTGAACCTTGTAGTACTGGACCCTTTTAGTGTTAGTGAAAAGAGACAGGTGAACCAATGAAAAATCAAGGGGGGAGACTGAAGGACTCCAATGAAGTTACAGGTAGAACAACAAAGAGCAAAGGCCCCTTCCCCACAATTAGGTTTGCTATGGGTGTCTTTGGACATAACGTCAACGGGTGTCTGAATGTGTGTTTTGACCTTGATATGAACACCGGTTTGGCCCTGTGTTCACCATGTGGCGCTGCTTAGACACACAGCCCATCTTGGGGCAAATCGGTGTTTTGCTCGCCACCCAATCTCAGCATGCAAGCGCTGCCGCCTCATTCTCCATGTTGTACCTGCTAACACACCATGCAATATCATTAGACACAATATTGGGTATGTGTTCAGCCAGAACACGCACGTTTTCCTTGTGATGCAATGGTGTTCACATCGTGTGTTCAATGGGTGGCCAAATTGGTGTTGGGATTGTTATGTTGTTTACACACAACAGCCAAACCCATGCTTAGGGGTTTTGACACCTGATCTTCATTATGTCTAAAGATGCCCTTTGTCTTCAGAATTGCATGGATAGCCAGCTACTCATTGGTTACCTGTGAACTGTTGTGGGAAGGGGAGCTTACCAGCTGTTGGCCAGGATACAGTGGCTTCATATACATAATATTTTAACTTGCAGGCAGCTTATGTTTTATGCAAACAATCCAACAGATCTAATCAGAAACCCATTAGCTTTGAACACAGTTCAGTTATCTTTTAACATTTGTCACCCAGCCAGTGCAATGTGAGTTCCATGCATAGCTGTCTGAGGAGTGGGGAAGCTGTGGAAGGGGACTCCTGATTGTTCAGCAGGAATTAGCTGTTTAAAGGACAAGGCTGCTAGTCAGTCTCATATATTGCTCTTGGTTCGTGTGCTGTGTTTACTTTTGCAGCCATATCATGGTGATAAAGTTGGGAACAAATGGGGTAAACGAGTGTAGGATACTATGGTATGGGACAATATCCCCAAACTAGGTTCACCTGAGCAGATTTTTCTTTTCAATTCTCCTCGCGCAGGAAAATGACACTGGGTGTTAACAGACATAACACAGGCCTGCTTTGGCCCAGCTGGGCCAGCTGTCACAGTGTTATATTTGTTCTGAGCCTGCCAGACGTGGGCCCAGTTCAAACCCCAGCGAGGGTAGTGGCCGGGCCAGAAATATGGGCCCAGAATGAAGTGGGCTCACAGTTCGGTCCCAGCAGCCACCTAGCTGAGCCAGAGTGGGTTCCCAGCCCTGTCTTTGGCCCAGTGTGTGTGTGGGGTGGGGGATGGGGTTGCCATGGCGGCCAGCTATGGCTGCTTGTTATTGGCATCCAAGGCTGTCCGTCATGGTGGAGGGGGGCGGGGTGACGGCGGCAGCACAGGGGCATGGCTTTGCAGCCGCACATCACTCCCTGCCCGCCCTCCCCGACCGGGTCCAACCCCGGTGATGTGTGTTTCCTTTCCATGGCCAGAGCTAACCCAGCTGTGGGTAGCCCTCCCCACCTCTGGATGGGATGATGGCGGTGCCATTACTTCTGTTAACACCCACAGACACAGAGGGTAAAAGAAACAAACTTTACTGAGAATAATGATGATAATACAAATTACTGAAGAACTGAAAATTGCTGGAAGCGGTTCAAATCTTGCACAGAGAAAAGTAAATGAGGAATAAGATCTAATAGTGCATTAAACTAACTACCTTTCTGTCTGCTAATATTTGGAGGAAAGGAAGGATAGATATTATATAAAATCTCAAGTTCCTAAAAGAGTACCCTGAGAATTTAAGGAACAGCCTTCAGCAGAGTGTCCAGTTCTCCGGAAGCTGCAATTCCTACCTTCTAGGAGAAGGTAGAGATGGGAGAAGAATAGCCCTGCTGGCAAGAACCTTGTTCTGAAAGCTCAGTTGGCACTCAGTTCAAGGTGGGGGAAGTTGCCCAGCTCAACACCTGTGATATGCTAATTTACAGTTCATTCCACAATCAGTTATGCTAGCGGAAATATATATATATGGGTAAATCTTAATGATTATTCATTAAACCAGCCTTTTTAGATCAGTCTTAACTAAATAAGGTAAAATCTCCCCTTCTGTCCAATCACAATCCTTATCCAGCTTCAATCTCTTGCTTCTGATGTGTCAGTCTGACAGCTTCCTCTTAAATATCTCTTGACATGATTTCAGCTAATAATGGGTGTTAACACACATAACGCTGACCTGCCTGGCTTGCTCTGACCCTCCTGAGCCAGCACTGAACCCTATCCATCTGTTCCAGGCCTGCCAGATGTGGGCCAGGTTCAAACCTCAGCGGGTTTGGTGACCAGGCCAGAAACGTGGGCCTGGAATGAACAAGGCCCTCGGTCCAGCCGTGCAAGCTGTCCAGGCAGGGCAGAGCTGCATGTACCAGGCGGGCACATGTCTTTGTGCGCCCACCCAGCCCAGTATTGGGGGTCGTCATGGCAGCCAGCCCTGGCTGCCCATTTATGGCAGGGCATTGGCCACAGCGCGGGTGTGGAGCTGGCCAGCTGCGTGTTGCTTCCCACCCCCCTTTGTTCCGGCTGCCAGAGCTGACCCAGTATGTAATGGGCAGCTGTCACCCTCTCCCACGCCCTGGCAGGTGACAACTGCCCATTACATAAATTAACGCCCAGTGTCAAGCAGCTGGCCAAACTCTTGCTCATACGCCTCAAAACTACACTCTGTAGGCCTCACACCATGCTATACTATAACTAAGCAGGCCTTAACTCCATTAGCAGTCTTAGAATAAGCGGGCAAGCAGCAATAAAGCTATCTAATAATACTATGTCTATGCCTTAAGAGCAGCCTACATGAGGAATTGACTGCACAGTCTGAAGAGTGATTGAGAGAAAATTACTGTCTCATCAGCTTGTAGGGAGTCTTACCTGAGAATTAGTACAGAGAGGCATTTTAAAAGCATTGGTGTGGTATCAATCCCTGCTCTTGCTCTGCACATTGTCGGATTTCAGCAAATCCACTTGGTGAATTCTCATTGAGTTTACCTCATGTAGCAATTAACTCCCATGTTTCAAGATCACACACTGATCAGGACTGAACTCTTAACCAGAATAGTTGTATTCTAGGTCTGTGGTTGACCTCTGAGAGAGAGTGACTTGCCCAAGGCCTCCTAGAGAAGCCATGGTCTCCTAGAGAACCCATGACTAAGCCAGGCTTTGGACCTACTTTTCCTAGCTGCAGTTCTAGTAGCTACTGTACCACACCAGCTCTTACACCCCTGTGTTGCCTCTTCATACACCCCCAACCGTGTTCCCTTTCTGGTGAACTAGTCAGCTGCTGTGCTGCGAGTGACCAGCCCATGCTTGCCAGTGCAGGAAGTACAGGTCCCCTTTTGTCTTTGCCTCTAAAGGGGTGACTTTCCCTTTCCTTCCTTGTTGGTCTGGTGTTCTGGTTTCTGACTGATTTCTCCCCATTTAGAACTGGAGGGAACCGTAGTACTTCCTCCTCTCCTCTCCACAGGCTGTGGTGTGTTCATGCCAACCTTGAACTGGTACCAGTAGGGAACCCTTTGGACTTCATTGTAGGAGGCAAGCTTTATACTATTTTTGAACCTATTTCCTGCCATTTTCCCCATCCTTTCAACCCCATACAAAGTTATTTTTTAAAAAAATTAGTCCCATTCCAGTGATTAACCATAATTGCCCCTCTTTTACATTAGGAGGTTGAGGTTATTAAGAGGCTAACTGTGAACATGGTGGTACTACATTCATCATAGCATTCTGAGGTGGTACGTCCTCACTACCCAAGTGTCCACAACATGATTTTCCTTCCAGGACAGGCCACCTGCAGTGATTCTCATGAGGAACCAAATGCAGCAGCTGAATGTTTATTCAGATATTTGTTGGGGATGGGTGGGTTGGACAACAACATGTATGTTCACAAGAAAACACCACCATGGAAAAAATGTCAATTTTCTGAGGAGGAGCAAAAGATAAGATGTTTTATTTAACATTTCATAGTGGAACTTAATTTTTTTTCTTTGCTTCAGTTGACAGTTGTTTTGTCTTAAATGATATACCTAATGTACATTGAAAGGAGTCCTGATGGCAGTTCTGAATTGAATTTCTTGAAGAACAAAGAACTGGCAATGAGGTAGGAGCCAGGAGGAGTTCCTTGGCTATACTCCTGTGTCAGACGCTTATTAAAATTCTTTTCGGCTTCACATTGGCAGGATATCAATTTACTCACAGTGAAGGATGTTTACTGATTCTTTTGGGTGTGGATGGGTGTGAGTAATTGAACTTTTTTTCATTTTTCCATTTCTACCTCACAGATTCAAACAGTAAACATATCAAATTATTATTATTATTTTTCTAAAAATATTTTTGGGGCAGTAGAACTGCTGTCATTAAAGTAAAAGGGAGTTGTGCTGTTGAGTTGACTAGATTAGGCAGTGTTGTGTTTTTTTTAAAAAAACCCACCACCACCCTTTTTCAGGGTTTCCTACCACTTCTTCGCTTCCTTATGTTATATAAAGAAAAGTTGTTTTTTTTAAACCATTCTGCACACTTTTGTATTAGTAACTGAGGTCTTACCTATCCATTTTTAACTGGAAGAATTCTGGACACCTGAACTGGTGGTAGAATGATGGTATTCTCCCCCCAGAGCAGGCTCTTACTGTTGGGATGTGCCCCTTCTCAGGCAGGATCACTAATGAAGATTGTCAGCCTCGCCATGGGGGACGGGCACAGCCCTCAACAGATTCCCAGTTTCATTCTTGCCTTGCTTGGGATAGGAGCAGGATCTAGAGCCCACTCAGGGCATTTCCAGTATAGATATTTCTTTTTTTAATCCACCTTTTTCTTTTCCCTTATTCTTTGTTGACCCGCTCCTTTCTCTCTCTTCTCTTTGCGGTGGGTGGGGTGTCCATCCCTCAGTTCCCCAATTCCCCCCGGTCTTCTGCAAGGGTCTTTCCCCATGGGGAGCTGCCGCACTAGGAGCTGCTCCTCTCTTGCAGCTCAGCCGGGTGTTACCGGGGGTAGGGGCAACGGGGTCCACGCACGCGCACACACACTGCCCTGGGGTATCGAGGTCAGCACAGGATCTATCGGGGAATAGAAGGCCCGTCAGGATAGTGTGTGGGCTTTACCTCTAATTAAAGAGAACGAGCCCTTATCATCATCAGGCGCTGCTGACCAAGATTCCAAGGCTGCCCCACACTCGTCAATACACGCAACACGGTACGACAGGACCAAGGGGTGAGGGGTTCCCCCCCAGGGAGTGCGGGGCCCCGGAAGGGGGAAGGGGAGGACAGACACGGGACACTCACTACTGAAGTCAAGGGCACCACACAGGGGTCAGGAAGGGCTTTCTTACTCACACTCAGGCTGCTGACACTCACACTTCCACAGGGGTCACGAAGAGAGGAACACTTTCACTTGGGCACAGGCAGGGGGTCACACTCAGGAACACGCTCGCTTGCTTGCGCACAGGGAACTCAGGCAAGGGGCCGGTTTCTGCAATCACCAGCGCCGTTTCCCAGGCGGCGCTGGCTTTTATCCCCTGAGCCCCGCCCCCGTGCGTGCCCGCAGCCGCTCTGAGCGGCGCTGCGGGGGCGGGGGAATCCCCACCATG
>QEPC01008309.1:7058011-7073015 GCA_003113815.1 Sphenodon punctatus
AGGACCAAGGGGTGAGGGGTTCCCCCCCAGGGAGTGCGGGGCCCCGGAAGGGGGAAGGGGAGGACAGACACGGGACACTCACTACTGAAGTCAAGGGCACCACACAGGGGTCAGGAAGGGCTTTCTTACTCACACTCAGGCTGCTGACACTCACACTTCCACAGGGGTCACGAAGAGAGGAACACTTTCACTTGGGCACAGGCAGGGGGTCACACTCAGGAACACGCTCGCTTGCTTGCGCACAGGGAACTCAGGCAAGGGGCCGGTTTCTGCAATCACCAGCGCCGTTTCCCAGGCGGCGCTGGCTTTTATCCCCTGAGCCCCGCCCCCGTGCGTGCCCGCAGCCGCTCTGAGCGGCGCTGCGGGGGCGGGGGAATCCCCACCATGGAATTGACCACAGGGGGCGTGGCTACTCGCCGCTCCTGGGCTTCTGCCGGCAGCGCTACGTATGGGGCTGTTCCCTGCGGGGCCGAAGCCGGCCCCGCCCAGTTGGTCACTGATGGGGGCGTGGCTGCAGGCCCCGGCCTCCCCTCCGGTGTTTGAGGGAGCGTCGGGGAACTTCCTTCCTGTCGGCGTTCTGCCGGCGGCGACGGCCCGCGACACGGCTCCTCCCGGCCCGCGGGCGCCCTTGGGGGGAAGGTGTTCGAGCCCGGTAAGCTGCTGGGCGGGGCTGTTCGCTCCGGGAGTGCTTTGGGGGTCCCGGGGCATCCCCGGGTCCCTCTGACACCGGGCAAGGAATTGAGCCGCGGCAGAGGCTCCGAGCGCTTAACGCCTTTTCCTGCTACACCGCTGCCACCTCAGACCTGAAATGGAGTCTAGCAACAGCATAAAGCCCAGGCACTGGTATGTTGGCTCTCCAGTCCCCTGCAGAGAATAGAGAAATGCAGAGCTGCCCAGACAGCCACCTCGGGGAGAGCCATGGAGAGGGGTGAGTCCTCCCCTCAGAGGCCCCGCAGGCTGAGCGAGCTCGCCCAGTTCAGGAGAGGAGGTCCCAGAGGCAGTGCTCTTTTGGCTGGGTCGTCAGGTGGCGGCTACTTCCCATCTATTCCAGGCTATGGCTCAGGGCCAGTCCCTCAGGGCTACCCTTCTAAGGGACTCAGGGGAATCCCCTTCTCACTGAGGGCAGGGGGAGAGGACATGAAAGCTCCCCAGGAAGGAGCCTGACTGCCCCCAGTCACAGACCACACAGCCCTTCCTCCATGAGGGGACACAAGCGAGTGAGGCATGGTGGGGGAGAGGATTCTAATTCCTCCTCAGACTCCTCCTCTACCTCTTCTCACTCCCACCACAGAGGGAGGGAAGGGAGAAAAAAGGATAAGTGCTCTTGCTCTAGGGATAAGCACTCTGGCAAGGGGGGAAAGGGTTGCAAATGAACCCCCTATCGCTCTCCCACCTTCTCCCCTGCCCCCACGCTCCCAGAGAAAGAGGATGTAGAATTGACTGATGCAGACACAGACAAGGGAGATAAGGGGGAGGAGCCAGCGAGAGAAAGGCTTTTTGCGCATGAAAATAATGAAAAGCTGCTTGCTAAGGTAGCTGTAGTGCTTCAGATTTCCTTACCCCCTCCACCCAGCGAGAGTCAGGAGGTACCCAAGGAAAACAAGTGGGATTTCCCCAGAGGGGCAGCTACTGCTTCCGAGTTAACCTTGGCTTAATTTTACATCGGCACCATCAAGTGGGAATGGGAACAGCCTGCTAAATTTTAAAAACCCCATAAATATATTAACCATTATTACTCAATCCCCAAGTCCCAGAAAGAGTTTGTGTCTCTTCCTAAGGTAGACACCGGAGCGTCAGACCTGGCCAAGTCTGCCGCCATTACAGCTGAGGGAGATGGCTTCTCCAAGGATACGCTAGATAGGAGGATAAAGGTAGCTCTCAGGAAAAATTATGAGTCATCTGCCATTGTCCTTAGGGCTACTGCGTCTGCTTCCAGCTTCAGCAGGCCAGCGTATCTTTGGGCCAGCGACCTAGCCCTGAAGGTCAAGCAGAAGGAGTTAAAAGACAGCTTTAAGAAGCTGGCTCTAGCTTCAGCTTATGCAGCGGATGCTTCCCTAGATGCTCTTCGGTTAAATGCTAGTGCTATGATTATGAATGTGGTGGCCAGATGCTCCATATGGCTACGACAATGACGGATCAGGGGACCAGTCAAGGTTTAAGAGACCCCAGCCCTCCAACCAGAAGCAGCTCAAGTCTCCAGTATGATGGGTCGCCCACCCACCCCAGCCCCTCAGTCTCTGATAGGGGGGAGGCTCTAGCTCTTTACGGACCAGTGGATAGTGGCATCCAAGGACACATGGCTCCGAGAAATGATCTCATGAGGTTACACCATCAAATTCTCCTCCACCCTGAGAAATCGCTTCCTTCCTCTGTGCCCAGGAATCTCGAGAAGGCTGCCAAGGCCCTAAAGGCAATCCATCACCTGCTGGAAATTGGGGCAATCAAACCTGTCCCCCTAGGTCAGACACAATATGGAATGTACTCAATTTTCTTTTCTGTGCCAAAAAAGAACAGCAACACACGGGCTATTCTCGACCTCAAGGGGTTCAACAAGAGGGTTTGATACTGGAGGTTCCGGATGGAAATGCTGTCGTCCATCAAGGCAGCCCCTCATCCGGGAGACTTCTTAGCCTCAGTAGATCTTCAGGAGACTTACTTCCACATCCCTATCAGGGAGTTGCACGGGAGATTCCTGCGCTTCACTATGGCAGACAAGAATTTCCAGTTCAGGGCCCTGCCCTTTGGTCTTTCCTCATCACCTCGGGTTTTCTCCAAGATCCTGGTTGCTCTTGTGACTCATCTCCATACACAAGGCATCCATGTCTATGCATACTTAGACGACCTGCTAGTGAGGTCTCCATCCATGTCCCAAGGCCTGCGGAATCTGAGGATAACCTTCAATTGCCTGGAGGGACACGGATTTTTGATCAACAAGGTCAAAAGCTACCTCACCCACTCCACGTCAATCCTGCATCTGGGTGTCTGGCTGGACACGATCATGGACAGAGCGTTCCTATCAGAGAAGAGACAAGAAAAGCTGCTTCATCTCCTGGAGCACCTCCTCTGGGAGGAACCCTCAGACCGTATGTTGCTCACTCAGCTCCTGGGCAGCATGGTGTCCTGTCTCAGTTCAGTAGCCTGGGCTCAGTTCCATCTGAGACCGTTCCAGAGACTTCTGCACCCGTTTCAGGACATAGTGCTACGGCGACATCTCCAGACACACGTCCTGAAAGCAACAAATGTATTTATTTATTTATTATTTATTTATTTATTACAAATATTTATATCCCACACCCTCCTCCACACTGGCATCTCGGAGGACCAGCTTCAGTGGTGGTGCCAACCCCATTGCCTGTCCAGGGGTCTACCCTTCAGGGAACTGCAGAGACTTTCCATTACCACAAACACAAGCAATTGGGGATGGGGAGCGCTCTGCCACTTCGGGTTGGCACAGGACAGTTGGTCTTCTAAGGAGAAATCTTGGCACATCAAGCGGTTGGAACTGAGGGCAGCATGCCTAGTTCTCCTGCACTTCTCTCACCACTTGAAGGACCGTCATGTACTAATACGGACAGACAGTACCACAGCCATGGCATTCATCAACCACAGGGGTGGGAGGTCTAGATCAAAGTCACTTCAGGAGGAGGCCTCCCTCCTGTTTCAATGGGCAGAGTGCCACATCTCTATCAGAGCAGTGTACATTGCTGGAACACTCAATGTTCATGCCAACTGGCTGAGTTGCCAACGAGTGGACCCGGGGGAATGGTCCCTATCGCTGAAAGCCTTCCAACTCATGAGGTACAGATTCGGCTCCCTGATAATGGATCTCTTTGCCAACAGTACCAGCAAAAAAGTACCTTGGTACATGACAAGGCAAAGAGAGCAAGGAGCAGCAGCCGTGGACGCACTGTCCACATCTTGGCCACAAGGCCTGTTATATGTATTCCCACTGTTCCCCATCATCCTGCAAGTTCTCCATCTGGCCAGAGAATAGAATGCCCTACTGGTGATGGTGACTCCATGGAGGCCGCGTTGCCCATGGTTTTCAGACCTGATGGACATGTCTCTAGAGGATCCTCTACACTTTCCAATGTGGAGACACCTTCTTCGTCAGGGACCAGTGCTCCTCAAGGACATACAGAAACTATCATTGGTGGCCTGACTGTTGAGAGGGAACAACTAAGCTCTCTTGGTTTCTCAGACAAGCTTCTTGAGACCCTGTTGGCTTCCAGAAGGGCGTCTACCAACAAAGTATATGGCACAACATGGAAAAGGTTTTCCCTGTGGTGTACAAACAAGAGAGTGGATCCATTGGCTGCGGGGATAAAGGAAGTTCGTCTCTTCCTCCAATCTGCCTTGGATCTTGGTCTAAGGCTAATTCAATCAAGCGACATGCGTCTGTGCTTTCTACAATCATGAGTTGGACTGGAAAGAGGCCTCTTTCCAAGCACCCTTTTCTGGAATATTTCCTTCAAGCCACGGATCTCATTTGTCCCCCAACTCCACACAGATTTCCAACCTGGAGAGTTAATTTAGTTTTATCGGCTCTAACCAAACCACCATTCGAGCCCTTGAGTCTGGTATCACTATTCTTCCTGACTTAAAAGACCTTATTTCTAGTGGCTATAACAGCAGCTCGATGACTGTCAGAGTTGGGAGCTCTGTCCATGGACCCTGACCTAGGTAACTTCCATAAGGAGAAACCTGTCCTTCATCTGGACCCCTCATTTATGCCCAAACCTAACTCCTTATTTCATAGAGAACAGGATATTGTATTTCGTTCCTTCTGCCCTAATCCTCAACACTCTAAAGAGAGAGTCTGGCATACGTAGACGAGGCATCAAGATTTACAGACAGGACTAAGTCATTTAGACTATATTCTTCCCTGTTCATAGCGTTTGGGCATAAAAAGAGAGGCAAGAAAGTCAGCAAGGTCACTCTAGCTAAGTGGTTGAAATGTTGTATAACAGAGGCTTATAAGGTGGAAGAGGTTCCTATTCCCCAGGGCATTGTAGCACACTCCATAAGGAGGGCGGCTACCGATTCAGCCTTTCTAGCCTGGGCCTCCATGGTAGAAATTTGTAGGGCAGCCACGTGGGCTTCGGTCAACACTTTTGCTCGTCACTATCAAATTACCTCTGTGGCATTGGCAGAGGCAGCATTTGGCTGTAAGGTGCTACAGAGAATTCTCTTAGGTTAGTGGTGAGGGTCTCATAGAGGGAGGCATTTGGACTGCTGGGAATCTGCCCTCCCTAGAGTGGCACTGCTTTGGGAAGTCCCAACAGTAGAGACCATCTGGCCTGCCACAGGGTGGGGGAGAACGGGAAATTTCTTACCTGTGAATTTTCCTTCTCTCACGTGGCAGGACAGATGGTCTCCTCCCTTCCACTGCAGGATTCTACCATAGGGTCTGGAAGTATAGAGGGGTGATAGCTTAGTTTTATCCTCTTGCTCTCTCTTTGGGTGAAAACAGACATGACACTAACCACCCTTGGTGGTCATTTATGCATGTTTCAAGGCTGTATAGGGCACCAATACAGCCCTGCAACATGCATAAATATTATAACCACCAAGGGTGGTTAGCGTCATGTCTGTTTTCACCCTTTCTCTCACTAACCTGCTTCTCTTCGTTCCTCTTCTGGTTTAGGAGGTTTCATGTTGACCTGCGGGTCTGTTCGTTTAATGTTACAGTTTGTTAAAGTTAATCTTTGAGTAGCTATGACGGTCTCGTCCTGGGAGTCTGCTGAGGGCTCCTCAACTTGGACCAAGACCATCAGATCTTAACATTCCATAATAATAATGCCAAGCTAGCAATCCAGATTCAGTTCACTTACAGAAGCCTATGTGGTCACAGACTATATTTCTAGTAGGGGTTTCTAATTTATTTATTTATTTATTCATTCATTCATTCAGTTTTTACCACACCCTTCCCTCAAAGGCTCAGGGTAGCTTACAAAAATATCAAAGATATATAAACATATATAAAAATATATAAAAGAAATTTTAAAAAAACCTAAAATCCCACCAACCAACTTTCTTCCTAACCCCTCCACTCCATTCCACCCAAACCTATCCCAGCCCACCAAACGCCTGGCCAAACAAAAAGGTCTTGCTCCTCTGCTGAAAGATAAGCAGGTTCAGACTTAGGTGGATCTCCAAAGGTGCCTCTGCATTCCCACTTTGGGCTGTTGGTACTTGTAAGGGAGCGCCCTCCACCAACCTCAGAGGCCATGATGGAACATAAGGGAAGATGCAGTCCTTCATATACCTGGGGCCCAAGCCGTTTAGGCCTTATAAGTCAAAACCAGAACCTTGAATTGTGCCCAGAAAGCTATTGGCAGCCAGTGCAGACTCCGGAGCACTGGTGTAATGTTTTCCTGGCGACCCACCCCCGACAGAAGGCTGGCTGCCATGTTCTGCACCAACTGCAACTTCCAAACAGTCATCAAGGGGAGCCCCACGTAGAGTGCTTTGCAATAGTCTAGCCTCAAGGTTATGAAGATATGGATGACGGTGGCCAAATCCGAGACTGATGACTCTTGAAATAATAAAGTATGTCATTTTCTAGTTGAATATGTCAAGCTACTTTCCCAGATTTTTTAAATACAGAGTTGGTTTTGTTCTGAATCCAAGTTAAGTGTAAGTCACTGTTTGTCCTGACGTACCACCCACCTCAGGGCAGAACTCATAATTTGGCAAGAAATAAAAATGTTTTCAGTACAGACATGTTTCCTTAATTATAGAGAGCACATACGTGAGTGTCTATATGGCATATTATTTATTTGTATATATGCGTAAACAGTCAGGGTTACTTCAGAATGCTGCAGCCCTGCAGGCAAATTGTTCTTTTTTTGCAACAACTTAGTGGAACACCCAATAAAGTCCCCTGCAGGCCCAGAATCATGTGCAGGGCAGGAAATCTTTATGGCAACCTTAACAGTGTGCGTACAGTATATGTTACAGTAGTTCTGTCAAACCACAGGATAATGTGAGGATCTGATCAAGTGACTCAACATTATACGCAAGGTATTTGTGAGAGAAGCTGTTGAGTCTTACTTGGCTGGTCAAGGGATTAATTCATCATAGCAGCCTAGGGCCCAAGAAATCGAAAACCAACAAGTGTAAATGTGCCAGAACAAATGTGGAATGCAACAGTCAGATGAGCCTCGGGTTTTTCTGTAAGTACATACGTAATAGCAAGCACCACAGAATTTGCAGTGACTATATTATAGTTGATCTTGCTCTCACAGATTCCTTTGCTCTGCTCATAAAATTTCTTAGACCTTTAATCAAGCTTCTGGTCCTTAATTTCAGTCATCTAGCTTAAGTGTTAGTCGTATCATGAAAGGCCCAAAATGAAATGAATATTTCTCATCATAGAGAACTGAGTAACTCCTCTAATTTCCGGTAATGGCCTGTCAGGGCTAGAGTCTTGTCCCTTAGGGGACAGGGTCAGGGTTTACAATCACTGGGGATGTCAACATCCTTTGGATTAAGAGTCCAGCAGTATAACTATAAAGTACTTTCTCATAGCTCCATTTTCCTGTAATGTTTATACCACTATAAAGGGGATACATACTGCACACCGAAGCACATAGAGAGAGGGCGGGGCTGCTCAGACATTTTTAGGGGTCTGGGGCAAAATAGGAAACGAAACAGGCTCCTCTTCTGCATTTGAGTTCTGTCTCAGACTGGGGTCCTGGAGCAGACTACCCCCCACGTCTCTGGGTGGCCTTGGGAAGTGGTAAATTGTCCCACAATGCCATGAATCCTACTTGGCTGCCAAAGAAAGTGTGCCCCCTGCCTGCTATAAAAAAGGGAGTCTCCATGTGGCTTCAGTAGCATGGGGAAGGGAAGGTGAACGTTTGACAGAAAAGGGGCCCTTTGCCTTCATAGGAGGAGGAGACAGCGAAACTGCACACCCTTGAGACCAGTCGCAACCTAGCCTGTAACCCACACTGATTGTATGAAGATCAGCAGAATAAGCAGAATCTTTAAAGCAAATTTGTACCAATGAGCATTAGAGAGATTTGTGCTGGTCTTTGTTTTGAATAAGGTAGGATGAAATATAGCCACACCTCTGCAATCTGTAATAACCAAATGCAAGCCCCATTCACTGTGGTGTACCCATCCCACAGTTCTGGCTGCCTCTGGAGCTGAAAGATAGGTTATCACACTTCCTCCTGCACAACAGACTCCATCTGATGATAGTAAATTCACCTGTTATGGAAACAGATGTTTGATTTTTTTTATTTTTTTGCTCTATAAGCAGGTATGATCACACCTTCTCCCAGTCTCTCGATACTGCATTGTCATGGGCAAAATAATTGCATGACAGTGCTTCTGCTAAACTTAGATTGCAAAAAATGCTGCCAGTTCAAAGTCTATTGATTGCAGTGGCCACCTCCTCCCCTATGTCCCATCACGGCCTCTAAGGCCAGCCAGCCTCCTCCTCCTCTTGCATGTATCATGGGTGCATCATGTTCATACAGCAGGGGTGCACAAAGAGGTGTTCTCGGTTGCTGTTCCACAACTATGGAGCTCCCTTCCTTTAGAGATTTGCCAAAGCCCAAGTCTGAGCATTTTCAAAAGGCAGTCTAATACTTTTTTTTATTTAGCCAAGTATTTGGCAGGTGGAAAAAGGATTTAGAGAGGACAAGAGAGATTTTTTATTTTTTATTATTTATATGTTTGTTTATTTATTATGTGTGTTTTATTTATTTTATTTGTTTTTCTATGCTGTAGCTTGCTCTGACCCCTAGGTATAGGGTGTGATAAAAATGTATAATTAAATAAATACTGTGTATTTTGTCTGTTATGTATAGAACATTAAAGTGAATTAAATGATTGTGAAAGATGCTGGACTGTCAGCCTTGGAATCTGAAAACCTATTCTATATCATTGACTTACAGTCAGGATCAGCAATATCAGACTTCACCACAGTTCCCTAACAGCACACTGGCACCTGATTTGGGTGGGGAGGGACATTTATGACTGACAGGTTAGGCTGGATTCACAAAACACCTTGCTGATCAGGGTAAAGCTGATGGAGCACAGCTCTTGCAGCATTATCACGCAGCCCCCAGATCTCTCAAAGGTTTGTCCACAGGGGAAATCTATTTACATGGCACGAATGCTCATAATGAACTGTGAACTGTCCTCTGCTGGCTACCCACTGGCAAAGCGTTTTGTGAATGCAGCCTTGCTGCTCTCCAGTGCCTATTAAGTTTACTGGCTTCTTTGTAGAGTTGGCCAACAAGGGTGCCATTTTGTATGATGGAGGCATGTGTTCACAAGAAACAGAACAGAGACCACAAACTCATTTAACATAAGGGTAAAACAGACGTGCAGGAAGCGCAGGGGCTCCCTGGCCGGGGGTGGTGGGAAACCGCAGTCTACGTGGCCCAGGGCAGAGAGGGGCACCAAACAAACATGCCTGCAACCAGAGAGCCGTTCCACTGACTGCATACCCCAGGTAGGATGGGGAGCTAAATAAACATACGGGTATCCAGCTCCGCCCGTGCCCTGCCCCCAGCACTCCACCCCCCACCCCACCCACCATGACAGACAGCCATGGTGCTCAGTCTTAGCAGCTCCTGCCTTGGGATGATTATGGCAGGGCTGAACAGATGGGCTAGCCCAGGTTGCCCCACACGGGCGGCTCTTAGCCTGGGCTGTGACCTGAGAGATTTTTCCAAGGACACAGCCCGGGCTAGCCACCTCCCGGTTCTGGGCTAACATCTAGCAGTGCCTAAATAGACATGCCAGTGGGTCCAAGGCCAAAAGCGGGCTACTATCACACCCATTTTTACCTATAGTGCATTAAAAAATCACCAGATAGCAACAACTGTTAAACACCACTTGAACCAAAAGTAGTAGGTTTTGCCCCAAGACCTTCCAGTTTCTTGACAGCCTTGACTATTTGGAAGTGTAATTATCAGCTATATTCTTAGATCCCAACAGTTTTTAGCAGTATATGTTTTGAAAAACCACTGTCAGCGAATGCGCTGGGGGAAGGGAAGTGATTGGTTTGATCTATTCATAATTCCCTCTTTTGAATACTTACTGCTGCCATCTCGTTGAAAAACATGCATCATAACAGTCTACGCATTAAAAGAGGTAACTTAGCAAAAACATTTTATTTTTTGTAATCTGTGATGAAATTGTCCATCACGAATGACATCTGTGGCCAGAAGAGAATTCATGAAGTAAATCCTAGTGGCTTCAGAACTAATTCATTAAAGGATTGAGATGGATTAGATGCATAAACAATGCAGTTGCAGAAGATTATAGTAATGCCACGATGACCAAATATGGGGCTTTATTCCCTTTCCATTAGGCAGCAGAAATTCTTGACATTAATTTTAATAGGAATAGATCCTGATGCTGTTAAAAACTAAAAAGTTTTGGTAAGGTTCCTAGGTAAAGTTTAAATATAATGATGAAAATTTGAACATCGTTAAAACATTTTAATCAAGAAGTGGCAGTTAAACTGAAACGCATAATTTAAGAGAGATTCCAAAATGACCAAAACAAAATCTGTGATTAAACAGGGGCTAGACTGTGATGGACCTGAAATGGTAGGTGTATGGGGAAGGGGAAGTGTACAAAGAGCCTTTTCATATCCTTACATGTCCCACAGAAATCATGGTCACAGTTAGGATACTCCACCATTAAAATCAATGGGAACTGAGCCGTTGACTTTAATGAGTAGAAGATTGTGCCCCTAGAGTCCTAGGCCTCTTTCACACCTGCATGAACATTGCATAAAAGCTTCAAACACACCTCTGGGCATTCTCACCTGATGAAAGACAAACCTGATTTGCAAGTGCATCCCCTCTCCTGAGCTTCTAAGGACACGTTCATGCAGATGTGAAAGCAGCCATAGTTTTCTAGATGCTACTGTCTGAGGGGACCATTGAAATTGTCTCAACTGACCTTTTTTGTAAGACTGGCTGTTGGATTTCCCCAATAGCCAAGGTCTTACCAGTCCATGTCTCTTCTGGGAGTTGGCCAGCACCAGTGTTTCCAACGGAGCCCAGGCAACTTCCAGTCCTGCGAGGAGTGTGTAAATCCCCTCCACGGGCATTTCCCCGAGCTGAATTTTTAAACTGTGGGAGAAACCCCACACGTTTAAAAATGCCCTTCGAAATGTTAAAGCAGTGTTAAAGTGGAGTTAGCGTTATGTCTGTTTTCACACTATGTTAAGTTCAATAACTTGTATTGGATTAAAGTATGTTTTAAAATTTAAGAGGATTCCAAGTTTTGTTACAAAGACTTCAAGTGCTGGAGAAATGGCACTCTGTTCCCAAGGTCATTCTCCTTCATGGTTAAAAGTGTGTGCCTTATTTCCAATTTGAATTTGTTTAGCTTTGACTTCCAGACATTAGTTCTTTTTAGGCTTCCCATTGCTTGACCAAAGAGCTCTTATACCTAATACTCTTTCCATGTGAAGGTATCATTGTCATGGGATTGGGACTCAGAACCCCACTCTAGGCTGTTGTGACTCAGTTTCCCTGGCTTGCAGCTCTCACTGAATCAGCTTTCAGGACTGATGGAGCCTGCAACGGGTGAACCTTCTTGTTACCTTTTCAGCCAGAGTTCCCCAGCACAGACTCTTTCTCTCTAGGTTTATTTGTGTTTGTAAACACAGAATTAACCCCAAACTGTGCCTCACCAATGTTAGGATTAGCAATTCCACTGGACCATACGAAGTTCAGTAAAAAGAAGTTTAATGAATGAATCATGAATAAGCATGCAGTACAAGATTATACTCAAGAGTGCAGAAATCAAAATAACATAACCAATAACGCATTCCTATCTGTACTTGGATTCTCCTAACGTAGGCTTACCCTACTCAAGGTCCAAGGGTATTTCAGTTCATGTCACAGCCAGCGATGGAAAGCTTGGATGGGTATCAGTCTTAGTTTTCCAAAAGCCTTACTTCATAGTTCTTTTGGTGCAGCCCTTCTCTGGCTGGCTAGATATCATGATGCAGATGAAGCTCCACAAGCTGATCTCCACCAAGTGAGAGAGATAGCAAGATCGATCCCCTCTTTGTCTTGTCTCCCCCCTTAAGTACCTTTGCAGGTCACGTCCACAGGAAGAAATCCATTTGCAACTCAGTGGTCTCCGGCTAGTGTCTGCAGAGGTGTTTTAGCTTTTTATGAATACACATTCGGCATGACTTTGCCATTCTCCATTGCATGAAGTGAGTTTCCAGTTCTCAGCTTTCACGTTACATACATGTTTAACCTTTACATATTTGTTAGACCTGTAGTCTACATGTAGCCCAGTATCTCCTTATGACAATCATATAACATTGTCAGCTCCTGATCACCTTCTGCTAATCTAAACAGTTTGAGCTCCTCGAGTCTCTCTCTCTTGTAAGACTTGTTCCCCAGCCTTCTCAGTCAATCTTGTAGCTCTTCTCTGGCCCCTCTCCAGTTTTTCAAATCCTGTTCAGAACGTGGGCACCATACTGGGACACGGTATTTCAGAAACCATCTCAGCAAAGCTGTGTGCTGGGATAAACTTATTTCCCCATTCAGGCTCACTGTTAATCTATACAAGGATCACATTTGCTCTTTTTGCCACAGCATTGCACTGGGAACTCATGCTGTAGTTTGTCAACTAAGACCCCTGTGTCCTTTTCAGAGTCACTCCTTTCCTGTGATTGGAAAACGAAGTCCAGGACTTCTCAATGCACAGTGTCCCAAAGAGAGCAAGGAAGAGGAAGGGCCACAAACCTAGTTCTCTTTCCCCTTCCCAGCATCTCCCACTCCTGTAGGCCCATGGCATGACCAGGGGATGAGGATGGCACAGCCTAGTTCCTCCACACATCACTCCAGGAACTCCAGACTTCCCTTTTATCAAAACAATGACTAAACGTCAACATTTAGCGTTCTATAAGCATCTGTTCTGTAAGCAATAGGCCTAATATTGGACACTTACACCAGAGTAAATCAACATTACCACTGCCTAAAATGAGTTGACTTCCCTGGCTACAAGTGTGATCAGCGGCAGGCCCACTATATCCTTTAGCAGTGAACTCACTTGTAATCACCATGGACTTGAGCGTGCATTTCTGCTTATCGCAGATGGCCCCCAAATGTACGAAAACTTTGCAGCAGCAGTATTTCATGTATTTTATGGAAGGGGGAAATTGAAATGGCCTAATTAGGAACACTGCAGCTGTGTATTTCTCATTTGCACAAAAAAAATGTCTATATTCAATTTCTCCAGTAGAAAACTTGTGGGAATCCTTGTCACATGCACACAGATTTCTGAACTTATATCTCAAGTAGCTCTGACGTGAGACAACCCACAACTTTTGAAGCATTTGCCTAATGGCAGGCACTTAAACTAGTTGGAAGTGACTGACTCTGATTAAGCTCTTTTCACACTTGCAATCTAAAACAATCAAATCATTTGACCATCTATACTCTTAGCCTTCTGTGACCATGCATTTAGGTATGATCCTAAATTTGTTATTCTGCCTTGCCTGTTTTTATTGCTATCAGTTAATATATCTGGCAAAACGTATAATCAGTGTGTTGAAGTGTGCTGTAATTTAGCAGACAGGTAGCATTAAAATCAGCTCCCTATGAAGGAGTTCTCCGTGAGACCCTATAAATTCACACTATGTGACTTTTACTCTGCAAACCCACCATGGAGCCAAAATTATTTCCATGGCTTTCAAACATGGAGGTTTACAGGTCACCAAAAAATTCAAGAATTTAAGGAAGTTTGAAGCCTTAAATTGCTATTCTAGAAAGGGCCCCCTTTCAATGCTGTTTGAATAAGGTAGTGCTTTTGTTTCAGGGAAACTTGCAAGGAGCCTTTCAGTGACACAAAGCTCAAATGCAGCTCATGTGATGCAGCTAAGAAGCTGCTTTATTGGCTTATCATGCACAATGCATTTTCTAGAGTACTGCAGGGGGCTTGCATGTTTAATTTACTCTCACACTCAAGTGCCCAAAGTGTTTTTGACTGTGTTAATGATATGCTCACCAGACAGACTTACAAAGGTTTCAGAAGAGCTTTGCAGTAAGAAAGAACAAAAGATATTACGTCAGCACATCAGGTTGCTTTTTATTTGGAAAACTCTTTCCCAAATCTACACCCACCAGATAGAATAATGGCTAAGTGTATAGGGCACTCATACAGTACCTGCATGTATCCCATGAATTAGGGAAGTTTACAGATTTTTGAGGCATCTATATTATTTCCTCTTACACTTCTCTATCTTATTTTTGAATGTGCAGCAATTAAAAATTACAAGCACACGTAAGAAGGGTCACAAACTAGTCTATCATTCCATTATTGGATGTAGTTCATGCTGTTGCACATGAAAAATCAAATCTTTTCATTGGTGTGAAAAATAATAAGTTGCTCTGATCAGTTTGCAAAGGAAAGTATTTCTGACAATGCAGAAAGTTGTTTTTTTAAAGTGCTTTTCAAAACACTCACAGTACAAGTGATACTCCTTCCTTAATGTCCATTTAAATATTTATAATGTGCCAGCAATGTACCTGGCACTGAGCAACGTTAATTAGAAATAGACCCTTGCTCCAGGGGACTTACAATCTAGGACAGACAAGGAAGAGAACATAAAAGTAGTATCATACTGGGTCAGACCAATGTTCCATCCAGCCCAGCATCCTGTCTCCGACAGTAGCCAATCATGGTGGCTTGGGAGAAGCACCCAACAGGTCACAATGTGGGATCCATTCCTTGTTGTTTTCCCCCAGCTCCCATCATGTTCCTTAATCTTGTCTGGCAAGTAGCTGCTAATGGACCTATCTTCCAGAAACTTGTCCAAAACTCTTTTAAACTCAGCTATAGTACTACTGACCCTTTCCACAGCCTCTGGCAGTTGATTCCACAAGCCAGTTATACGCTGAGTGAAAAATTATTTTCTTGTATTTGTTTTAAACTTGCCACCCATGAGTTTCATGGAGTTTCCCCTAGTTCTAGTACTAGCTGAGAGGGTAAATAACTG
>QEPC01008309.1:7073357-7086073 GCA_003113815.1 Sphenodon punctatus
TTGGAGACAGGAGCCGCACCAGGCTTTCTGGACCCCACCGAATCAGAGCTAGGCATCACAGAAGATGAGGCAGGCTGGATACAGTAAAGTTGGCGACTAAAGGCAAGGACTAGGCAGGCAGTGTGGAGGGCGTGGGGGTTCGGTTCCTTATTCCCTAAGCACCCGCCTAGAGTGCCCTCCAGAGAAAGTCATACCCGGTTAGACCAGGACAAAGGTGGTAGGATAGGACCCATCCCTTTCGGAGTGCCACAGAATGACAAGATCATCATTTTCAATTTATAAATGCAGTGGAAGTAGGCTGCAGAAAAAAATCACTCTTCGACATGGAGAAGTGACATATTTTAAACAACATCAAAATACTCCCTAATGTTTTGGTTTTTTTAAAAAAAACAAACTGTTAAGAGAGGGAAAGGACATTAAAATGTCAGATGTTTACTTGGTCCCTTTTTTTCTAGGTGCTTATAATGTTTTGTGCATTTGTTTAATGTGCTATGGGATTATTATTATTATTTTTAAAGAAGAAAAATCTTCCAGAAAAAAAATAAGCATGATGTATTTTGGATTGTCATTTAACAAGTTTGTGTGCTACATGCCAGGCCAAAATCTGAAATCCTTGCCAAATCCTAAAGCAGGCAAAATTCCATTACCCCCAGAAATAATTGGTTTCCCAATGTAAAGAGGTGCTGACTATCCACGACTTTCACAGTAGTCAGTGAAACTGAATTCTGAAGTGGGTAGTCAGAGGCCATAATCCCCACTGTAGCCTTCAGAATAACATGAATGTTTGGCCATGCAGATTTAGGACAGGACTGTATCAGCACTTGAAACTTCAGGTCCCTTGGAACTACATGACCTGTCTCTTATACACATCTAGATGTGTATAAGAGACAGGGTGTAATATGCTCCCTTCACCTCGTCCCTGTAACGAGACGGGCTGCCACATTCTACACCAGCTGCAGCCTCCGGATCAGAACCAAGGGAAGCCCCACGTAATTCTGTCCTTAATGATGGTTTCCACCATTTTACCTGCCACAGACCAGTAAGAGGAGAGCATAGTGAGAGACAGAGATACATTCACAAAGTTGAGAAGTCACAGTGCATGTGCTTAGTTTAGTTCCAGGGAAGACAGTGTGGAGACTGACCTGATCCTGGGCTTCCTGCTGCCGCTTCCAACCTTGCTGCGGACTGTGAGCACCGGCAGCTAGCCCATGTGGATGCCAGCGAACAGAGTCCAGATGCAGCCCAATTATGTTATTGGGCCGCATGACGCTACCACTGGGACGAGGAGCCCCACAGCAGCCAGGGGAGGAGCCACCGACTAGGCAGCCCTCAAAAGGGCAGGAGACCAGCTCCCAGGGGCCGGCACGAGGAGAGAGGGAGATGATGCAGAGCAGCAGACAGCTTGGCTTTCCCTGCTCTCGTCCAGCCGGTCCCAGAGGTCTGCAGGACATCCGTTGGAGACAGGAGCCGCACCAGGCTTTCTGGACCCCACCGAATCAGAGCTAGGCATCACAGAAGATGAGGCAGGCTGGATACAGTAAAGTTGGCGACTAAAGGCAAGGACTAGGCAGGCAGTGTGGAGGGCGTGGGGGTTCGGTTCCTTATTCCCTAAGCACCCGCCTAGAGTGCCCTCCAGAGAAAATCATACCCGGTTAGACCAGGACAAAGGTGGTAGGATAGGACCCCTCCCTTTCGGAGTGCCACAGAATGACAAGATCATCATTTTCAATTTATAAATGCAGTGGAAGTAGGCTGCAGAAAAAAATCACTCATCGACATGGAGAAGTGACATATTTTAAACAACATCAAAATACTCCCTAATGTTTTGGTTTTTTTTAAAAAAACAAACTGTTAAGAGAGGGAAAGGACATTAAAATGTCAGATGTTTACTTGGTCCCTTTTTTTCTAGGTGCTTATAATGTTTTGTGCATTTGTTTAATGTGCTATGGGATTATTATTATTATTTTTAAAGAAGAAAAATCTTCCAGAAAAAAAATAAGCATGATGTATTTTGGATTGTCATTTAACAAGTTTGTGTGCTACATGCCAGGCCAAAATCTGAAATCCTTGCCAAATCCTAAAGCAGGCAAAATTCCATTACCCCCAGAAATAATTGGTTTCCCAATGTAAAGAGGTGCTGACTATCCACGACTTTCACAGTAGTCAGTGAAACTGAATTCTGAAGTGGGTAGTCAGAGGCCATAATCCCCACTGTAGCCTTCAGAATAACATGAATGTTTGGCCATGCAGATTTAGGACAGGACTGTATCAGCACTTGAAACTTCAGGTCCCTTGGAACTACATGACAATATTTTATTTCACAGTGGTTTGAGATGTCCTATTACTTTAACGTTTTGATGCTCTTTTGTTTGATGCAGATATCCTTACCGAAACAGGACTCTCTTCTGCTGTTCTAAAGCCAGATCTTTTCTGTAATCCTTTTAATGGAGGGGGAGGAAACATGTTAGAATGGCACATTGTCTCTAGCAGAGTCATTTAAATGGTGCCTCAGGAATTCAGTGTGAAGACTTTGAAGTGCACTCTTATCTGTATGTAATCGTGTGGTAGCCTACAGTAACGCTCTGATTTACAGAGAAGTTTATACAGAATTTCACTTCTGTCTACAGAGGCAAAGGGAAAATAATACTGGAACATACAGCCATAGCACCTGATCACTTAAGAATCTCAAAATACTGCAGTCTGTTGAAAAAGCTAAATGGACATAATTGCATTTAATAATTTATTAGAGATGGGGTACGGAACCTCAGGCCCAGGGGCCAAATGTGGCCCACAACTAATTTTCATGTGGTCCCTTTCTAGTTTATGGATGGTTCCAATTCTTCATGTGGTCCCTTTCCAATTCTGGCCCTTGGATCCAGTTCCTACCCCCAAGCACTGAAAAACATGAGCTCCAGGAGCAGAGATGAGGTCATGCACACACGGGTAAGGGACAGATTCATGGCACAGATCTACGATATGAACCCTCCTCTTCCTGACCGCACCCTTAAGCAACCCCACCTTCAGCATCTGTGTGGCTGTTGGAGCTTGTACTTATTTTCAGAGTGGCCCATGTGAGGGAAAGGTTTCCCCACTCCTGTATTAAAGAATGTGAGACAGAGACTTCTCTCTATTCCTGTAAACAACTATGTGCCACTTTTAACAGTGCTGACTGGCATCTTACTTGACAAGTTGTCCGATTTCTTGAGTAAGTTGCTTTTCAGTCAATACGAATAAAGGTGTCCCTGCCAATCTGGCTCTGAGATATTTATGTACTTGTGCAACACCAACCACAGTAACATCTAAATTAAAGCTGCTCAAAATGAAAAGAATCAACAGGTGTTCCTGGTCCTGTTAATGCTTGTTTAGCATGATGCAGACCAGATGAATCTGGTAATACCATGAGACTATGAAGTTCTGACATTCAGTGACTGATTGCCCTCTACTGGAAGGTACAGCCAGGGTTTTGACTTTTTTCTTATGTCAAAGCTTTTCACTCTCTCTGCCAGCAGCTGCTACCTTTCAGGGAGGAAGCTTCACCCAGAGGCTTATCTCTTGTGGAAGCTTTCATCTGTGTGAGAATATTGGTCACGAGCGCCTCAGCTGGGATCAAAGTCCAGCTCCGGGTTTCATCAGCATATTTGTGGCTACAACTTTTTCCCCCAGAGAGGCAAGATACCCAAATTTTTAAGACAATATCTTTCATTGGACCAACTTCTGTTGGTGAGTGTGTGAGACTTTTTTCTACCTTAAGAAGAGCACTGTAAAGTTCAAGACCATGCACACACTCACTAAGAGGATGTGGTCCAATAAAAATATTATCTTAGCTACTTGTCTCTTGTTTCTTTCATTCTAGTGACCAACACAGCAGCCACAGGCGAAACAACTTTTTTACATCTCTGTATGACATCGAAAAGGAATGAGGACAGGATTGTTGTGTTGATCAAAGTAGGAGGGCTCTTGGGGATGAGAACCTGTTACTCGTCTTTCTCCACGTTATGCTAGAGAGGAACAATCTGTCTAGCATAATGTGAATTTAATGTCATTCTAGTATAAAGTCAGTTTAGAACTCTCCCCACCATTGTGGAGAGGGTTAGCAGCACCATCTCATGGTTACCCATGTCAAAATCACCCATAGGACATACTGCATAAACATCAGAGTTTGGCTTATAGCCACACACATATAAGGATTTACCATTTATTGCTACCAAGGTTGACATGGGACCACAACCCGGTCCCAAAGCTGACTGTAAAAAGTCCAGACATATTACGTTTTCCTTGAGTTTACCTAGGGAAAGGAACTGGTATGGTAGTTTTCCAGGGTTTTGCAGTTTTTGGCGCACTGACTGGAAAGTGGTGGGGGGTTTTCTGTCACAGACTCTTTCTGGGTGGGTACTGATGGAAGCCAAAAACAAGCACGTACAAACAGATATTTGCCTTTGTGAGTAAAGCTGGATAATACACTTAAAAGGAAAGGAATGAACAGATTACGTGTAATAATCACTCATACCTACCTTTGGTGACTAATCAGAATGTATCTGTATGAAATTATATGAAAGATTCTCTGGGGTTTTTTAAATGAGCGCCATGGGAAAGGGTGGTTTGTGGTTGGTGTGTGGGGCGGCAGAGGGGCGGTCACTCCTGGGAAGTGCGTGGGGAGGGCTTCACATGAGCAGCTCCCAGCATGGCTGCCCCATCCACAGAGGTGGACACCCTGGCCTGTACAGGGGCACTCTGGATTTTTCAGCATGCATGGCCATGGGTGACTGGTGTGTGGATCACAGTAGTGCGCCTCCCCATGCACCAATTCAAACAAGCAGTTGGATGTGTGGATAGTGGGCGGCCATGTGTGGACACGCCTTCTTTAAAAACACCCTCTGTTCCTTTTGCTGGCTTGTTTTATTTTTCTTGGGAAGTCGTATGGGCAATTTTGCATAGTACAGAATCATATTAGTGAGTTTGTCCCAGTCTGGACCAATTTCCAGTTGCCTTGTTGACTGTTCTGATTAGTGTAGCCCACCAATCTACATTAAGACATTAAGCTTGTCTTGCATCTACCAGTTTCTTCCCTTACATTGTAAATGTCACACTTTTTCAGTTACTCCTTTATTTGTTCTTTCCAGTTTGGGTAAAAAAAACAACAACATGCCGGCTGCTGCCCAGCCTGCGTCATTCACCTGCATTGAACACAGTCTGACCTGACTCAGGGTACAGAACAAAATGTGCCCCGCTGGGCTTCCGGCTGCACAGCCCAGGGGCAGGGAGAATAAAGAACGCCCCACCTCTGTGCTGCACCTGGTTCCCAGCCCTCTGCCATGATGGGCAGCCAAGGCAGCCAGTAATGGCCAGCTATGGCTATCCATCATGGTGGCAGGGCCGGCCCCAGGGTTTGTGAGGCCATGTGTGAAGTCTTGGTGCGGGGCCTAATTTGCACAATTAGGCCCCACCTAATTATGCAAATGTGTAAATTTACATAACATTTACTCCCTCTGGACAGGAAGGATTCCCATTCGCCACCCCTCCGAGCAACCATGGAGAAGCATGGCCTCCTAATGCTTCCCCCCCCTCCCCCCAGTTTAGCACCCCTTGGCTGCCTTACCTGGCGCTCAGCCGAGTGGCATAGACAAGCAAGGCCTCCCAATGCTTCCACCCACCACCACCACCCCAGCGGAGCATCTACCACCACTCCCCAGGAGTGGTTCCACTGCAGGGGCAGCCGGGCGGGCAGTGAGGCAGGCACAGAGAGACTGACTGCATCCACTGCCTTACTGGAGGAGTGGGTGAGCTTAGCCAGCCTGGCCTCCAGGGCCTGTTGCTTCTTGCTGCCAGTGCCGCTTGTGCACGCATGCAGTGCAGCCAGTCCAGAGGTGCTGCTATCACACGCACAAGACACCCAAAATACAGCCAGCTTATTAAGCGCATTATGCCATGAAAAGAGAGAGAGAGAGAGAGAGAGAGAGAGAACCAGTTCAGTTGTGCCCCCATAATCAGTTCATGCTGCCCCCACCCCATAACCAGTTCATTTGCACCCCCGCCCCATATAATCAATTCACACTGCCCCCCCCACCCATAATCATTTAATTTGTGCCCCCAGGCCAGCGTGAATTGATTATATGGGGGGCGCAAATGAACTGGTTATGGGGTGCGGGTTTAAAGACAGTATTCCTGTTAGCAATAACTTCATTAAGAAAAGTTAGTGAAATAGCAGCCATAATAATCTCAGAACCATATTTGCAGATTTATTTTCCAAGACAGAATAGATATTGCTTTACATCCTAAATTCCTACCTAAGATAGTATAAGTAAGACAGTTGTGAGAATGTGGCCCTTTTTACACGGGTCTCTCCTCCCAGCCATAAACACGCAGATTTCTGTGTGTTCATGGGTGGGGGAACCCCATGTGAATGACGTGGTGCACGCGCCCATGGTGAGTGGGGGTGCGTGCGCGCTCGCCTAACACGCATCCCCACTCACCCCCCCACTCATCCCCACGCACGGAGCAACCGGGGGAAATGGTGGTTACTATGTGGGTGTGGATGAGTGGTGGGTGAGTGGGGATGTGTGTGCAGCTGTGTGCATGCCCCATCCATGCACTGGCGCGCCCACGGACTCCCCACCCGGCGGAGCCATGTAAAAATATCATGTGAGGAGCCACTCGAAGAACAACAAAAGGTTGCTACCTTGTAAACAAGGTTCTTTGAGATGGCTCCAAGCATTCTCACAACACCCACTCTTCCATCCCCGCATGGAATTTTTTTCTTATGTTTCTAGAAAGGGTTGGAAGGAACTGTCATTCTGAGGGGGAGAGCGCTTTTTATACTAGAGGAGCTTGAGACCATCATGTGGTCTATTATTTGAATAGGGTGAGCATGCAGAACCCAGTTGTGAGAATGTTAGGCACCATCTCGAAGAACCTTCTTTACAAGGTAATAACCTTCTGATCAGCACATGGGGAGGAGTTGTTTGTAAAAAAACAGCTTTATCTTCCAGTCTGATGGGTTAGTCCCCCGCTGTTGCTGCTGTTGCTACTGCTGGAGCACTACTAGGAGGCAGAGGCAGGTGAAGGATGGGGACCGGAGCCAGGGAGGGGAGGCAGAACGTATTGGGGGAGAAACTGGCTGCAGCCTGCTGCCCAGCCATGCAAGTGCGGGGCCATGTGCGACCGCACATGTGGCACATGCCTGGGGCCGGCCCTGCATGGCGGACCCAGCCCGGGCTGGCAGACCGGTCCAAAAACAAATGTGCAGCTCCCATGTGGCCCACTTTGGCCTAGTCGGGCGGAGGCTAGCCCAGGCTGCTAGCCCAGCGGTCTGCAGGATCACAGCCCAGGCTACTCTCCAACATGCTCTAGAACAATCTGGGGGCAAACATCTGGCGGACCTTCAGTAGGCGTGCTGGTGGCTTGCAGTCCAAAGTGTGAAAATGCGGGCCACAGCGGATCACCATCTTGTCTGGTTTTACCCATTATTTACTACTACTTCTTTTTTTTTTGCAGAGGTTTGACTCTGATTGCTGTGCCCAGTGAGACAGTGTCCATAGCTGGCAGTTAATGAGATCTTTGACCACTGAAGCAGTGGAGTATTGCCTGGGAATCTGAGGGCTTTCTTCTTTCATGAGTTAGATTGTTGGGCTGAGGCCAGCAGGTTAATGAAAGGGTTTTCTGAGCCTGGCTAGCTGCCTAATGAGACTGAGCATGTCTGAACCAAAAGGGCACCCCAGTTTTTGTGCATCTTTAAGAGACATTGCTCTGTTTTCTACTATGGGTAGAAAAAATGTGAAATAAGTTTCTTTGGAAGAATAGGAACATGATATTTTATTACCTCAACTGCCACTGATTTTTTATTTTTTAAAAAATATTTCTTGGCTAAATAAACAAATGAGAAGCCTAGGAAAATATCCATTTTGTTTTTAAAATAACTAGGAAACAGATTTTCTTTAACCTTTAACCACTTCAAATAGTCAATAAACCATTAGCTACTCATTAACAAAAACATCAGGGTGACTTATTGACTAGCAAGCAAAAATGTAGAGACATTGTTTTGTTTTTCTTCTATTTTTTTTTTTTTTTTTAAAAGGCTAACTGTTTTGGGGGTGGAGTTTCTTTTTGAAATGTTTAGCCTTAGAATCTCCGTTAATATCTGTGTATTAAGCAATGTCATTAGAGATTCCACTTGATAGAATTCAAACCTTGTAACTGAACTTTTAGTGGATTAATTTTGTTAGATGAGCTATGCGGTGTGTTTATAATATGCAACTTTATATCTCTGTCCTGAGAAGAATAGGCTACCTGGTGCCAAGCATAACTAGCTTTGTTGTGTCTCATTTTCAAGGGTACCTATTTGTGTTTTTCAAACTGCTATTCTTGTCTACATTTTGCTGCAAGTTTCATTGTTAAAGGAAATGAAGAAGAGAGTAGAACTAACTCAGATATTCATAGCAGTATTTATAGGAAAAGCGTGCCTGCTTTGACACTGATAAGGCCGTTCTTAGATGAGACAGTATCACGCAAGTCCACCCAGTGGACACGTGTGGTACCATCCATTTAAAATTGGTGGATTGGTGCACACCCCCATGACCCACATACCTCCACCTATCTCCACCCCGGGAAAAACCTCAGTTGCTCCATGCGGGGGCATGAGTGGCTGGGGGTGCACACCCATCCACCGCCGTCTAAACCCTTCCCATTCACTGGTAGTGTGTGCGCGCTCCACCTAGCGCGCATGGACACACACACACACCCATGGTGTCCATCTAAAATGGCCAAAAATATTCATGGGTATAGAGTGGTTTTATTCAATTTGGCTTAAAATATTTCTCACTATGTTGGGCATTTGTGAAAACTCAAATAGCCATTTTTTATCCAAAGTTTCCACTTGTGTATTTTGAGAAAGCTGCCATTAAAAGTGGAGATGAGGGACGGAGGCCAACCTGGCCCCAGACCTCCCCTCTTTCTAAAGACAGTGTAAAACTTGGCTGTTCCGCCGGGCCTTTGTTGAGGGAGACGGGTGAGGGTGGGAGGGGACTGGGGGGAGGCTTTTATTTCCACACTTTTAATGGGTTTTTATGTAATTTTATATTATTTGTTTGAGATATTTTATATTGTATATTTTTTAAATATTTTGACTGTGAGCCACCCCAAGCTGCCGTGTGAGTAGGGTGCAGGATAGAAGGTCAAAATAAAATAAACAAATAAATGATTGCCGTTGCCCATTTTCCATTTTACCGACTGATTTCAGTAATGGAAAACCAGTAAATCGGTATGGGCAGGGGTCAATAAATCAGTTTGGTGGATCAGTAAATTGGTACATTGAGCAACCCATTAGCAGCTAATCAGGTTATTTATTGATTTATTTATTGGGATTTTTATCTCACCCTTCCTTTAAAAAATCTCAGGGTGACTGATAGTGGGTCGTGATTAGTAGCTGATGTTACTGGGTCAAATCAAGTGTTTGCCTACCCATTTTTGCAGGTACTTATTCCAGCTCTAATCATGGTGTCGTAAAAGGTATCTCAATTGGAGGTTCTTATCCAACACCAACTCTCACAGTATTTGAATGCCTCTGAATCTTTGACACATTATTTCTCAAAAATCCCCGGTGAGTAGAGAGGTATTATTATTCCCAATTTACAGATGGGAAACAGAGGCACAGAGTGCTGGGTGCCTTTCAGCATGATCCCGCATGGGGCGGAATGTGCTAGTTAGTTCAGGCATGAGTCCCATGGAAATTAATGGGTCTTGCACCTCTGCTAGCTTCTAGCGGATACCTTACCCAGCAGAAAATTGAACTGTTATGTAACAGACTGACGGTGCAACCTTGGCCAAACAGGGAATTGAACCTAGGTCTCTCATGTCCTGTACCTGGATTATCCATCCTTTCAAAAGCCACCTGATATAATTATTTGAACACAAGGCAGTAATTCCAGGAGGTCTGTTTCTACCTCTGCTACTGATTGGTCTCAATACTATTTTGCATTTATATGCATTTGCATGTTACCAATATGGTATAACTTCAATATAATGAATCCCTGTGGGACCAGAGAGAAAGTTCAAAAAATTAGGGTGTTCTGTATATCATGATTTGACAATATGCAATTGATAAAAATGCTTCTTGGTGGTGGGATTGTTATAAACAGGAGTTCTTTATAAGCAGGATTTGTTAGTGTGGGTTGGCTGCATAAATCAGCAAGCAAATACAAAACACTAAGAACCATGGCTCTGATTTATCTCTAAATATATTTCCCAGAAAATTGTATTTAATACACCCAATCTATTAAACTAGCCACTCAACTTAGGTAGTTGTAAATATTTTCTAAAAATATGATTATTTGTGAACTATAAAGCCACTATATTGCATGATCGCTTAATCTCTTGATTTCTTCTACATAATGTTTATCTAGAGACCATTAGCACTGTTAATACGTAACTGAGTAAAGAATTTCTGGTTCAAATATTTGTTGGGGATGTAAACCAGCCTGAAATCCATTACATCATCATGTTATTTCTGAAGTGAGGTGGTAACAGGCAAGAGGACAAATTTCAGGGTCTAAAACAGGCACACATGCATGACCCTATCGCATTTTCTTGAGCTTCGCTGTAGAATTGAAATTTCACCAATTATGGTACTTACCATTTTAAACACATTTCTGTTGAATAATCAGGGGTGAAAAAATTTGCCTCATATTGTTTGACTTATACTAGACACTCACCTGAAATACATGTGCTGTATTTGGCTATGAATGAACCTTAGCACTAGAAAATAACTACATACCCGTGGCATAATAAGCAGGTAAAAGATGAGCCATTGTCCCTCTGCCCTTTGAGAAGAAAGTTCCTCAAAGTCACAGTTGATGTCATTGGTGGAGAGGGTGTAAAACCTCTCACAGGTGTCTTTATATCATGAGACTGTGTGGTATGAAGGAGAGATTTGGGCTGAGAGCAGGCTGAGATGTTTGGAATTCTTGCAGGGTAATTTGAAGTCGGAGAGTGCTCCCCCTCTGTGTTCCAGGGGAAAGTAACAGATTAAATTCTCAGCCCAAGGTTGTCCACCCGTAAAATGATGGCATAACATTAACCTCCCTCACAGGAATGTTGAGGTATAGATAATGCTAAGTTTCATACTGGCCTTCCCCGCTCTCACTTTGACACTCTTACTTTTGTTTAACACTCATCTGCCAAGGTCAGCCACCTCGCCCACCATTTTGATCATGTTTAACTATTCATCTCCTCCCTTAATTGGTTTCCCCACACTCTTCATAACCAGCATGAACTCTTTGCTTTGAGCTTAAAGGCTCATTGTGGCCTTGCTCCTCCCCATCTTTCCACCCTCATTTCCCACCATGCTCCCACCCAAGAACTTTGCTCCTGCTCTTCCACCACCCACCTGACCCAGAGTTTCCTGCTCCCTAAACTGTCTTTGCCCCTGTCCCCATACTGCCCCTTATACCTGGAACTCCCTCCTAGAACACTTTTGTTCAGCTCCTTCCCTCCCTACTTCCGTCCCTTCAGATCCCTCCTAAAACCCCACCTCTTCCATCAGGCTTTCCCTAGCCCCTCATCCCCATAGTCTGCTCAGTGATGCCCCCTCTACTGTCCTGCCACTCAAGGCCCACTTCTCAGCTTCAGGAATTGCCTTCTCCCTTGTCTAGGAAGGGCAGGAGGGCTTATCTCTAAGTTCAGTGGCAGGTACATTACATTGCTAGTGCGATATAAATACTTTATAATAAATATAGTTGTTTTGATATAGGGAAATAGTATTCCCATTTTAAGTGACATGTCGGTGCCACATATAGTGGCCCTGTCAACATTTTAGAAATAAGGAAATCTACGGTGCTGTGGGGTTCTGAATAAGGGGCATCCTTTATGTTCTATGGAGCATTGAAGTTCTGAAAGAAGGGATGTTCACTTAAATTTAGAGACATCCCTTAAAGTAAAGGACCGCTGGCAATCCTAGTGCCTGCCACACAATGAGTAAGTTCCGGACTGGACTTCCTGGCTCCTTGACACCTATGTACAACCCCTTGGGTAGAGCTGCAGCTCACTTTCCCTGTCTAAAGCAGGTAAGAGTCATTTAGGCCATTTGTTTACAATGTAGCCAGCAAAACACATTATTGATAACAGCCTATATGAATAAGGAGCACAAGGATTTTAAACTGTCCTTTAAATGGTGGGAACAAGGGAACTGGTTGTTTTTGTCACTCGTGTGAAAGCAGAGCCCTGGAGAGCTAACTTTCTTCCTAGTTCATGCAGGTAACCTGCCTGCATATAAGTTTGAATAATTTAGCCCCCCTTAAGACCATTTATTTATACCTCCTCCCATATTCTTCATTTTTACAGCCTGGGGTCTTTGAATGGCATGTAAAAAGGCAGTCTTTAGGGCTAGACAAGAAGAGGTACGCTGTCAGCACTGTAAGCAGGGAGTTACTTAAATGACTCCCATTAACACTAATAGCCGGAGTCATGCTGATAAATTCCAGTGCACTACACTGAACATTTTACAGTAAATGTAAAATTACTGTATCACCCAGCTAATGAGATTTGGCTTTTTTCAGGTCGTGGGAAATATCTGAGTGAGATTTTCAAAGGCAAAAAGGGAAACCGGACACTCAACTCGTTGAAAATCAATGGGATTTGGGTTCCAATCTTCATTTGAGTCTTTAAAATTTCCATCCAGAAAATCATGGGGTGGATGGTTTTTATTTTCAGTCAATCCCATGACAAAC
>QEPC01008309.1:7089855-7120667 GCA_003113815.1 Sphenodon punctatus
TTGCAGTTCCTCACAGTCTGCTCGTGTTTTAACTACCTTGAATAACTTGGTGTTGTCTGCAAATTTGATCACCTCACTTTTAACACCCTTTTCCAAATCATTCATGAATACAAAAACAACACCGGTCCCAATACAGATCCCTGAGGCACACCACTTTTTACATCTCTCCATTGTGAAAACTGACCATTTAGTCCTACCATTTGCTTTCTATCTTTTAACCAGTTTCTGATCCATAGTAAGACTCTATCTCCTATCCCATGACTTTTTAATTTTCTTAAGAGTCTCATGAGGGACCTTATCAAATGCTTTCTGGAAATCCAGCTACACTATATCTACTGGGTCTCCCTTGTCCACATGCTTATTTACACCCTCAGAGAATTCCAACAGGTTAGTCCATGTTGACTCTTCCCCATTAAGCCATGTTTGTCAACATGCCCTGTAATTCTGTCCTTAATTATGGTTTCCACCATTTTGCCTGCCACAGACATGGCGCTTGCTGGTCTGTCATTTCCAGGATCGCCTCTGGATCCCTTTTTAAATATCGGGGTTACATTTGCCACACTCCAGTCCTCGAGTACAGTGGCAGATTTTAGTGACAGGCTACAAATTACTATCACATTTTTAATTTTTAGTGCCAGCAGCCGGGTTCCATTTTGGTTAAGGTGGAACCCATCCCGTCTGTATAGGCTCCCCCCTCCACAGAAGGCTGCCCAGTTCATGATAAATCTAAAGCCTTCCTCCTTGCACCATTGTCTCATCCACGCATTGAGACGTTGGCACTCCGCCTGACTCTGGGGTCCTGCGCATGGAACAGGCAACACTTCTGAGAAGGCTACCCTGGAGGTTCTGGACTTGAGTCTGCTACCTAGAAGCCTAAAATTGGCCTTCAGAACCTCCGTCCTACATCTACCTATGTCATTGGTACCGACATGGACCACGACAACAGGTTCCTCTCCAGCACTCTCTAGGATTCTATCTATGTGTTGTATGAGGTCCGCTACCTTTGCTGCCCTTCTGTACACTTTCCAGTTCTACGATACTGTTTTGGGGATGGGGTGAACAAAATGTCATGCAGTACTAAAAGTGCAGGTGCACTATGGATTGCATAGCAGCATTGTGATATTTTCTGTTTTATTTTCTGTCCCTTTCCCAAGAATTCCTAACATTCTGTTGGACAATTTGAGAACTCTGGTGCATTGAGCTAATGTTTTCAATACAGTAGCCACAATCACTTCAAGGTTCTTTTCTCCCTGAGATCTGAAATTGAGTTATATTATTATTATTATTATAAGCATTTATATAGCGCCAGCGATGTACTTGGCGCTTTACAAAAAATATAAGATAGACACGGTCCCTGCCCGAAAACTTACAATCTAAAAACAGGGGATGGATAGACAGAGAAGGGGGAGCAGAGGGTGAGACAAGGAATGCGACATTCATGAGGATGCGAGAACTCAGGTACACTTTTTTGGCTTAGCTCATGAACATTGTTGAGTTGTAAACTGGTTGTAACCTTAGATGAAAAGAGCAAGAAGTCACTGTGTACGATTCAGGGCGTTTTCAGACAAGACACTCCCCACCCACCCACTATACATGTTACAGGGCACTCATGGGGCAACACTGCAGCCCTGCGACATGTATAGTGGGTAGTGAGTGGAGAGTGTCTTGTCTGAACAGGTCCTCAGTGAAAACATCTGCGTTATTAGCGGTGGTGGCGGCGACAATCAGAAAGCAAACGAAATGCTAGTCTACATTAAGAAAGAATTAGAGAATTATGCTGAAAAGATTATAACGTCTTATTTTCAATTAATGGTATTTCATCCCGTGTAGAAAAGACTATAGCAGAAAAAGAGAAGATCCACAAAATGGTGATGGAAAGGCTTCTATATGAGGAGAGAGAGAAATTATTAGCATTGTTAGAGTTTGTCTATTTGTTAATTTATGGATTTTTAACCTGCCCTTCCCAGAAGGCTCTGGGTGGTTTACAACATAAAAAATAGGCATGTATAAGCAGGGAAGCAGATCCCCTCCTGAGCGTTTGAGGAGTTCCCCCACTCCCCATTTTACAGAATCCCCCACCCCCCAGCCTAATCACACAAACAGGGGGTGTCCTGGTGACCTAGTTGCTCATCAGAAGGGAAATATTTACAGGAAAATATTCTGTAAATATCCCTTCCCTCCCCCCCCAATTTAAGTGAGAGGTTGCTTCTCAAGCTATCGCCCTGTCTGAACCCCTGTGTATAAAATATACAAAACGGAAACCTGTAAAACAACAAACAATATCAAATCCTCATTAAAACCACTCCCCGAAACCCATTCCCACTGGTAAAAGCCTGGCCAAATAAATAGGCCTTACGTTGCCTCCAGAAAATACTCAGGCTTGGGCTTTTGTGGACTTCCAGGGGAAGGGAGTTCCAGAGCTGTGGAGCAGCTACTAAGAACCCCTCCCTGCATGTCCTTGCCATGTAGACTTGAAGCAAGGATGGAACTTGCAGGAGGGTGTTCCTGTGACTCAATGTAGGGCTCACAATGAAACATGGGGGCAGTCTTCTAGAGAGGAGATTAATTAATATAAAAGGTGTGATAGAGGTATATAAAAAAAAGAATGATGTACACAGAATATACTTAACCTACTGCCACAAAGTATTCTTGCGGGAAGGAAACTTAAATTTCTTTAACTATTAAATATTTATGGTTAATACCATCATATGTTTTATCTTAGCTATCCTAAAAATACTGAGAGCATATCAACTCTCATACTTCAGGATATAAGCCAAGCACCATCTGTCTGTTTGGGATGAGGAAGAAACCTTCCTTATACGCATGTTGTCACACACCTTTCTGCTATGGAGTTACTTTAGTTATCTTGTTCTGAGCACTGTCAGAAGGAGGCCACTGGACTCCACTGGCTCAATTGTTATGGCCATTTTTGCATTTCAGAATTATATATTTACAGGTATTTGAATTAAATTGATTCCTTTGGAGATCACACACTGAAAAGACCCTCTGATGTCAAGTCTGCACACTCTGGGCTCATGAAGGCAGGTTTTAGCTAAAAATCCCAGCTGTTTTTTGGTTCAGAATGGCTGTGGAGAGACTGTCTGCAAGTTAAGGGAAGCAAAATAAAATGACATGCAGATGATCCAGATCTTTTCTCTTTTCTTTAGGTCTTTGGACCTGACTGGTCCTCTGCTCCTTGGAGGTGTCCCAAACTTGCCTGAAGATTTCCCTGTGCACAACCGACAGTTCATTGGCTGTATGAGGAACCTCTCCATTGACAATAAGCCGATTGACATGGCTAGTTTTATAGCCAATAATGGCACTCTAGCAGGTATAAGCATCCAGTTCTTCAAAAGCTCAGAAAGTGAAAATTTCTCTCACATTGAGAGGGACTGTACACAATAAGACCCTTTTCAAACGGACTGTGACTTGGGGGGCAGTCCATGTGTGCGCCGCTGTGGGGGCAGTGCGAGGGGGGTGGGGGCAGGAGCACATGGGTACATACCAATCCCTACACATCCCCAGGCACGGATCAACCTGCATTGTTGCTAGTTGCTCCGCGTGTTGGAGGTGGGGATGTGTGGGTTGCGGGAGCGCGCTTCCACGCATTTACATGGAATGCTCCCCCATGCGGACAATGCGTGTCCATGTGGGGGAGCGTTTCGTGTAAAAAGGGCCTAAGAAGCAAACCTTCACACCAGAATATAGCTCAAAAGACTGCAAGTTCCACTTTTCCATCCGTCAAACAGCATTTAATTGTGTGCAAAGTCAAACTGGACCAGTTCCACTCACTGCACAAGAAAATGGGAGTTAGGCACGTGGAGGTGTGACAGACAAGCACAGGAAGTTGTGAGTACCTGTCTAGTTTATTTTCCCATGAGGGAAATCTTGCCCTCAGCACTAGCAACTGGGGTATGGAAGGCTAAAGAGGTGCTGGAACTGCTTTAGTTGTGCAGGATGTGAGGAGTTTGCATCATTGGACCTTTTTTACACACACCTTAAAGTGCTGGTCGTTTAATCTTCTGGGTTTACAAGTCCACAAGTAAGTTCCAGATGCATTCTTCACACACTTCTTCACACACACACTGCCCTGAGGCAGCCTAAAGTAGCCACAGCTGTAGACATGAGGGGCTGCCATGGAAACCAAGTGACCACAGCTGCCTGGAAGAACTTTTTGCACACAAAAGTTCTGGGAGAAGTTCTGTGCAGAAGTTCAAAGAGCCAGATGTGTGAGTGATTTAGACACACAAGAAGCTCAGAATGTAACAGCAAACATGCAGGAGAAATGTGTGTGCAAAAACACCCATTTTTGTGCAGAGGAGATGCATAGACATGGGGGGGGATTCTTTTATTTTCTTCACTTCCAATCCCTCCCCAGCTATTTTGAGAGAGGTAAAACAGTCACAAATGCTAGCTAAATTACTTCCTTTACCAACAGAACTGGTATGAGCATAGACATCATAAGCAAAGGTTTTACTGTAAAGTGAAATGTGTGATATACAAGTATTGAGTACTTTGGCTTGAAGAGCTTCCCTTTCTAAATTCCAGGCTGTGCAGCTCAGAAGAACTACTGTAATACTAACTGGTGTCAGAATGGAGGCACTTGTGTCAATAAATGGAACACCTACTCTTGTGAGTGCCCTCTGCATTATGGTGGGAAAAACTGCGAGCAAGGTAGGGCATGCTGCACTTTCAGTATTTGTGTCTGGGAATTTCAAGTTCACTTTTATGTTTTATGTGTTTATTATTTAATCTTTCCTAATCAATATTTCATATTTAAAGCCATTTAAGATGGCTTAGGAGACAGATGATGGAATATTCCGATTAAGTGTCAAATTTACTGATTGTTTAAGAATGTATGCTCTTCTGCAAATAAAAGAAAGAAGATGACTTTTGGCAAGAAAAGTAGGGAACTATTATTGAGAAATCCTGTTGTGCTTACAAAGAACAGCTTATACCTTTCATTTGCTTACTAATGTTAATGAATTAGCCCTACAAAGTTTGTCATTGTTAATAAATTACTTAGAGAAATCCTCAAGCTTTAGGTATAATCTCAGACTTACTTACGTCAGTAGAAAGACTTCTATTGACTTCTTCAGATCAGGCCTTAGGTGAACAAGGACAATATAGCCACTTCTTTCAGGGGAAAATGGTCCCTTTTTAATAATAAAATGTACCATTTTTTTGTCCAGGCCTTATGCTGAGTAAAACCACTCTGTGTAGATGTGCAAAACCTGTGTTCATAAAATATAGGAAGGCAGCAGCAGCTGTGTTATATAAGAGAGTGAAAACATTGGATCTTGTTCCTTTCCCTGAGGAACCAGCAACGTTTTTATTAGGAAAACTGTAAATGGAGGCTGCACAGGAGATGTGTTGTTGCCATCCCAGGCCTCCAAGCTGTAGGACAGAATCACCCAGCCAGTGTTAGCACAGTTTGTAGAGATATAGTTTGTAGAGATGCAGACAGTTCTAAGAGGAGAAGCCGAGTCCAAGATATAGAAAGAAAAAGCCAAATTCTGTCCTCATTTGCTTTTTGACTCCCAAGTTTACAATGGTGTAATCTGACCCAGTACCCCTTGCATTTTGAGCAGGGATTTCCTTAGTACCATGCTACCAAAGGAATTTCCAGTCACACTGAGTGTAAACAAACAGACGTGGTGGCTGTCTGCACCTGGAGCTTCTCCGGGGATGCACTCCAGCATCTGCCTACTTGCAGCCCTTCCTGGGTCCATTTTAGACAGACCCGGCAGTTACCCCAGCCTGCAGTCTGCCCACGTAGTTGCCCCTCACCGCACCATAGAGTGGTGGGTGGATCGCCCGACACTCTAGGCTGGTGCCCGCAACTCTATAACCCTTTTTAAATGGGTGGGTGGGCGGGGGGTGGGGGCAATGGGTGGGGGGAGGGGGCAGTTGGACTCACACCTACCTCCACCCATCTACACACACAGTATCCTGCCTTTTCGTTGGTTGCTCCGTGCATGGGTGATAGGTGGGTCACAGGAGCACATATGCCCCCTCCCCCCACGGTGTTTACACGGGTGGCATCCATGCATGCATATGCAGCAGACCTGCGTGTACGTACATGGGTCCGTCTTGTGTAAAAAGAGCCTATGTTGTTGCCCAGGGCAACAGCCGTCTGAAAGCAAAGCTGCAGTGTGTGTCTGCTGAGCAGATGGGTAGCAGCTCCGCCGCGGCCTAGCACCCCAGGTTTGGCTGGCCGGCTCTCCTGGTGGTGCTCTAGAATGTTCCGGAGCTCCGCAAGTGGGGCTGCGCCTACTCCGCTTCCACATTTGGCGGAGCGCTTTTAAACAGATTGGCCAACATGGGCTTGAAATGAGCTGGCACAGCCAGCATCAGGGCAGCTGCTCATCTAAAAGCATCCACTCTTGGTTCCTGCCTGACTATAAGCAGATGATAGACTGACAACTACGCTGTGGTTCCTCTGCACGAAGCCCTTAGTTGTTCTACTGTCTGATGATGGATACCTTTTGTCATGGGTTTGAGGGTCCAACACCCCACCTTTCTGGGTTGGGTGACTCAATTTTCCTCACTTGCAGCCCACCTGAACCAGTTCTCTCTCTGGCTGGTCCAGTTCTGCAAAGGGGAAATCCTTTTGCCACCCAAACTCCCAGAACTCCCGCTCACAGACTTTCTCTCTCTGGGTTTACAAGAGCTTGGAAACTCAAGTTGCTCACTTGTGTTCCCCAATGGTAGACCACAGACACTTCTTCATAAAGATAAGAAGAAAGTTTTTTAATTACATAAGCTAGAACAGTTGATACAGAGTGGCTAAAGAAATTAAAAGTAGCATAACGCATTCCTATTCTATACTGGGTAATTCCCTATATAAGATCTGACCCTATACAGAGCACATTCTCAGTCAGTGATATAGAATGACTGGGCACTGATCTCTTAGTTGGTAGAAAGCAAAGTCTTTCCTCTCAGTCCATAGTTCCAGCAGTCTCCTTGCTGTCAGGCAAGATGCAGATGGGTTCTCTCCAAGAGATAGTAGAAGATGGCTTCTCTTTGTCTTGGCTCCTGGCTTAAATAGCCTTTTCAAAGTCTTTGTTTCCCTTTTCCCGCCTTGGGGAAAAGCTGGAGAGGTCATGCCTCTTTGCACGTAGGCAAAGCCAGCAGGTAGGCACACAGACAAACTTAATTTGCACCTGAATGGATTTCTGTCTGGTGTCAATCCACATCCTTTATCTGTCTCCACTTCCTGGAGTTTCCCAACTGTCAGTTTACACTACATGATTACATGACTTGAGTTGTCAGTTCTCAACATTACATCCATGTTTAACCTTTAGTGTTACATATATGCTAGACCTATAGTTCAATATCTCTCCTGTGTGGCCGTATGTTCCTCCTTGACACCTTTGTTATCTACATTGGTTGTCGGTGTCTGACAGCCTAATCTCTGCACTGCAATACTTGTGTGGAAATGGCTGAACAGGCTGCTTTGCTGAAAAGATAGGGCATGATAGAGGAATGTTACTTATACCAGTGTAAACAAAGGGTAACTCCATTGCAAGTCTTTATTGTTTCCTACTTACTCTTGGGTTGGGGTAAAAAGATTGAGTCTACTCCTGTCAAATCGTTTTAAAAAAATCATTTATATGCTAAGTCATTGGTGGGCAATCCATGGCACACAGCCCCCCTTCAGCCCCTACCTATTCCTTGACTCCAGGTCAAGCTGTGTTCTCTGACAGTCAGTGAGTGTGTGTTGAAGGTGGCGGGAAAGTTGAGTTTCAAATTGAAAGTCTTAGCTGCCACTGAGAAACCAGAAGTGGCAGAGAGGTGGGTGGGTGGATGATTGGGGGTTAATGGTGCAGTGGCCATCAGGCCATATTGCACAAAACACATGGTGAGGTAAAACCCATGGCAAGACTAGAAACACACCTCAAAAGGGAAGCAAAAAAACATGGAACCATCCAATAGCCTTTAAAAAAGTTTTTAAAAATACAGTACCATCAGCCTTGTCACCCAGAAACAGAGGAAGGCTGACAAGGCCAGCAGAGCGTGGCTGACTCTGTAAAAGCACACAGCAGCAGAGAGGTAGTCACTACCACTGTTGAGCCAAAGAGCATGGCCAGGAGCCCTTGTGTCTAGGGGAGCAGGAGTCATTCAGTCATGTGATTCTAGAGTGCCGCAATCCCTTGCCTGTTGTCCCTCATTCCTTTCTGCTCCAGGATCAGTCAGTAGTGAGAATTGTTCACACATGCTGACCAGAAGCAGCATCAGGGGTCTTTTCAATGAGCATTTTGGCTTGGGACAGCGGTAAAGGAGGTTTTTTGATCCTTGGAGGTGTTTGAGGGCTCTGCCCATGGCTGTCTGATTAACAGGCTGCCCGCCACTGCTGTGATCCAAGTATCACAAAACCTAAGAACTCTGAGTCAAAAAATGACCTAAAAAGTACCTTTAAACCATGTGTTAATGCCTAATCATGATTCAATTTTTAACCAATATGATTCTTATTAAATATATTATTATCCCCTATAGCATCACTTGCCCACATATTACATGCAGTACAGGACTGAGCTACTTTTTTTTCTATATGTTATAACCTTTTATCTTGCAAAACTTCAATTTTCTATAGAATGTTTCAGTTTATAAGCTGGAGGCCCCAAATGAATTACTTATTTCTGGTAATCTAGCTCTGAGGCAAAATATCCATAAAGGCAAATTGGTAATAAAAAAGGAAGGGAATATTTAGCTGATGTAGGCAAGAATATGAAAGTTAGAAGCCAAAAGTGAAGTCAGTGAGAGCTTTTGGTTGCTCAGCACTTTTGAAAGCCAGACCATTTATTTAGCTGCTTAAATATTGGATTTAGCTGGCCATTGTAGGATTAACAGCCATTTTACCAATTATACAGCTTTTCCACTTGTACAGTAGGTAAAAACAGAGGTGACTGCACTACGGCAGGACCCTGACCTGATTCAGGTCAGGAAGTCGCTGTGGACACGGTCCAGACCGGGTCGGGCCGTGAAACAAACGTTTATGTGGCATGGGCCCGGGGAGGCATGGAGACGCATGAACGTGCGGCTGCCCAGCATCTCACCCCACCCCCACCATGAGTCCTAGCGGACCCAGTCCAGGCCTGAATGCACTCTGGCGGGCTTTGCCCCAAGTGAGTTGGTGCTGTGACTTCGACCATTTGCTGAGGTGAGAGTCCCCTAGCTAGCCACAATTGCCCAGTTAATACAAGAACAATTAAAATCACCCGCTATTGTTGTGTTGTCTGTTTTGAAGCTTGTGTTATCTTGCTTGGCATCTAATGTGGTCAAAAGTATAGCTCCACTGCTGTATGTTTTCAGTTTAAAAATGAAATTTCTATCCATGAACTGCCAGGGGCAGTCCAGGCAAACATCTGGGGGCCTGATAACAAATGTGACCGGCTCACGGATTCGAGTGAGTTACTGTCATGTTTGTTTTTACCCAGTGTGACAATGAATTGGGCTGGTCCCAAATTGTGTCCGTGTTAGAATGTAAACCAGTGGTTCCCCACCTTTTTGTCTGGCACACAAAAATTTTAAAAATTGTAGAGGAGTTTTTAAACTAAGAACCAGGAGAAAACTGGCAGATGGCAGGGGATGTGGTTTAGGCTAAGGCATCTTTTAGGTATGAAGTCAGTAGAAGGGAAACTCGATAACCCAGTTAAGAGGATAGATGAAATAAATTAATAGATTAATTTCAGTGCTTATACACAAATGTTAGTGGTCTAAAAAGTATGATGGGAGAATTAAAGTGCTTGACATAAAACAAGAATATTGATATAATAAGCGTCTCCAACCTGGTTGAATAAGGAAAATCAATGGGCACTGTAATATCAAGATACAAAATATACAAAAATGACAATCAGTCAGTCACTCTGATGGGGCAGGCAGTAGCACTATGTGTTAAAGACAGCACTGAGTAAGGTACCACAATATTTTTTAAAGGAAGCATATTATACTTGGGAAACTTCATGGATAAAAATTTAATTTTTAAACTGAAAACATAGAGCAGTGGAGCTATACTTTTGACCGCATTAGATGCGAAGCAAGATAAGACAAGCTACAAAACAGACAACACAATAATAGTAGGTGATTTTAATTGTTCTTGTATTAACTGGGCAAATGTCATCTGAGAGTGCAGCACAGAGATAAAATTTCTAGACACCATAATTAACTGCTTCTTGAAGTAGTTAGTCCTGGAACCCACAAAGGGAAATGCAACTTTGGATCTAGTCCAGAGCACAGTGGAGTGCAGGATCTGATCCAGTGAGTCACTGTAGTTGAGCTGCCTGCCAAGTGACAATAATGTAATTAAATTCAATATACTTTAAAAGGGGAAATGCCAAAAAAAAATAATCTACCATAGTTGTGTTTAACTTTAAAAAAGAGACCTACTCAAAAATGAGGAAGCTAGTTAGAAGGAAACTAAAATGGGCAATCACAAGGATAAAATGTCTGCAAGAGGGCATGGAGACTATTTAAAGCACCATTATAGAGGCCCAGAATAAATGTATTCCAAAAAGAGGTAGCAAGAAGGCAATACGAATGCCTTTATGGCTAAACAGTAAAGAAGGCTACCAGGGCCAAAAAGACATCTTATATAAAAAAAAATGGACAGTAAGTCTGAATGAGGGAAATTGGAAAGAGCGTAAATATTGACAGGTTAAATGTTAAGCTATAATAATCCAAGCCAAGAGGGAATTCGAGGAGCAACTTGCTAAAAATGTGAAATCTAATAATATTTTTTTTAAGATACATCACAAGTGGGAAGCCTGGTTGGTTGCAAAGATATGGTTTACATATTCAATGGAAAAAAATAAGAGAAATTTAGGTGGAGATTTACAGTCTCTAATGACTACTTGGGACTCCTGTATTGCAGTAATCAAGGGTGATGCATTGGAGACTGAAGCCAATTGAACTGGGGGGAAATAGTCACATTAAGTAGCCTAAGGGAGTAGCCTTACAACATCAATAACCTGTTATTCACTCGCACAGTAGAAATGATAAGCACTGTCAAACAATTTGGTTTTTGTTTACCATTCGTTCTTTTTATTTTGTTTCTTTTTAATTACATTGTAGTCACCCTTGTGACAATTGTATGTTATTGCAGTCAAGAGATTTTCTGACATTGTATTAGTGTGATAACACATTGTAAGTGACACCTTTGTAAATCTTCTTGTGACTCTTAATAAACGAGCTTTTTTTTTTTAAAAAAAAAAAAAGTGGGAAGCCTGTTAGAGAATCCACTGGGCCATCAGAGTACCAGAGGATAAAAGGAAACTGATGGAACATACGGCCATTGCAGAGAAGCTAAGTCTTCACTGCATAGAATGGTGAGGAGATACCCACACAGAACAGTTCTTTTTAGGTGATGAATCTGATGAGCTGTCACAAATTGATGTGGCACTATAAGAGATTGTAGAGCAAATTGATAAACAATAAGTCTTCGGGACCAAATGATATCCACCCATGAATTCTGAAAAAACTCAAAATTGAAATTGCAGAACTACAATTAACAGTATGTAACCTGTCACTAAAATCAGCCTCTGTACCTGAGGATTGGAAGGTAATCATCCATCATAATCATCTTTATTTTTATATAGCACCCCCCCCCCCTGCCATGGCACTTGGAGCTCTTTAGGTATAACTAATAAACACAACTTTTAATCATCACAACAACCCTGTGAGGTAGGTTAGGCTGAGAGAATATTGTGACTGGCCCAAGGTCACCCAGTGAGTTTCTGGCTAAGGCAAGACTTGAACCCAACCAACCCCCTCCCAGTTCAAGTACTGCGCTCTTAGCCATTACACTCCCGCTTCTGAATTGCCGACAACACAGCTCCCTGTGGTATACCGGGGAGCTGCAGCAGATGAAGCAGGAAGGGTGGCAGTTAGAGCGATGGTGGTGTCATTCGCCTGCTGAAGTTGACCGATTGCCACGTAGAGTCTGATTACGTACCTATGCTGTTGCAGTGCAGACAACAAAGAAGGTTTTCTTTGCTGCCCTCATTGCGTCCACTAAGTCCCACCCGGCTGAGCTGTTCCGGGTGGTGAGGGGGCTGGTCAGTCCGGCTTCCCTCTGCCTGCACATAGAACCATCAAATGCTCGCTGTGATTTGTTTGCAGACTTTTTTGCAGATAAAATCACTCAAATTCACCACAGTTTTGATGCGACTTTTTTAGCAGGGAACGGGTCAGAGGCAGTAGAAGTCGCTTCTTGTCCTGTTTTATGGGATGAGTTTTAGGTGGTATTGCCCTCAGATGCTGGGGATGCTCTTGGGACTGTTCAAGCCACCTATTGTGAACTAGATCAATGCCCGTCCTGGTTAGTTAAGGCTAGCCGGGAGACACTGGGGCCACTGCTGGCAGGGATAGTCAATCCTCGCTTGGGGAGGGCAGGGTGCCGGGCTGTCTGAAGGAGGTGGTGGTGCAGCCCCTGCTCAAGAAACCATTTTTGGACGTTGACGCCTCTGCCAGTTTTTAGAGAAGGTTGTTGAACGGGTGGTGGCTCAGCAGCTTCAGGGGCATTTGGACCGGGTTAATTTTCTCGATCCCTTGCAGTCGGACTTTGGTCCGGGTTATGGCATGGAGACTGCACTTGTGGCCTTGGCCGATGACCTCGCCCGTGAGTTGGACCAGGGTCGTTTGACTCTGTTGATCCTGTTAGATCTCTCGGCTGCATTTGATACCGTTGATCATGAGTTGTTGGTGACTTGGCTGCTGGACCGGGCAGGGATTGGTAGGACTGTTCTTGAATGGTTCCACTCTTTCCTGGCTGAGAGAACAAAGCATGTGGTGCTAGGGGAGTTTTCATCTTCTCCCCGGGGCCTCACGTGTGGAGTACCGCAGGGTTCCATCTTATCCCCTCTCTTGTTCAGTGTGTATATGCAGCATCTGGGAGAGGTTGTTAGGGAGTATGGAGTGAGATGTCATCAATATGCTGATGACACCCAGCTATATATCTCATTTTCCTCCGACTCAGGCCTGGCAGTCTCGGTGCTTACCCGGTGTTTGTCCGCTGTGGGGGATTGGATGAGGGCAAGCAAGATGGAGGTGATAGTTGTGGGGAGGGCCGAGGGAGTGGTGGCCCCTGTCATTGATGGGGTCCATCCTCCCCTGGTTTCTCAGGTCCAGAGTCTGGGGGTGCTCCTGGACCCACAGCTCCGCCTGGATGCCCAGGTGGCAGCTGTGGCGAAGGGAGCACTTCGCCAGTTACATCTGGTGCATCGACTGAGGCCGTATGTCTCGGACTCAGATCTGACCACAGTCATCCATGCTTTTATTACCTCAAGACTGGATTACTGCAACGCGCTCTACATGGGGCTACCCTTGGTGCTGGTTTGGAAGCTGCAGCTGGTGCAGAATGCGGCGGCCCGTCTCTTGATGGGTACAGGCCGACGCCAGCATATTACACCAGTGCTTCGCTCTCTGCACTGGCTGCCAGTAGGTTTCCGGGCCCAATTCAAGGTGTTCGTGTTGACCTTTAAAGCCCTAAATGGCTTGGGTCCCACCTATCTGCAGGACCGCTTCACCCTCTGGGTCCTGGATCGACCCCTGTGGTCGGCTGGGGGTGCCCTCCTTGTGGTCCCCCAGGTTTCCCGGGTGTCCACTATGAGGAAGGCGTTCTCCGTGGCTGCACCGCAGCTGTGGAACCCCCTCCCATCGGAGATCCGCTTGGCTGCCGGCCGCCCCTCTTTCCGCAGATAATGTGGGTGGGTGGGTTGGGTATGGGGGGGGGGGACAGAGTTTTATATTGTTTTTTTAATTGTAATTATTATTGTTTATTTTAATGTTTTAAAATGTTTTTTAAATGTTGTAAACCTCCCCGAGATGCCTGATTTAAGTAGATAAATACACCACGCTGGCTTGTCTCTGGAAGGTAACTAATATAACACCATTTTTTTTAAAGGCTCCAGAATTGACCCTGGAAACTATAGACTAGTGAGCCTGACATTAATACTAGGCAAACTGGTAGAGGCCATTGTAAATAAAGAATAAAAATAATCCTAACTATACTTACGTAATGTTGAGTTCTAAGTTAGGTGTTGCCACTCAGGAAAAGGATCTTTGAGTCACTGTGGATAGGCTCACTGAAAACATCAACTCAATGTGCAGCAGTGGTCAAAAAGGCAAAGAGAATATTGGAAACTATAGGGCTAGAAAATAAAATGGACACTATCATAATGCCACTACGTAAATCTATGGTGCGCCCACACTATGAGAGGGGGGAACCAGAACTGCACACATTATTCAAACTTTGAATAATGTGTGCAGTTCTAGTTCCCCCCTCTCATAAAGGACATAGCAGAACTGGAAAAGACAGGTCAGAGAAGGGCAATAAAGAAGATCAAAGATATCAAATGGCTTCTGTAAAAAGGAGGGGCACAATGGGGTTAGGGCTCTTCATCTTAAGAGAAGAGATGACTGGGGGAGATGTGATAGAAGGTTACGAAATCATGAGTGGTGTGCAGCAATATATAGGCAGCCGTTCTCAAATTATTAGAACGTGGGAACACGCAATAAATTTCACTGGCAGCAGGTTTAAAGTAAACGTAAGGAAGTACTTTTACACTCAACGTACATTTAAAGTGTGAGACTCATTGCTAACGGCCAATAGCGTAACCGGGTTCAAAAAAGGATTGGATAAATTCTTGGATGGTAGTTCCATAAATGCCTGCTAGTCAAGTGGGAATGAGTTCTCGAACTATTGTGGGGTGAGAGTGAAATGGGTCACTCAGTTATGACCCTGTTGTGCACCTCTCTGGATGTATTTAAACGAGATGCTACCCTGCACGGCCACCCAGGAGCCACGCATCTGACCACCCGTCTAAAGGTGGAACGGTGAGAATGTGTGCTCCCACGAGCCTCGTATCACCCACTCATGCAGCACTGCCGGGAAATCCGGAGTGCTCCGTGAGGAATCAGCCAAATGCAGGGTTACTGGCTCAGAGCCGCCCATTTGAATCACTACCCACTCACTCCACCTGAGTAGGTGCTCCACGGCAGCGCCGCTCAGTGGCCATGGACCCCCTCCCCATTGCTTTGCTTGTTTAAAAATACCCTCTGAATCAATTGAAAGTGGCCACCATCAGAGACAGGATGCTGGGCTTGATGGACCATTGGTCTGACCCAGTATGACGCTTCTTATGTTAACTTTTTCTGTAAGTGTTAGATGTCCATGGGGATATACAGGATAGCACCCTGACTACAATGCTTGCGCTCCCAGTCATTAGTATTACTATTGCTCTCTGAGTAAAAATCCATTTTCTTAAGATGCAGGATTGTGCAAATGCTGTGGATTTTAGTAACACTAGATTACATTCACTTCCGTGCCAGTAGGACAAGTATTGTATTCACTGCACAGAAACATTCTCACTGACTGCCTACAGGTTGGTAGTTCGGGCAGCTCTCCAAAGTGGCCCTGGAGGATTTTAGTTTCATTAAAAGTTTCCTGTTGCCTCAAAGCCATTTCCCTTGTGTTTAATCTGTTAATTAAAGTTAAGTAATCAGTGATACACTGGAAGATACTTTGGCAAAATATCACCCTTGCGTTACCTGTGCTGCTCACCACATCAACACCAAAAACGATTTATGTATTTAATTATTTAATAATTTCCCAAAACACCTCCCCTCAGGTGTTACACAGTTGTATCTCGATGGATACATCTCTTCTTTTATGTGGCTTTCTCAGAGGTATCCTTTTCTTATTTCACATACCTGAGCAACTGGCCATAATACATGGATTTACTGATAATTCCAGTGGAAAACCCACTGCCGTTTTTAAAGGCTAAATCTCCTCCTGAAACCTAGAAAAATATATTGCCACTGTGGATAAAGAATTAAGAATTTAACAATGAACGATGGGTCTGAACTGTTTATCTTCATAGTGTCAGCTGTTAATACTGTACCTAATATTGAATGTCTGACAGATAAAGTATTCCACAAAATTTGCCTGAAGTACTTACTATGTTAAGTCAGATGTTCCTACTAATTTAATGTCCTGCACAAATATCTTGGCATAATGAGCTCTAAAAGAGAGACAAGCAAAATGATTCACAATTTTCACTGGTTTTCATGATTGCAGCTCAACGACCAAGCTCTTTTCTACTAAGCAAGACATTACAGCATTTAAAATATATTTTTAATCAATTTTTACAGTTAATGGTAGCAGACATAAATAAGGCAACAAATTTAGAAGTCAAATAGTGAAACTTAATTCTCATCATACACAGGAAATCATTAGGCAAGAATAGCCTGAGTCACATTAAACCTATTTTTATTATTATTATGTGAAACCTATTTCACATTAAACAGATTTTCCCTCTGTTCTAAGGAAAATCCAAGGGATAGCAAAACTAGCAGTTATGACATAGGGTGTAGCCATCCAAGCTGAAGCAGGCCTGATCTCCCGTACACCCCATGACGGGCAAGCACAGCCGCCACACCTTGGGCCAGAAGGGAGACCTATCCACACAGTCCACTCCTCTGTGGCCATCACCAGTTCCTCCATGCCCCTGGACAGACTGAGAAGCTGGCCACAGGGACTGGATGCCAGGAATCTTGCTGCGCTGCAGGGTTGGGACCCCTGCCACTAAGCAGCTGTTGGGAGGATGGAGGACCGTGCACATGCTCTTCCCCCCTGCCCAACAGCTGATCCCTGGGGGAGGGGGACCTGGGATGAGCACACACGCTCCTCTGGGTTCCTCCTGCCCCTGATCAGCTATTGGGTGAGTGGAAGGAGCACACACCCTCCTCCCAGCCCTGATCCACCTGCCCAACAGTTGATCATTGTGAGATCCTGTTACCAAATTATACCACTACAGCACTTGAGGGCCACAGTGAGCGTTCATGATAACTGGCCCACATTGAAGATATCACATTGAAGACTCATCCATGCCTTCATCACCTCGAGGCTGGATTACTGCAACACGCTCTACGTGGGGCTGCCCGAGAAGCTGGTCCAGAGGCTGCAGCTGGTGCAGAATGCCGCGGCCCGTCTCCTTACGGGGGCGGGCCGCAGGGAGCACATGACACCAGTGCTCTGGGCTCTGCACTGGCTGCCTATAAAGTACCAGGCCAGGTTCAAGGTGCTGGTTTTGACCTTTAAAGCCCTTCACGGCCAGGCCCTGCTTATCTGCGGGACCGCCTCACTCCCCATGTGCCCGTGCAACCCCTGAGATCGTCTGTGGGAGCCTTTTTGGAGGTTCCCCGGGCAAGGCGGGTGGCCACCGATGTTAGATCTTTTTCGGTGGCCGCCCCTGTGATGTGGAATTCGCTCCCGGAGGAAGCTCGGTTGGCTCCCACTCGCCTGCTGTTTCGGCGTGAATGTAAGGCCTGGCTGTTCCGTCAGGCTTTTGGCGAGGGGTAGGGGTGGGGTGGAGGGTGGGTTTTTCCCCCACATATTGTCATTTTAAATTGTTTTTTAAAATTATTTTTATATATTTATTGAATGTTGTTCGCTGCCCCGGGCTGCCCTGAGGGCAGGAGGGGCGGGATATAAATTTTAAATAAATAAATTAAATAAATATAGCATCAAAAGTTAGCCTGATGTTAGCAATCCTCATGGTTTGCACTTTGTATTGCTATGTCTTATACCAGTGCCAAATATGGGTGCTCCCCTCATTGCACCCCAAACGGAAGGAAGGGAGGACCTGGTTGGTGTGTATTGGTGTGAGTGGGGCTCTGGGTGTGAGGGGAGGGGCTTCTGCCTGCACGATGTGAGAGGGTGGGGTTATGAGCAGGGCTGGGGCAGAAGGTGCAAACTAGGGCATGACTGATGCAGTCGGGAGCCATGAGCGATGGAGCTCACAAGGGAGCATTGTGCTGGGGAGCTGATGGCTGCTGCTGTGCCCTTGGCCCAGTTCGTTCTGTGCCCCAGGGGCCTGGCCTCCTTGTGAATATGGCCAGTTTGATTAAACTATCTTGAAACCGAAAACTGTATGGGAAATTTGTTTTCCTTCTTTAATCCTGGTGTCTAAAGAGGTGAAACATGTTGGACCTGTCTCTTGTTTTACAGTAATGCCTTTCCCCCAGCGTTTCACTGGGGAGAGCATTGTCATCTGGAGTGACCTTGATATCACTATCTCCGTACCATGGTACATCGGACTCATGTTCAGGACCCGGAAGGTTAATGGCATGTTAATGCAAGCTAATGCAGGTAGTTCCTCCAAGATCAACATTCAGGTAAGAAGGACACATTCATTCCAACAGTAATCCGAAAATTTCCTAAAATATCAAATGACAGCATGAAATTTAAATACATCAGGTGTCGCATCAGGTGCTGGTGGATTTCAGCACATTTGTACCTTTGGTTTCTCTTCTGTTCAAAAGCTCTGTGTCTCAAGTTGACTTTAGGTGGTTTTTTTGGTAGGATGCAACTTAGGCACGATAAGTGACTTTCTCCTTAACTGAAAAAACCTGTCCAGTTGGTAACAGAACATGGTGGCGGAACTGGTATTCAGCCAGTGATGTCTGCCATGGTTTGATGTGCATGCGGACGAAAACTGCAGTCGCGGTAGCACCCACATCAGCCCCAATTCTCCCTCTCCCGGTCACGGCAGGGTTGGGAGAAAGGGGACTTTTCTTGGGTCCCCCCCAGCATGCACACACTGGGTGCACGCGTGCAATTGCAGTTTTGGTCTGTGCACGCACGGACCTTAGATTGGGGCCAGTATCTGCTCTTTTACGAAATAAGGCAGAGGACTATAAAAGAATATTTTTAGAGCTTCTTCCTTTCCGTTTGCTGCTTCCGCTGCATATATTTTTTGTTGTCTTGTTTTTTGTCTTCAGCAGAGTGAGCTAAAAACAAAATTTCCTCACTTGTGACAAAGTCCCAATTGTGTTATTTATGACTCCTCCCCCGGCCAGAGTGAAACTGTCCTCTCTAGGAAATGTTGTTTTCTGAGATCCATTATGACCGTCAGTTTTTTTTAAAAAAAGGTTATTTAAGTAATGAACAGAGATTGTGTTTGTTTCCTACAGGTACTGAACAATTATGTGCAGTTTGAAGTGTACAGTGGCCTGAACCAGGTGGCTAGCTTGAAGATGACCCAGTCACGAGTCAGTGATGGTGAATGGCATCATCTGCTAATAGAGCTCAAGAGTGCAAAAGAGGGTAAAGACATCAAGTACCTGGCTGTTATGTCCTTGGATTATGGCATGTATCAGGTGAGGCACCGACTTATCCTTTCTGCTTTGCTAAAGAGTTATTAAAAAGAGGCAGAGAAAAGCAACTGTGAACCCCACTTCCCCCATCACTACTGCTGTAGACTGTATGGGAGCTACATTGTACTGTGACTTGCACCTTGTACAACCTCACTGAATTCAACTGAGATGCATCTTTGAAAATACTTTTAAACAAAAACCTAATAGCGACTCCTTTCAATAGTGGCTCCTTTTAGCGGCTCCTTTCAATAGCGGCTCCTTTTATTGTTTTACTCTGCTCTCAGATATAATCTTCTGTTCTAACCTGCTGCTAGCTTCAGTTCTGGATTGTGCCTGGGAATCTGTAGAAAACCAATTCTCAATATCTGATAGGGATAATAATGCTGCAGTCTCCTTATCCGTTGTTCTTTTTGGGTTTGTTTTTTGTTTTTTTACAGAGCTCTGTGCAGATTGGAAACCAGCTGCCAGGACTAAAAATGAAAAGTATCATTGTGGGTGGTATCTCTGGAGATCAAGTCTCAGTCCAGCAGGGTTTCTACGGCTGTATGCAGGTAAGAAGTGAAAGTAGGTGGTAGCTAAGTTTACGCTGATGAGAAAAACCACAAAATTTAATTTATATCCATGTTAGGGGTGGTGAGTTTGTGGTGATAGTAAAGGGGCTGGAGTCTCTGTTTTCTACAAATCTTTTGAATTAATTTAGAATGAGTAGATACCAAAATATTAAACGTTGCCTGAAGCGGCAAGTGAGACTCTCCAGTCTCTTCCGGTCTAAGTGAAAAAGCAAATCTGGCTTCTAACTAACCAGCTCATATTTCGTTAAGAAAGCCTGAAGATTAAGGCAGCGGGTGTTTGTGTGCACCATTATCTCCTAAAGAGGGTCTAACTTGATTTCTTGTTTTTTTCCCCCCTGTGTTTAGGGAGTAAGAATGGGGGAGACCTCAACAAATGTAGCTACATTGAACATGAAGCAGGCAATCAAGATCAATGTAAAAGAAGGCTGCGAGATAGACAATCCTTGTGATTCCAACCCATGTCCCCAGCACAGCTACTGTAGTGATGACTGGGACAGCTACTCATGTGTCTGTGACCCAGGTAACCCAGTTTGGTTATGTCGAAAAATTGCTTTTTTAAAATGTTAATGTTCATCTCTAATGACAGGAGTTTTCCCAACCTACAAGTCTTCATAGGCCTAGAGCCATAAGACACACTTTATAAAATTGGAATTTTGGAGCTAGGCTGTGCAAAGATCCCATGTCTTAGCTGCGGCTAGGCATCTTGTGGGCCTCCATCCTAGGAGTGGGTTGTTTGAAGCTGAACTGAAATTGTCAGTCAGTGCAAAGAAGTGCACACATTGATTCTCACATAGGCTAACACTTGCACATCCTCCCTCATACACATGCTCTGTCAAATGCAGAATCAGCACCCTTACCCTAACACCACACACACACACAGACACAGACACACACACAAAATACTCTCTCCCCCACACTGTTACATGCACAAGCTGAAATTCCAATCCCTCTGAAGTCAATAAAAAACTCCAGTTGACTTCAGTGGATTAGGGTTGGTGCATGTTTCCTGCAAGTTGCAGTTTGGCCACCCCCATCCCATTGTAACATACATTTTTCCAGTATTAGGATTTTGTTTTCCATCCCATAAATGACAGGGCAAATATTTTTTTCCTTTCGTCAGTCTTCATTTTGAGGTATTTTTGTCCTGCATATGTTGAGACGTCTCCTGAACATGCAGAGATATAACACAGAATTATTCCAAATGCACATCCCGAGCCAAAAAAATCCCAAGCTCCACGGGCATTGACAATGTGTTTGAAAACTCCTGAAAAGTATAGCTCATTAGCTCTGTACTGAGAATGATGAAAAGGTATCTTTCATTTACAATATCTTCGAGAAAATGTATTGACTATTCAAGATGTGTTGTTAGTGCGTAAGCTTAAAATAGATGGTCTTTCTGATATATGCAAATCATAAATTACAGTGGCTGCTCTATAGCTATACCGCTTGTCTCCTCAGGGTACTTCGGGAGAGACTGCGTTGATGTGTGTAGCCTGAATCCATGTGAACATGTCTCCACTTGTGTTCATAAGCATAGCTCCTCTCATGGATACACCTGTGAATGTGGGCAAAGCTACTATGGGCAATACTGTGAGAGCAAGTAAGAGAATTATCTTCCTTGTTTGTTTTCTTTATCCTTCTATTCCTCCCACTTTCTTCGGTCATTGAGATAATCTGACCACCACTCTTTTTCCTTTCAGCAAAATTTACCCAACGTATTTATTTATGTATTTATTTATTTGTTTATTTATTTATTATATTTTTACCCCACCCCTTTCGCCTAGGCGACTCGGAGCAGCTTACAATTTAAAAAAACAATTACAATAACAGTTACAATTTTTTAAAATGTATAAATCCCCAACTAATGCATAAAAGAAAAAAAAGAAAAAATATTCCCCTCCCCCCCAAATCCGAACCGTCACCAAGGGCAGCCCCACGCAGAGCGCGTTGCAATAGTCTTGCCTCGAGGCGACGAATGCGTGGACGATATTTAAGATTTCTTAATAATGAACATGGGTGATTTCAGACGTTACGGGGCCCGTTGGCCCCGTACCGAAATCACCCTATTCATTCCCCGCCGGGATCACGCCGTATCAAACGTGCCGGGGGGATCCCGGTGGGGAATCTGGGAGGGGGTGGGGCCGCGTGGCGCAACGTGCGGCCGCACGGCCACGCTCCCCGCCGCCCACTCTCTGGGGAGACGGGCGGGCGGCGGGGCCAATGCGGCCGCCGTGTCGGGCCGGATTCGCCACGGCCCGGGATCCTGCCGGGGATCCTGGGCCGTGGCACCCGGCCAGACGTTACTTTTTTTTGGTCCCCGCAGGGGATCTCTTTGACCACGCTTCCCGGGACATTCCCCCCGCTAGCCCGGGAAGCGTGGTTCAAATTGACCCCATGCGGGTATTGACCGTGGCAAACATCTGGCGGCCGCCAAACAGACGTTCGAGACACATTGACCACAGGTGGGTATTCACCGTGGTTCACTGTGATCTCGTAACATCTGAAAACACCCCATGTGTATATGTCCAGCTTTACTGAGCTCTTGAGCGCTGCAGGACTTTCAGCTCTGTCTCTACAGATACAAGGACCTCCCTGGCGGCCTAGCCATCCCCTCCCTCTGGTAATAGGCCAGCTGGCTGTATGGAGGCACCCAGCAGCCTAGCTCTTTGCCCTGTGCCATTTAAATGTGACATGGACCCTGAAAACTATTGTGGTGGCATTTGGCTCCAGTATGAGTTACATCATGGCCATCCAGTAGTTTAGTGCTGCCACTAGGCCTTAGAGTCGATACAAACTCCATTCTCTTCAGTAGGGTTCCGTCTGCAAAGCCGTAACTCTAATCCTCCTCATTGTGTCATTGTACAGCTGTGCACATCGGATACAGTGTTTCCAAACTGAGCAAGACTGACTGGATTAGAAACACACACATTTAGCATTTTTTTAGCAGAGTTCTGTGACAAAGCATTAACACCAGGAAAGCGCATCATTTCCCTTGCATGCATAAAAATATGTGTAGTATTATACCCAGTGGTAGTGGCCCTGAAATTACAGTGAATAAAATAATTCATTCTGCTCCGAAATCCACTGGGAGCAGCCAGTCTTTCCATAAATAAGCAGCAGGGAGAAGATTTCTACGTGCTTTGTGACATAGATGGAGTTTGGAGAGCTGTGCATTACCCCTGTGAGGAGACGCTGGGATCAGCACTGATATAGAAAATGATACCACTAGCTCTCTGCAGAAGAAAAGCTGCTTTCATTTTTTCCATTATATGTGCTGGATTTTGGTAGTTTCAGTAGGAAAAATTATGCTGTCAGTAACCTCTGTATAACTGAGACCCTTTTCAAACAAGACACACCCACACATGCCCACGCAGTGGGCACTAGTGGGTGCCTGCTGTTCGAATGCTGCGACGGGTGGGTGGGTGGCCATGTGTGTGCGCGCCCATGAAACATGCATGCCCACCCACGTCCACCCATCACTCACGTACAGAGCGGTTGGCCAAAACGGCAATTGTTCTGTGCATGGGGATGCAGTGGGGATCGGTGTACGCCCGTGTGTACCAGCTCCCCTGCACCTCCCACACTACAGCACACTCGTGGACCGCCCCCGTGGCTCATTTAAAAAGGGCCTGAGAAGAGAACTTAATCAATACTATTTCCCTCCCTTTTTAAAGAGCCTCTTGTTCCAATTTCTCTGTAGGATTGACTTGCCTTGCCCCAGAGGCTGGTGGGGAAATCCCATTTGCGGTCCATGTAACTGTGAGATCAGGAAAGGATTTGATCCTGACTGCAATAAGACTAACGGAGAATGTCAGTGCAAGGTAAGCAAAAGAAACTGGTGTTTTGTGGAAATAGGCTCTGTGGTAAAAGTGTAAAGCAGCGTGATTAGGTTGGTAGCCAGTGGGTGCGCAAATGGGCAGAGAAAGGGTGGAATTGGAAAAGCAACCTACAAGCTGGTAGGAGAATGAGTCCAGTAAATCCCTCTGTTGACATGTCAAGCATGGCCATTTTTGTACTCCCTTGGACAGAGTGCTTGCAGCCCTTTCACATGCCACGCTCACTGGCTTCAGTGAATCTGAGAGCTCTCCTCTGGAGAAGCCTGCTATTCAGTATCCCTTGGAGTTTTGCACTGTAATTACAGAGTAATTAAAAAATTTAATATTCCTGCTTCCTTTACCTGTAGAGTTCATCGGTAAAAATAAATTTATATCATTTAGGCCTCAGTCTAATTAGGTCTCAGAGAAACAGAACAGACAGAAAGAAAATTATTCAGCTTATCAACTTGCCCTTAGCATATCGCGTTACAATAGAGATGGAAGTGAGCAGAGACCATTTCTCATGATGATTTGTAGTAGTCGTATAAACAACAGCATAATAAGTACCACTACTTTATGAACTTTGTAAAGCTCTCAACAGCATAATATTTGGCCACTGATAATACATGTTTCCAAATTCAAAATCCTCTGAGAAAAATGTTGGAAATATAAGAAACCTGGAATGCTAACCTAAGGTGGTGGAATTTAAAAGACACATGCATTTCTCTTTGTTTTTTCAGACAAACTACTACAAGCCACAAAACAGTGACACCTGTTATCCCTGTGACTGCTTCCCTTCTGGCTCCCATATCCGCACCTGTGACATGGAGACAGGGCAGTGTCCCTGCAAACCTGGGGTGATTGGACGACAGTGCAACCGCTGTGACAATCCTTTTGCTGAAGTTACCATTCATGGCTGTGAAGGTACCATATGGTCAAACTCTCATCTCTTTCTAACATAAAAAGAACGCTTACTTTCCATGTCACTTACAGGAGTGGCAGAGAATTCACTGAGGCGATTGTTCCACTTAGTGTATGTCAGACAGGAATATTGCTAGCTTAAAAAGAGAATATTCTAATCCTGTGCTTACTGAGACATGGATAAGCCTTTAGTCTGTCAGTGCAGTAGTGACAGCTACAGATTCTCTATTGGAAGGAACACTTAATTCCTCTGTTCATTATCACCGTAGAGATCGGCTGTACCAAAGTGTATGGTTGGAAAGGGTTGCAACCCTTGTAGAGTCTCTCTGAGTAATGACAGCCCGGTGCTTTCAAACTAAGGGCACAATCCTCACTCATCTGGGAGTGTGCATGGGTTACGTACACGGAAGTTGCACTCTAAAGTGCTGCACTAGGCTAAATGGGTGCTAAATCCTAATTCACAATGAGAAATCATTCTGCAGCATACCCACTGTCAACAGGCTGCTGCCTGCCATGTGGTAGGATGGAACACACCCCTGTACCTGAGCCATACTTACGAGTAGTCAGATCATACTTAAGAGCTGACCATGCAGAGCTTCGGCACTAGGCTCGGGGGCGACAATGGCTGTGCCAGCAAGAGGTGGCGATGGACCTGGCACCCATGAAGTCTAGCATGGCACTTCGGCACACCACTTATATGTGCATAACCCCTTGCACACCTGGACCAATAAGGGTTGTGTCCTCTGTTTTCAAGACACCCTCCTAAACAGAAGAAAGGTTTTCTGTTAGGTGCAAATGATGGCCTTGGGCGGGGGGTGGGGGTGGGCAGAGACGAAGCGCTTTAGGCCTATGGTATGGTCTGATATTTAAAGTCCCATATTCACAATGCTGCCGGCCCTCCCTTTGCTAGTGTTGCACAACTTTTAAGATGTACATAGAGCATATCCCATGTCAAAGGCAGGTCTGAAGGATCCTGATATTACAATGAGACTAAATAATAAAAGGCTCTTTTTTCCCCTTTCATAGTGACTTACAGTGGGTGCCCCAAAGCATTTGAAGCTGGCATTTGGTGGCCACAGACCAAGTTTGGACAGCCTGCTGCGGTGCCGTGCCCCAAGGGATCAGTGGGTAAGTTGCACTGGGTAGAACATTAACAGTTAATCATTTTATCCCCGTGTGGGGGAAAGTGAGAGTCCGAAAGCTTGTGTACACACCAAAAGGAACTTATTAACAAAGACTGGAGATAAGAATGCAGTTTATGGGCATGATAGACAGAAGGATTTATCTAGCTATAACTTTCATATCAAGGCACATTTAGGTTAACAAATGAAAGGCATAAACACGTGATGTAAGGAAAGGGGAACACCAAGCTCTGTCTGGAAACCCCTCCCCCCCCCCAAATTCCATTAATCGTATGATGTAATTATTGTGTGTGTTGATTTTGGTGGATAGTAGATTACACATGAACCCTCAGTGACATCTAGGTAGCAATTTAGAATCAAAAACATGGGTCAATCCTGAAGAATCCAGCAATCGATGAACCTCAAGTAACATCAGTTAATTCCTGTTGCTAATGAGTGCTAGTTTGTAGGGTGGAACCTGCAAAGTTAAAATGTTAATGTTAACTTGTGAAGCAGTATTGCAGATCTCACTAACTGGTTTGTTTTTGTTTGAAGGGAATGCAGTTCGGCACTGTAATAGTGAGAAAGGCTGGCTCCCTCCTGATCTTTTTAACTGTACCACCTTCACCTTTGTGGATCTAAAAACCATGGTAGGAACAAGTCTCCTGGTACTTAGCAGACCAGTGTCTCATTAGTCTGATTTGCATGCAGCAGAGTGCACCATAATGGACTATGCTTGATAACGAAGAAATTAGTAGGGTTTTAGCTGCCCAAAATCCAGTGAAGGCTACTAGATTTGTTTGCATTTAGTAACGTGAGAGCTGTATTCATTGTAGCACAAAGTTGTGCTTTACTAATACTTTGGGGACAGCTCCTTATTGGGTGTAAGTGGTATTGTTCTATTGACTTCAGAGAAGGACTGTGGGTTTTCTTTGTCAGAGGGTCTAGCCCAATGTTCTTCTAGATGTATATTAAATTTCCCTTTGAACACAATAATTATAGTTCAGCCTTTACTTGTCTGAATGACCTACTGGGAATGTGTCATCTTGTTTTTAATGCTCAGTTTCAGATGTTTGTTTCTGGAAGAGGCATAGGGTATTAGCATATACACTAGCTAAAATCTCCTACCACTATTCTCATTCCTTGTGCTCCTTAACTCAAACAATAGACTGTCCAACTTGACACCCCTGCAGCTAGTAGTGTTATTCTGAAGCATCGAACCCTACCTTTCTCTAGAGCCGCCCGTTACCCTTCTCTTACAATCATGCATGTTCCACTGTCCTATTCATTCATTTTCCCTTTAGGATCTTCATTTGCACCACATGATTTTTCCCTTCTACATCTCTTATGGTGGAAAACATTAAAGACTGTACACCTAAAACCACTTAGTGAAAAGCAAATCCATTGACAGAGAGGGTCTGCTCTGGAGTAAGTGCATTGAGGATTGCAACTGGTGTCTTTAAAGCTGGAATGAAAGAAACTTTTGTATACATCTCCTGACAAAATGTTAGAGTTTATTTGGTCATTTTTGCCTGCTTCAGAATGAGAAACTACAGCGCAACGAGACCAATATGGATGGAGAAAAGTCAGTACAGATTGCTAAAGTGCTGCAGAACGCCACCAACTATACAAACGCCTTGTATGGGAATGACGTGAGAACAGCGTACCAGATGATTCTGAGGGTCCTGCAGTACGAGATCCAGCAGCAAGGTTTCGACTTGGCTGCAACCAGGGATGTGGAATTCAATGAGGTGAGAAAAATGTCTCTCTCCTGAGGAGTGTGTAGATTCCCATTTATAAAGTCACTTATACATTCATAATTTATTTTTAGTTCAAGCCTGGATAGATTGAATCTCCAGGCTCTGGCAATAGTTACATATCTGCCCCCTGATCAGTGAAGTTGTATTTTTGTTTGTAGCCAGGTAGAATTAGGAAGCTGCGGAACAGAGTTTTTAGGACTCTGCCCACTTAACAAGCAATACATTGTGCCACTCCTCCTGGATCAAGCCCAGAAAGGTTAAGTGACTTTCCCAAGGTTACACAAGATGTCTATGGCAAAGCAGGGTATTCAACCCAAGTATCATTAAGAAGTATTCTAGGTACTAATGATGTTGAAGAAATCTCAAAGATGGAGTTATCTTGCCTAGGCCCAGAATACAAACTTTGGGTAATTTCAGACGTTACAATACCACAGTCAACCACAGTGCACCCCCTGTGATGGCCACGGTAGCGTAACATCTAAAATTACCCAAAGAGAATCCCGCCAGATGTTCACCCTGGTGAACCCCTGGTGGGAATCTCTTTGACCACACTTTCGGACCTCCAGCCGCCCGGAGGTCCGAAAGTGTGGTTAGCTGGACCACGGGCTGGAATCAGCCAAAGGTAACGTCTGTTACCTTGGCGGTCGCCCAGACCCTGGGACAGGGTTGGGTGCAGCGGCCAGATTGGCCGCTGCACCCACCCGTCTCCTGGAGGGCGGGCGGCCAAGGGAGCACAGGGCGGCGAGACTGTGCGGTCGCGCCGCGTAGCCCCTACCCCTCCCCGACCCCTACAGGGAATCAGACTGGCACGTCTAAAGGACGGCCAGCCTGATTCCTGTCCGGGGTCCAAAACGGACCCCGGACCGTGGTGATTTCACATCTGGAATCACCCTTTGTCTGTGGCGGAGTGCAGACAGTGTCCCATCTGCTCCAGTGTCACCTGATGAAGCACCACTAATGATTTTTACAGCATTACTAACCATGCAAGGGCATGTGCCCACAAATGGTCATTATTAGTCTGACATGTGATATGATGGACACAAAATGAATGAATTAGCAAGTCACGCCTATCTAGAGAAGATGACTGTGAATTAGGTTGTGAATGTTTAAGGGAAAGATGGGGAATATCTGCTGGTTAGTATTGCATGAAACCTGAAAATTCCAACAGAGTGAGCAAACAAACAGCAAATAATTGGTATGTTCTGTTAGAAAGAGCTACTTCTCTGTTGCAAGTGAGTTTAGCTATCAAGATGATATTTGGGTTAAGATTAAAATAATTCCTTTTGTCACATGGGGTGGCAGGGCAAAAATGTTTGTAACTGCTTAACCAGAGCAGTGCTTAAGTGACTGCATCTCTTCCCTTTACCAGCTAAAATTTTGGGGAAGGAGGAATCCAAATGTTTGTCTTGACCATTTAGGTGGTTAAATTCTCTCCTAGAATAAGATTACCCAAACTGATCCTAAAATCGATTTTTTTTGTAATGCAAAGTATTGATGAATTTGGCATTTGCACTAGTCCTAGGACCATTTAAATTGCCATTTCCAAGCTTTTCGTTTAATTGATCCTTCTATAATATTATTTTATTTACTGCTCTTCCAGTGTGCCTTAACATCCTTTTAATAGTGTGTTAAATCTCTTAACAAGAAACTCAAAAGTTTATCCCAAGCTGCCTTTTTATATTTTAAGTTAAATCATTTTTATCATAATGAAGAAATATACTTCAGTAATATAAAAAATATTTTTAAAGTATACATCCTTTAAATTTTCTTCCATTGCTCTGAGTTTGTGCTTAAGAACTTAGATTTTTCCTTGCCATTTCCTCCTACACACATTCCTGGACCCCAAAGGATGAAAGGCAAGGACTCAAAGACTCCTGTTGGGAAATTAGATTCCAACAAGTCCTGTTCCTCTGATTTACTCCCAAGGGTGTTTCCTAACCTAGATAGCAAATAGCCTCTGCTCATCCTGCGTCCCAGCTCTTTGGTTGAGTTTTCCTCCTGAGTTCTCCTAATGGGCCTACTACTTTAAAAGAAAAACAGGCATTTCTTTTGTAACCTTTGATCTTTACCCAGGTTACAAATGAAAAAAACATGTAGTAGTGGAACCTGGCGTTGGTTTTAGGGGTGTATTTTTGTTTTGAGTTAATGCTGCTGTGGAAGATGTTTCTTTGGTGTAAGCAGATGGATGTGGAGGCTGCCCGCCTCCGGGGGTGAACCCCCATGTCCACCCGCTTCCAGCCCCACCTGGGTCCGCTTTAGATGGCCAGGCGGTTTCCCCAGGCTGCGGTCCACCCATGTGGAACCTGGCGTTGGTTTTAGGGGTGTATTTTTGTTTTGAGTTAATGCTGCTGTGGAAGATGTTTCTTTGGTGTAAGCAGATGGATGTGGAGGCTGCCCGCCTCCGGGGGTGAACCCCCATGTCCACCCGCTTCCAGCCCCACCTGGGTCCGCTTTAGATGGCCAGGCGGTTTCCCCAGGCTGCGGTCCACCCATGTGGGGCCCCTTCCCCCTCACACCATAGGGTTGCGGCCGCTCATCTGATGCTCTAGCCTGGCAGTCACAACTCCATGGTGCTGGCCGGGGCAACAGCCAACCGGGTGTTGAGCTCCACCATGGGTCCACCCAACAGACTGACAGCAGCTCTGCTTTGGGCAGTTGCCCCAGGTTTGGCTGACCTGCACCGAGTGGCATCTTCTGGGATGTTCTAGAACAGCCTGCCCCGGTTTGCACATCTGGCGTCCTCTCTGCGTGGATAGGCTAACCTGGCAGCGAAGCGGACTGGCGTAGGTGGCAGCAGAGCTGCTCTCCATCTAAAAGAACCCATTGTGTGTCTACTTGGTGTATAATGCCACTTAGTTTACCTGTTGCTTACATGAGACCAGTTGTCCTCTTTGTCTTTTCAGTCAGTTTTTAAGTTTGAGATTTTATTTTTCCTTCTAGAATATCATAAAGGCAGGTAGTGCCCTCCTGGATCCTACCAACAAGGAGTATTGGGAACAGATCCAGAGGACGGAGGGAGGCACAGCCCACTTGCTCAAGCATTATGAGGAATATTTCTACAATGTGGCACAGAATATGAAGAAAACCTACATGAAACCTTTTGTTATCATTACTGCAAATATGAGTAAGTTGCTATGTTGGAAGCTCTCATTGGATGAGATTCCTAGATACCACAGAGTATCAGGTATTGTCCATTTGCCAGACCTGCAGCATGTCCTAAATGGAGGTGCCAGGTCTGATGAGTTTGACAGGTCTGGTCTCAGGGGGTTTGTTATACTAAAGCTATGCTAGTATTTATTTATTTATTTAGAGTTTATTGTGGTCATTGCAAATAAAAAGTATAAACAGACCATTTTCAATATTACACATACCCTGAAATAAACATAATCATACAAACCAGCTATAAGCCAATCTACCTCAGCCACGGGGAGAGTCAAAACAACTTTAAAATTATAAGAATAAAAT
>QEPC01008309.1:7125912-7204182 GCA_003113815.1 Sphenodon punctatus
GCAGTCCAGATATGCCTTAGGAGAGTCATCTGAGCAGGCAAATAGACTGTACAAGCCCAAAGTCCTACAATCCTTCAATGCCGCCCACCGTTCCTGACGCCCAATATTGGAAAGCCTCTGGGCCACCAAATTCTTTGCAGGTTTATAACCAAGGGGGGCAAGAGCCTCCGGTGAAAAACCTAAACAGTTTAGCTTCATTTCTACAGCCATTAACCAACTACTGGACACCTTGTCAGTAACCACCAACTGAGATAAGGGGGCCGCCAGATTAAAGTATAACCTTAGCCAGTAGTTCAGGGCTCCCTTCCAGATCCTCTCCTGAAGAGGTATCATACTGCATTCCATATAAATGGCCACACTACTAATCCGAGGAGGGGCAGTGAGCAGGGCCCGCAAAAAGCCTGACTGCCATTTCTCAAGGCTCTTAAATTTTCCCAGGGCCCACAATTGAGCACCATAGAGAATTTGTGGCACACATTTATGCACAAATACTCTGATTGCCGGAGTTATCAGCCTATCACCCCTAGAGCGAAAGAAAGATAGAAGGGCTTTATTTAATTTCCTAGCCCTTTCTGTAGCAGCCAAATGTTGCATGGCCCAACCCCCGGTCCCTTGAAACAGGAGCTCGAGATATTTATAGGCCCTAACTTGCTCGATTTCCTCCCCCTCAATAAACCACCTGTGACCTGATTTTCTGCGTGAAAAGACCACTACTTTAGTTTTAGCATAGTTAACCTCTACAGCATTGACATGGCAGTATTTGCCAAAGAATCCTAAGGATTGCCTCAGGCCTATCTGTGTACGCGAAAGAAGAACCGTATCATCAGCGTACAGTAATCAAGAGACATGGGTACCACTGACCAAGGGAGACTGACACTTCTCAGGGGGAAGATCCTTACTCAGATCATTTAAATACAGATTGGAAAGAGTAGGGGCCAGAATGCAACCCTGTTTAACCCCCCTTTCGGTCTTGATTTTTTTGGACAGAGCCCCCGCTCAATTCAATCTGACTCGAATATAGGTATTGGTATGTAGACCAATTATCAAATGTAACAGTCTCCAATCGATATTAAGAGCCAGAAGCTTTGCCCAGAAACACTCCCAAGGAACCAGATCAAAGGCGGCTCGAAGGTCCACAAACGCCACATACAGTGCTTTTTCTGCACTAGCAAATTTCTGTATCAAAAAGGAAAGGAGAAAGCAATGGTCCATTGTGGACCTCCCATCTCTAAACCCAATTTGTTCGTTCACCATAATAGCCTGGGACGCCAACCAGCTCTTTAATTTGAGGAGGAACTTTGCATATAGTTTGCCAATAATACTCAATAGGCTTATGGGTCTAAAATTCTTAGGGTCATTACAGGCTCCCTTCTTTAGGATAGGAACCACAACAGCCTTGCCCCATTCAACCGGGATAATCCCCAAAGCATTTATTCCTGTGAACAAAGCTGCCAATGTCAGGGCCCACCAATCTACTCTACTCTTTAAAAATTTGGCTGGGAGACAGTCAGACCCAGGAACCTTACCAGTATTTATACATGCAATCAAGTCCACAATTTCTCCAGGCGTAACTGGCTCCCATTGGGACATCCTAGGCCACAAAACCAAACTCTCTCCCCCCCACATGGAGATGCGTAGAGGGCTGCAAAATGTGCCTCCCACTCCTCAGATGAAACCTGGGAATGCCCAAGATTGAAATCCTTACCTATTCCTCCAACTAATTTCCAAAACCTCTGGGTATTTGGGTCCCCAGAGGCCCTGTCAATTTGTTCCCACACCTACCTATAATGAAGATCTCTTTTAGCCCTAAGAAGGTCCGTTGCTCACCCTATAACGTCGATATAGCTGACGCAACCTGGATCGTTTCTCATGGCAATCCTTATCAAACCAGGGAGATACAGTATCTGGGGTACCCACTCTCTGGGGTCTATCTCTACTATTAGTGGAAAGCATAGGGCGGAGCCAATCCATCAGCCCCTGGTATGAGTACATACAATCCTCTGGGGAAGGGGCCTCCAGAAGTTCTTTTTTAAACTGCTTCCCCTTTTTGGACTGCAAAGCAGCTGACAGAGACTCAGATCTTCCTCCCATTTCTTCCTAACTATCCCCTGACTCAAATCAATTGTTCTATCGATCTGCATATGGGTCCAGCCAGAATTTAACGTAAGGCACAAAGGTAGATGATCACTAATCAACCATGGGCCCACCTGAAAATTTTCAACTAAAGGAATGATACCTGCAGAAACTGAAATGTAATCTATTACACTACTACCTCTTTTGGAGATATAGGTAAATTCACCTGGGTGATCACTCCATCCACGCCCGTTAAGTGCATAAAGATCCATCTCTGTCAGTAATTTAGAGAGAAGGACTCCATTCCTATTTAAACCAAGGTCCTTTGAACACCTTGCCAAAAGTGGTGAAGGATCAACATCTTGCCAAATTTGCCCATACTTGTTTAAGTCGTGCACCTGGGCACCCATACGAGCATTAAAATCTCCGGCCACTAACATGCCGGCCTCTGGGTGCCTTTTCTGAATCATCTCGAGAAATGGAGTCACTTCAGTCCAAATACTTTCCTGATAGTACAGCACGTTAGATGGGGGGGAATATATACTGACACAATCATCAGCAGAAAATCTGGGAACTTCAGGAGACAGCCACACGCATAGCTAGTTGTATTAGGAAGCGAAACTATCTCGATTTTCAAGGCAGTATTCACCAAACATGCTATGCCCCTGCTAGGGGCATAACAGCAACCTTAACAGCAACCTTGGTGGCCACCTGCCAGAAAACCTCATGACCTTGCAGAAAGGGCTCATCCAGAGACCAAGTTTCCTGTATTAAGAGGACATCAAACTTCCTTAATAAATGACAACAATCGGGGTCCTGCACCCGAGCCTTCCACCCGGCCACATTCCAAGAAATAAAATTTACAGGGCTGGCCCAATTGTTCTTAGGGAGTCAGTCCAGCTTAGTTTTACCCACAGCTTCCATATCACCACTGGTGGCCCACACCAGAGGCGGGCAGTTGGAATCATATCGTACTTCAGAGCCTCCGAAGTCAGACCCTACTTCATTCATCCTCCCCTCAATCTCCAGAGACTGACAGTCCCTAGGGTAGGGGAGTACTATATCTCCGGCACCAGAGTCTAGGCCCAATCCGGGACCTACCTCCTCAAGCCCTCCCCCACATTGTTGAGTGACGGACATCCCTTTCCCAGCCACAATCTTAGCACCCTCCGATAGGGGACCATAGGATGACTCTGCAGTGCCCAGTTCTGTGTCCTCCCAAAGCACGATAACTTATCCAATTACTACTGGTCCTTAGCGGGCAACTAGTCCCAGNGCTCGAAGGTCCACAAACGCCACATACAGTGCTTTTTCTGCACTAGCAAATTTCTGTATCAAAAAGGAAAGGAGAAAGCAATGGTCCATTGTGGACCTCCCATCTCTAAACCCAATTTGTTCGTTCACCATAATAGCCTGGGACGCCAACCAGCTCTTTAATTTGAGGAGGAACTTTGCATATAGTTTGCCAATAATACTCAATAGGCTTATGGGTCTAAAATTCTTAGGGTCATTACAGGCTCCCTTCTTTAGGATAGGAACCACAACAGCCTTGCCCCATTCAACCGGGATAATCCCCAAAGCATTTATTCCTGTGAACAAAGCTGCCAATGTCAGGGCCCACCAATCTACTCTACTCTTTAAAAATTTGGCTGGGAGACAGTCAGACCCAGGGACCTTACCAGTATTTATACATGCAATCAAGTCCACAATTTCTCCAGGCGTAACTGGCTCCCATTGGGACATCCTAGGCCACAAAACCAAACTCTCTCCCCCCCACATGGAGATGCGTAGAGGGCTGCAAAATGTGCCTCCCACTCCTCAGATGAAACCTGGGAACGCCCAAGATTGAAATCCTTACCTATTCCTCCAACTAATTTCCAAAACCTCTGGGTATTTGGGTCCCCAGAGGCCCTGTCAATTTGTTCCCACACCTACCTATAATGAAGATCTCTTTTAGCCCTAAGAAGGTCCGTTGCTCACCCTATAACGTCGATATAGCTGACGCAACCTGGATCGTTTCTCATGGCAATCCTTATCAAACCAGGGAGATACAGTATCTGGGGTACCCACTCTCTGGGGTCTATCTCTACTATTAGTGGAAAGCATAGGGCGGAGCCAATCCATCAGCCCCTGGTATGAGTACATACAATCCTCTGGGGAAGGGGCCTCCAGAAGTTCTTTTTTAAACTGCTTCCCCTTTTTGGACTGCAAAGCAGCTGACAGAGACTCAGATCTTCCTCCCATTTCTTCCTAACTATCCCCTGACTCAAATCAATTGTTCTATCGATCTGCATATGGGTCCAGCCAGAATTTAACGTAAGGCACAAAGGTAGATGATCACTAATCAACCATGGGCCCACCTGAAAATTTTCCACTAAAGGAATGATACCTGCAGAAACTGAAATGTAATCTATTACACTACTACCTCTTTTGGAGATATAGGTAAATTCACCTGGGTGATCACTCCATCCACGCCCGTTAAGTGCATAAAGATCCATCTCTGTCAGTAATTTAGAGAGAAGGACTCCATTCCTATTTAAACCAAGGTCCTTTGAACACCTTGCCAAAAGTGGTGAAGGATCAACATCTTGCCAAATTTGCCCATACTTGTTTAAGTCGTGCACCTGGGCACCCATACGAGCATTAAAATCTCCGGCCACTAACATGCCGGCCTCTGGGTGCCTTTTCTGAATCATCTCGAGAAATGGAGTCACTTCAGTCCAAATACTTTCCTGATAGTACAGCACGTTAGATGGGGGGGAATATATACTGACACAATCATCAGCAGAAAATCTGGGAACTTCAGGAGACAGCCACACGCATAGCTAGTTGTATTAGGAAGGGAAACTATCTCGATTTTCAAGGCAGTATTCACCAAACATGCTATGCCCCTGCTAGGTCTACCCTTAACAGCAACCTTGGTGGCCACCTGCCAGAAAACCTCATGGCCTTGCAGAAAGGGCTCATCCAGAGACCAAGTTTCCTGTATTAAGAGGACATCAAACTTCCTTAATAAATGACAACAATCGGGGTCCTGCACCCGAGCCTTCCACCCGGCCACATTCCAAGAAATAAAATTTACAGGGCTGGCCCAATTGTTCTTAGGGAGTCAGTCCAGCTTAGTTTTACCCACAGCTTCCATATCACCACTGGTGGCCCACACCAGAGGCGGGCAGTTGGAATCATATCGTACTTCAGAGCCTCCGAAGTCAGACCCTACTTCATTCATCCTCCCCTCAATCTCCAGAGACTGACAGTCCCTAGGGTAGGGGAGTACTATATCTCCGGCACCAGAGTCTAGGCCCAATCCGGGACCTACCTCCTCAAGCCCTCCCCCACATTGTTGAGTGACGGACATCCCTTTCCCAGCCACAATCTTAGCACCCTCCGATAGGGGACCATAGGATGACTCCACAGTGCCCAGTTCCATAGCCCCCAAAGCACTATACCTTATCCAATTACTACTGGTCCTTAGCGGGCAACTAGTCCCAGGATTTGCTACGTAGGCCTCGGCTGCCCCCTGATCCCCCTCTATACTGAGAAAATCCCCAGCGTAACCCGGGTCAGACTGGGTAGTTATCACTTCTTCCAAAGTTCTCCTTAGGGGGTCTCAACGAACCCACCTCAATTCTATCTTTTTACTCTAGACCTACTCCTACTCCCCCTACCGATACATTTTTACTTATTTGTTTTCTCATATCCCCAGCTCCCTCAGAAGACATCCTCAAGAGCACTAACAATATTCATGTTCCTTGCTGAGTGTATCTCAGTATCAGTCTCCATATCTAATAATAGATTTTCACTGACCATTTCCTCCATAACTCCTGTCTGTTCCTTATTATTTAAAGAGGGGGCGATGGGTGGGCTGCTGTTGCATAGGCAGTGCTCCAGACTCTGTAGTTGGAGTATCTATTCCCCCTACTAGGGGCACTAAGGAAGGAATTCGGACCGGGTCTTTAGACTTAATATCGCATATTTGTTTCATTTTATCATGAACATATACTTTAGCAACATAGACCCTATTATCAGCCAGAACTTGACTAGCCCTAAAAAGACATTCCGCTAAATGACTTCTCCAGAATGAAATTACTGTTTTAAACAGATCCTGCCCCCTCTGCAGAATCCTAATTCCCTTGATGTCTCTCGGGTGGCAAGGAATTGCAAGGAGAGATCGTACGTGGCACGCCACCAAATTAGGAGTGGACCGTTGGGGCAAAAAACCCGAAGGGAGGGGGTGTGCTGTAATCACTATAGCAGAGGAGCAATAACTGAATTCCCCAACTGTCACACAAAAGGGGGAGATACTACGGTCCCACAGTAAGTGTCCCCCAGTATCCAAAGAATCCTGGGGAACAGAAATCTTTCCACTCAAGCTAGATTGTTTTGCTTTGCTGCTATTGCCCTGCCCCTGCTCACGGCTTCCGGTTCCTACAGCCTGATTTAGGCCTGTTTATATACTCATATTATTTTCTTCCACAATACAAGTTAAAATACATAGCTGCACAAAGATGTGTTGCAACGTTTTCCCTATTAGCATGGTTTGATCAGCTAGAGTCTGAACCCAGTTATCCTTAATTATATCATCCGGTCCCATAGCAGAAGAAGGATTACCAGGCTTAATGGGGGAGATGGGACTTGCCGATGAACTAAGCCCTTCTCTTTCGGTCAGCCGTCGCTTACGGGATCCCTCTTTCTCCCTCTGTAATAAAGCTCCCCTCCCCTCCTGCTCATCAAAATTGTCAGAGCATGAGGGAGCAAATCGATTGGAGACACGGATGCCTGCAGTCTGATGGGGCATGACCCGCGGTCGAGCTGTCTGGGACTCAGGTAGACGGAAAAATTTATCCAGCTTTCTTTGTTTCAATGGGGGGGGGGGGGCACTAGGTCCCCCAGTTGCTCTCCTTGGGTTGTAACCGGCATACTCGACGCCGATGGAAAAAAAAGACTCAACACAGTACTATTAGTCAGAGAGGGATCTGGTTACAGCCCCCTTGGCTCCCTCCGGCACCTAAGCCCGCGCGCGGAAGTCCACACGTCCTATCGCCACACTCCACCTCCGGCGGCTGCGTTCTTTTGAAGCCCCGCTTCACCTCGGTCCCGCTGGCTCTGCCCTCTCAGCTGATGCCAGTTACTTGCTTGCTGTGTGATCTCAAGTCCGCACCAACTACACAGTCCACACGCCCCATCTCCACCACTATGCTAGTATGAAGGATAGTATGAAACTATGGCCCTTTTTAAATGGGCCATGGTGCAGGAGCAGCATGTGGGGGCCGGTTACATGGACGCACACCCATCTCCACCCACCTACACGCACAGAGCAACCACCATTTTCGCCGGTTGCTCCGTGCATGGACGATTGGCAGAGATGGGTGTTGCGCAGGAGCATGCAATCACCCCCACCCATCAGCTGCAGTGTTTACACAGGACTCCCCCACGCATGCCCATGCAGTCACCCACTTGTACATTGCGTGGCAGCGTCTTGTGTAAAAAGAGCCTATATCCACCCCAGTGGCTACATAAATATATAATACAAATCCACACACTTAAAAATTAAGCCTCACAATACTCCCCTCACTTGTCTTTCTTGGATTTTAAACCCCTGGGGACAAACAGGGACTTGTTGCCAAATTAATGATTGTTCAGTGCCAGGTAAATTGCTGACAATATATAAATAACTAATTATAGTAGTAGTAGTAATAATAATGATAAATACTCCTGTGAGTTAGAGAAATATTATTATCTCCAATTAGGAGATGGAGCAACATAGGGTAGGCACGGTGTTTTTCCAAAGCTATATAGAAAGTGCATGGGAGATTCAAAAGTGAGTTTCTAAAAATTTGACTTTTCCAGATCATCCCGTAAAGTGTTTTTGACTCTGTAAATCGACATGGCTTAGCAGTCACTGAAAGACAATAAATGTGATCCAAATAATTTGCTGCTTGTTAGGAAATGTATGTTTTTCTATTTGCCAGCTTGACAAATGTACTGGTCTGTGACATTACAGTGCACCCTGGGTATGGTGGGACAAGGCCACCTGGCACGTTGGGTCTGGGCTCAGGTCTAGTGTAGCCAGACTTGGAACTATATTTGGGACCTGAACAGGGCTCTTGGCCACTAGGCAATGGCAACAGGAGGATACGGGAACAGCTATCAGGGTGTGCCACGAACCCAGATTTTTCTCAGTGGGCCTGCTTACACCAGCACAGTGTTTGGGGAATTGGAGCCTTTCAATATAAAACAACGCGAAAATATCTGCTAAGAGACTAAGGCTCCATTCACACGAGCTTGTTGTTTCCCTTGCGGGAGCTTTTATTTCTGCATTTCAATTGTTCCTATGTTCCCGCTTCTGTTTCAAAAGTTAGTTTCAAATGTACTGTGTTACGATATCCCTTTTAGGTTTGTTGAGAGAGAGTTCAGTTGGCTTCATACTCATAGGTCCAGATTTCTTTCCAGTGTCATATTTAATTTCTTTATTCATTTTTGAAATTTTTACCCCACCCTTCCCAATAAGGCTCAGGGCGTCGTACAAAACACATGAAAACATATAAAAGCAACTAACTGCTTACCTTCAAATAAAGCATCACTTTTGGAATACTATCATATCTGACTGAGATGAATTTATGAAATATTATGGGAACTCCTTTTTCCCCAGTTATTGCTGTTGACATCTTTGATAAGTATAATTTTACGGGAGCTAAAGTACCAAAGTTTGATGAGATTAAAGAAGATTATCCGAAAGAGTTGGAGTCATCTGTTTTGTTCCCAGATACCTTGTTCAGACCATCAGAGAAAAAAGGTAAAGCACTTCTTTAGACGTTTTGAAAGTTTTTAGTTAACAATGGTTGAACTAACACTTGGATGTTAATTATGCTGTTGGGGAGCAGGGCATTCTTACTGACAAGTGAATGTAATATAGGGACAGGGAAGAAGGGTTCAACAGTATAGCTGTACAAGGGCAGAATCCATAGCATGTGAAAATTATTGGACAATGGGTACACCTAATGTCCTGTATGTATAATTATAAGACATGGGGTGTTATTAAACGAGCAAGGTGGAGGGGAGAGGCGGTCCGTGGCCACTGAATGGCACAGGTGTGGAGCAGCCACTCAGGTAGAGTGGGTGGGGAGGGATTCTAAGAGGCGACTCCTAGCATGGTTACTGCAGTAGCCACCTCTCACTCCCCCAGCCACGGACCATGAGGGGAGGGGGAAGTGTGCCAAGCTGGCCTTTGAAATTGGTATGTCCCAGCATGAGCACTGGGGTCAGTTCCTGTGACTTACAAAGGCTGTGTCCCCCGCCCACAGTGCCTATGTGTGGCGGACTGGTCTGCTGGCATGGGTGGCTGCCCCACTTCATACAGGCAGGGGATGCGTAGGAGCCCATTGCCACGCACTTTTTTGGCTTGCCCTGCACGGTGCACGCCGGATTTCTCGTCAGTGTGCCGTGAGTGGCTATGAGTGCTTTCCCCAGCTCCACCTTCAGACGAGTGGTCAGATAAGTGGCTCCTGGGTGGCCATGTGTGGTAGCATCTTGTTTAAAAGCACCCATAATGTTTCCCAGGCACTTTGGAGAATATGTTGAGCTCTGGAACTCTGGCATCATATGGGTGTTTCACATGATGGATAAACCATGGATAAAATGGGGGCAGGCAGATCCTCCATCCCACACCATAGGACCAACGGCAAATTTTGATGGTGGGAGGGGGAAAGGGTGACATCTCCCTCAACTCAACCCCCTGGTTATTATGCCTTTGGGTTCTGTTAGCATTCCTGCTCACACTGCTCTGTTTGTGCTAAGGAAAATGATCCTTCTGATGCCCTGAGCGTGCTATTACTCTCCCATCTCCTACACATGTACACATTCCACAGCCCATCTATCTAAACTATCATTCTCTCTGTCCAGATTCACCCTGCCTCTCTCCCCAGCCCTGCCGCAGTGCTTGTGCCTGAATTGCTATAACATGAGACTCAAACCTGCCTCAATAGGGGAATTAGTCAAAGACTGACATGTTTAAGTGGCTAGAGGTCTCTGAAAAAAGCACACAGCTCGGTGCTTTACCTTCAACACCTGACAGTGTAGCGCTCTGCTTCTTTCTCATAGTTATTCTAGAAAATAGAGAAAAGATCACTGTAAAAGTCACTTTTCAAACTTCATTGCTAATGGAAAATTGGATTTAGACACATTTGCTCCTTCCATAAAGTGCTGCTGTTTACACAGAATCCATAGCATTTAAATGAAAATCATTGGAGAATAGGTGCACCTAATCTCCTGTATGTATCAGTGACAAACTTCTTGCATAGCATTTTTGCAATGCAGCCTGCTTGTAAGGAAAAGACAAATGTGACCTTGTGATGCTGTCAGAATTACTAGGTCATGACATGTTTCTGTAATTTTAATGTAAAATTTTATTTTAAAAAGGTACACAAATTGCTGTGCAGCTCACAACACATGCAATGTGATAAAGATAGAATGTGGCATCTCAACAATTGTTCTCCAGAAATAGTACACATTCTCTAAGTAACATTTTAGCCCCAAGGTTTTCTCATTCTCTAAAAATATTCCAAGGTGGTTCAGTGGCTACTTTATTATCAATTGCATGATTGTCGAAGACACAGTCCACCATAAAAAACAGCACTGATAGCGTGCTCACTACTACAAAAATAGTGGTACATGAATATTACTGTAGGTTGTCACTAGTAGCCTGACAACAGGATGAAAGAACTAGGTGGCTGGATGTCTGTGTGTTATTTTTTTAGTGGGGCCTACAATGAAACCTTCAAACCACAAATCATCTTCAAAGATGGAGGATGATATTTTAAACACTGAGAAAGCACTTACTAAGAGGAAGAAACGACATCCAGAAGAGTCTGACCATTATGCTGTTGCCATAGTGATTATCTACCGATCTCTAGGACAACTTTTACCTGAACATTATGATCCTGATCGAAGAAGCTTACGGTAAGTTCTGTGCAAGACTCTGAAACTCCTTTTCTAACTTCTCTTCCTTGAGTTGAGTTCTGGACAGACATATTATGCTCTGATTTTGCTGCTTGGCTGTGAGCTGCAATTAATTTGTTATGCTAAAATTAAGTGTTTGCATATCTGTCTTCCACTTGTTCTAGACGATTAAGACTCTAATCTGTTATATAAGATAAAGCAGTTGGGTAGTGCTAGCTTTTAAAATCTTACACATTAGATGCTGTAACTCATCATCTAAAATCAATGGGAGTTGTAGAATCAGGTCTTTGTGTTTTATTGTTGGCATGCCTTTGCAATGGTCATTTTATTTTAACAGATTACCCAACCGGCCCATCATTAACACACCCATAGTGAGCACCTCTTTTCACAGTGATGGGGAATTCTTACCAAATCTACAGGAAAAGCCCATTACAATTGAGTATGCCATGCTGGAAACAGAGGAGAGGACAAAGCCAGTTTGTGTCTTCTGGAACCACTCAATTGCGTATGTTTCATGATCTCTTTTAATATTTTGGGAGCTTTGTATAGACTAGAATCACTTCCTACTTCAGAGAATAAATACAAAAATAATTAAAATACTTTTTGAGGATAAAAAGGAAGATCTTCCACCAATGTGGATGGCTAATAGTCAGACAACGTACTGTCTATACATTTCATTTCACTCTGACATAGTATTGCAGACAACGTGATCCTCAGACATGTGAGTTTTACATAAAATGATTGGGATTGTCCCTGCTGATGGTGAAGTCCATCTAAGGGATCTCTGGGAAAGAAGGTCTTCTGCAAAATTTCTCTCCTGTCATTCTACTCTATGCTCCATGCAGTCGGACACTGTAAATTCCAGTGGCTCCAGGACAGAGATGGCTTCATGTGTCCTATTGTACAGTGTTCATTGTGGAAGGCCTGTGGGAAGAAGTGGCAATGCGTTTTTAAAGTGAGAATCTTTGACTTGAAAGTGGATCGCACAAACCTAAAGCTAAAGCGGGACCACCTCACTCCCCATGTGCCCGTGCGACCCTTGAGATCGTCCGTGGGAGCATTTTTGGAGGCTCCCCGGGCAAGGTGGGATGTTAGATCTTTTTCAGTGGCCGCCCCTGTGCTGTGGAATTCGCTCCCGGAGGAGGCTCGGTTGGCTCCCACTCTCCTGCTGTTTCGGCGTGTATGTAAGACCCTGCTGTTCCGCCAGGCTTTTGGTGGGGGGTGGGGTTTTCCCCCACATATTGTAATTTTAAATTGTTTTTATATTTTTTATATTTTTATTTAATATTGTTCGCCGCCCCAGGCTGCCCTGAGGGCAGGAGGGGCGGGATATAAATTTTTAATAAATAAAATAAATAATCTCAGAATATCATTTTAAAGAAATGACAAGTTGGCCTGAGAACAATTGTGTTCATTGTCAGCCACTTTTCTCCTTCCCATTTGCCATAGCCTAGTTGTCTTCATTTGTTTCAGTGAAAAATGGAAGGTATGTGTCAGTGGGTGGGAAGGTATCTATTTCTTTGGAACCTTTAACCTCTCCCCAATGCATCTTCCTGCTCTACAGGATCAAGTAGCAGTTTGTCAGCACTATCCAGCTCCCGTTGAAGTCAATGGGAATTTAGCTGTTGGCTTCAATAGGACCTGGATTGCACCCTGTGTGTCTATCAGAAAGGGCAGAATGAGAAATAATTTGAGCTACATTTGTGTAATTCTTCATAGTAGACACAACAAAATTTAGAACATCACTCAACTATTCTTCAAAGAGGCAGAGAATGCCTTGAACTCTTTCACTGAAGAAGAGATCCTGCATGGCAGAGCAAATCCATTTGACACTCCTCCCCCCCCCCCCCGTCCCCCAGGTAGGAAAAGGAGTGTTAGCATTAGCCATACACTCAAACATTAATAAATAAACATAAGGCAGAATCCTCCATCCATTAAAGTCACAGGCTGAGCTCTCATTGACTTTAGTGGATGGAGGATTGTACTCATAAAAGCACTAGCCCCAAAGCAAGAGTTTAGAAGTATACTGTCAGTTTCCTGATCAGGGTGGGGGATGAGTGTGCCATACTCAGTTGAGATCAAAGAAGCAGCAAAATGTAATAAAGCAGTAATAATCGGTTGCTTTAGTTGTCTGCATATAAACCTGGTCATTTGTCATGTCGGGGCAAGATTTAAAGAAGCAGATTCTTGACACATTAAATTATTGTTTCTTAAAACAGCTAATTTTAGAGCATCTGAATGGATGGCAGTTTTGACTCCAGTCCATTTAGAATTGCAGCCTGTAGCTTTTAGTAATAGTATGGTCAGAATGTACAGTGCAATCTATGCAATTCAAACTCAGTTAAGTGAAAAGTGTACTGGGTCTGAGGCTTTAGCAGGCTTCCTCCCCCTGCCCCTCTGCCATCAACTCCTCCAAGAACATTTTTTGATGAGGATTGGATTTGAACTATTAAGTTGTGACATGCAGGATGAAAAGCAAACCTTTTTATTGTTTATATATAGCTGTATATAACAAAGCAACACAAAACAGTTAGATCTATAAGATAAAAGCAATAATCATACATGGCAAAATTTAATGGTCATTATTTACAATAAAAATGTAAAAAGCCAAATATGTTAACTACCGTTTAGGAGACTCTTAGCACTTGTAACAGGGCTTGCTGGGCAGATGTTGGTGGGGACAGTTGGTACAAGTACCAAAGAGAGGTCCATTTTTTGTCTGCTTAAGTTGAAATTCTGTTAAGTCAAACCGTTTTAGATGGCCCAATATATTCAACTGAAGTAGACTCCACTGTATTTTTAACCAATTTGATATGTTGCCTTCATGTTGCTAGTTAACTTTCTTTCTAGATGCAGTCCTTGATACAACAGTATATTGCATGGCTTCCTCACAGCATGCAGCCAGATGAGACGAGCAGGGGAGGCTACCACACCTTGGGTAGCCTTACCCCTCCCTGGGCAGGCGGGCCACGCACTGCAGTGCATTGTGTAGCCGGTGCCCACCTGATCCCTGCCCCAGAGCGGCGGGAGAAGCTGGCTGCTACATGATGCATCCTTTGAAATATTCCGAGGACGCATCACTGAGCAGCCTTACCCCAACTGGTGTAAGGCTGCCTGTAATAAAAAGGCTTTATTGTTACAGTGTATCTCCAGAGCACGCCACCTGCTTCAGCTTAGAAGCCCGCTTACTGGTACGAAGCAGCTGTTAGAGAATGCGAGAGTTCCCCTCCCCTACACCTGGACTGTACCAAGTCTCTCCAACCCTGGGGCATTCCCAGTTCATAGAGCCTGGACTGTACCAAGTCCCTCTGTTACATCTTCCATCCTTTTTTTTTTTTTTTTTTTTAAATGTCTCATAGTTCCCAAAACGAAGACATATATATCTAGATAGACAGACAGACAGACAGAAGAAGAAAAAAGAGTGTGACCCACCGGGCCAGAGTCCCAAAGTTATGTCACTGGGGGGGGGGGGGGCAGAGGTTACAAGCACTTAGCCACTGTTGGAGCCCCGTCTTTGCCACAGGCTCTTAAGAGGTTGTGTAGTCTCTCAGGTACTCAGGAGTCTTCAGCGGGCGGCCTACCCTGGACTGTCTGGTCTGCTTTCCTTCCTGTTCCGGCGCCGCCTCTGGTGGCTCTGGTTCTCTGTTCGGGTCCCCCTCATCACTTTCTAGGGGGTGCATCTCGCTGTTGTCTGCATTTGGTGAGTCCCTTGCTACTGGTGGATCTCCCCATACCATTTTCTGGAGCCACTCTGGCTCATCTGCCGGCCATTACATGTACTAGTCCTCCTCATCTTCTACTCCCTTAGTGTCCGGCTTGGGGTTTACCCTCTGTGTTCAAGCCAGGACTCTGGCTTTTCCCTGTGGCCATGTCTCACCCGAAGGTGTTTCCAGTTGCGCCGTATGGTGTATCCCTCTGGTGGTCACCTCATAGAATCTGGGGGCTACCGTCCTGTTTATGGTCCCTTTGGCCCAGGTATTGTTGGAGCCCTCCGCTGGCTGGATCCAAACCTGTGTGCCTGCATCCAGAGGTGGGAGACTTTGTGCTAAACTGTTGAAGTAGCTTGTTGCTGCTGTGCTTCGAGCATCTCCTGGTGTTGATGTCTCTCTGTTTTCAGTCTCAGCTGGTTGTTTGAGATGGGTATCAAGGTTTTTTTTCCTACAGCCCAATAGTGCCTGTTTTGGGCTGCTGCTACACCCCTGAGTGGGCATGTTGCAATGCACTAGCAAGGCGAGATAAGGGTCTGTGCCTGTTTTTTCTGCTCGTCTGAGGAGTCTCTTTGCTGTCTTTACAGCTTTACAGCTGACTCCACCTTTCCATTTGCTCTGTGGGTAGGCATTCTGAGTGCCGCAGCAGGGGCAGGGGAATCCCCCGATCGTATTCTGGTGTCGGGGGCGTGGCTAGTGGACACAACTCTATTCCCGTGGCTGGCAGGGTTTCTGAAGCTTCCTGTCTTTGCAGCTCAAATGGGGGCAGGGGCATGCACCTTGAGGTTTGTTTTGATTCTGCCGGGGAGGTCTCCCCTGCGGGTGGGCCCTTCTGCGCGCCATGATCCTTACAATATTCAAGATGGCCTCTATTTTCTTGGGGTCTTCCTTCAAACCCTTTGCTGATATTATGCTCCCGATGTAGGCCACCTGTCGTTGTTTCAGCTTCATTTCTCTGCATTGAGTTTGATCTGTTTACTGCATCTCTTGAGGAACCTGACTAGGTTGTGGTCATGATCGGTCTCCACTGCCTCATCGGTGGTCCCTTCTCCGAAGATCAGCACATCGTCTGCAATTACTCTCACACCAGGCAACCCTTCCAGGGCCTGATGTAGATTCCTTTGGAAGATTTCGGGTGCTGGGGAGATGCCCATTGGCATGCATAGCCACCTGTACCTTCCAAATGGCGTTGCAAAGGTAGTTAATCTGCTCGATGCCCTGTCTAGGGGGACATGCCAAAACCCATCCCTCACGGTGAAGAAACGTGCCCTAGCAAGAGCGGGCAGTATGTCTCTATCGTGGGCAGTGGGTAATGTGCCCTCTTTAGTGCTTTATTTAGAGGCCTAGGGTCAATGCATATGCGGAGCTTAGCTGATGACTTTATGACCACCAGCATGTTGCTCACCCATGGCGTGTTGGCTTTTTCTGCCCTGATAATGTCTCGCTCCATCAGACTCTTCAGTGTTTCCTTCACTGCCTTGTTGAGTGCTACTGGGATCTCTCAGTGGGGTAGGCATACTGGCGGCACAGATTCATCCACTTCCAAGTGGTCTGTGCCCTTCAGGCATCCATCTCCCTGGAAAACATCTTCAAATTTCATTAATACAGAGTCTTTTCTTATTCTGGTGTGGCTTGCTTCGACTGACCTTGCCTGCTGTTTGGCTCTTTTATGCTCAGTTAGCTTCCATCAGGGTGACTTTCAGCCCCTCCACCTGCTTCTGATTGACACAGTGCACAAAATTGCGATACTGTACTCTCACCAAGTCCATACTCCGGATGGCCAGCAACCCTAGTAGCGGGTGTTGCCCCTCCTCTTCTACTGCCACAAATTTAAGGTTGTACTTTCCCCCATTCTTAGGGTATTTTATAGTTAGGTTACATTTTCCTAGAGGTTGCACTGTAGTTTTTCTAATCAGTGTTGGGTCTCGGGTCTTTTCTGGGGATTACGTTGCACGTGGCTCCACAGTCCAGTTGAAACCGCACTTTCCTGTCCCCTAATAACATTGTGGCAAAAATGGCTGCTTGTGTTCTGGTGTTCACCGCCCTCACCTGGTGAGGCTGTGGAATTACAGTTATGGACATCACCCTGTCTTCCTCATCTTCAGACTCTCTGGAGCTATCTTATTCCTCTTGTATCATTCTTACTCTTTGTGCTTTTCTGCCTGCCTTACACATGGTGCTGAAATGATTAGGCTTGCCGCTTGTGTTGCATCTCTGCCCATACGCCGGGCATCTGTCCTTGTTCCTTTCATGCCTTCTCCCACAAAAAGTGCATTTCTCCCACTGCTCTGGTGGTGTCCATCCCCTTGAGGGCTCGCCTGGCTTTCGGCCACATGGAGGCTTGCTCCTTACCACCTTCAAAATGTTGTCTGCCCCCCATCTCTCCAGGGCCCTCACCCTTTCCTTGGCAGCCTCCACAGCGCGCGCTGTCTATGCATCTCACCAGGATCAATTCCACTTCCTCGAGCAGCTGCTCCTGCAGCTTCCTGTCGGATGTCCCACATACAATCCTGTCCTTGATTGGGGATTCCTTCAGTTCCCTGAACCTGCAGGAGCTAGCTAGCCATCTGAGTTCAGCCACATAGGCCTCCAGGCTTTCCTTTCCCCCTTGGTCCCTACTGAAAAATCTGAGGCGCATCACTCTGTCGTTGCACTTGGGTGCACACTGTGCCTCCTAGGGCAGTCATCATTACTGTAGAGAGTGGGGATCCATGGGACAGCTTTAAGCCTTCACATATCTCCCACCCACCCCTGTGGCCCCACAAGGTAGAATAGAAGTTTTACCTTATCTCCTTCTTCGGTTTTCACTGTGGCCAGATCTGTGTAACGCTCAAATTCTTGCCTCCAGTAGCTCCATTCGCTTGCCAGATCAGAGCTTCTGAAATCCAAGGGTGCTGGTGGCTTCAGCACGTGGGCCATCTCTGTGTTGCTCTTTTCAGTCTCTTCAGTCTCTCCATGGGCTGTTCTAGCACCGCTGCCACCATGTAAGAACATAAGAAGTGCCATACTGGGTCAGACCAATGGTCCATCTAGCCCAGCATCCTGTCTCCAATAGTGGCCAATCACAGTGGCTTGGGAGAAGCACCCAACAGGTTACAATGGGGGATCCATTCCCTGTTGTTTTCCCCCAGCTCCCATCATGTTCCCTGATCCTGTCTGGCTAATAGCTGCTAATGGACCTATCTTCCAGAAACTTGTCCAAACCTCTTTTAAACTCAGCTATAGTACTGGCCCTTACCACAGCCTCTGGCAGTAGATTCCACAACCCAATTATACGCTGAGTGAAAAAATATTTTCTTTTATTTGTTTTAAACTTGCCACCCATGAGTTTCATGGAGTTTCCCCTAGTTCTAGTACTAGCTGAGAGGGTAAATAACTGCTCCTTCTTTATTAGTTCCACAGCACTCATGATTTTATAGACCTCTATCATATCTCCTCTCAGTAGTTTCTTTTCTAAACTGAAGAGCCCCAACCTACCAAGCCTCTCCCCATACGGGAGCCCTTCCATGCCCTTGATCATTTTTTTGCCCTTTTCTGTACCTTTTCTAGTTCAGCTATGTCTTTTTTGAGATGGGGCGTTTTTTTCACTATTTTGCCTGCAGAGGCAATCAGTTTTCCTCTAGTGGACTGTGTCATTCACACAGCCACAAAGTGTGGAGAAGAAGGGGGAATTCAATATATAAATGTTGTTGTAAAATCACACACGATGGCAAGAGCGTTCAGAGAGATGTTCTATCTGAAACTATTTAAGATTAAGGTTTTGTTGTGTGTTTGTTTTTGTTTTTTTAAGATTTCAGTTTTCTGGAGTCTTTTTAAATTAGCACAGACAGAGGCTACAAACATTCACTTTTATTTTGTAGTCTAGAGAGAATGAGATTGCCATATTGGTCCCAAATGTCAAAGATGGAGACAAAGTAGTTCAGATGGTATCTTTTATTGAACCAATCTCTTTTGGTGAGGTTATGCACGCTTTTGGGCCACAGACAGAGAGCCCTTCTTCAGGTAGGTAAAAAGTCTGACTTTTTATCCCAATCTTTGTTGTCTCCAGCCTTTATTTTGAGCATTGTTCCCTTCAGTGTAGAAGTGACTGGTACATTAGTGAAATCTTGGTGGTAAGCTAAAGCAAGTGGTGATTGAAGAAAACGGTCACATGAAGGCACTCTCTGCTGATAAGTCTTATCCATTTCTGTGTTCTTTCTTCTTTTGATCAGAATTGGAGGGACCGGTGGTTGGTCCTCCAAGGGATGCGAGTTGTATTCCAGAAACCAGAGCCACATTGCTTGCCAGTGCAATCACATGACCAGTTTTGCTGTCCTAATGGACATTTCGAAACGAGAGGTAGGTAACCCCGGTCTCATGAGTACGGCGGTGTACTTCTTTTTTAAAATGCTTTGGTGTGATGAAGAGCTTAGGCGAACAGATTAATTTCTTTGTTCTCTGCCCTGTTTCAGAAGTAGGCAATTTGAGAATTTTGCCACCCATTCCCAAGGTCCATTACAAGAGCATGTAGAACAACATGTGTAAACTCCAGGGCTTAATTTGTGTGTGTGTGTGTGGGGGGGGTGTGTGTGTTCAACCCTGGCAATTAAATTCAAGGGAGACTTCAGCCTGAGAAACATTCCCAGAAGAAGTTCGCACCCCAAAATATGACAGGCCAGGAAAAGGCTGATATTGGTCACTTCAGGATTGGAAACAAAACTGGATATTTTATTTGACTTTCATTAAAGATTTTCCTGATGAAACCCTGCAGTCATGGTCATATAGATTAAATCACAAAAACTCGTGTCTTCCGTTCAGCTGTAGAGAGGTCCCAGCAGATGGAGTGTTAGCTGGAAACTAGGAATCATTTCTCAGTTCAGTGACCTGGCAAGTCATTAAAAAAAAAAAAATTAAACAAATTAAGCACTGATGAACACCTATGACCACACATTTCCCCCCGTAGCAGGTGAACCACAGCCTACAAAACCCTGGGCTACTGCTCTAGTCTTTTGGAGCTTTGGCCTCAGGTTTGGCATATACCACTTCCCAGGTTTGTGTACAGGTTTTGTACACAAAAGTGTGCACACAAGCATGGCTAATGACGTGTGTGGAAACAACCTATGATAATCTGAAGGCCACAGGTCTGCCCTTCAGACTCCTCCATTGGCCACAAGATTTTCTTAACTAACTGCAGCAGTCCTGGGCTCTGTTAAAGCCCTGCCTGCATGGATGCTCACTGCTTGGGAAATGCTGTGATGGTTACCATGTTCTTTAATGGGTAGATACACATCAAGAAGGCAGAGGGTGATTCCATACTTCGTTATGTTGTTCCTGGATCCTGATGAAGCCCTGCCCTTTGTAGCGTGTCTTGACGCCATCTGGTCCTCTTCTTGATCCAAGTCCAAATGACCCAGGAGTCAGATCCTGTCAGGCCGGGTGCAGGTTGGGCTGCAAATCTATAAGATGGTGGATGCAGGTTGACTCTGTGGAGGCTTCATGTGACCTGTAAGCCACTGATTAGTTACCCACCACTGCCTTGTTCTGTAGACATGTCAGCAGTCTGCAAGGGATGCTTGATGGTGCTGCTGTAGTCCAGACTGTGCCAACACTTTCATTAAACCCTTGAATGTTTTTCTATGAAAATACCAATTTGCAAAAAGATACTTTTAACTGTACTGTTTTGAAAGGTTTTCTCTTGGCATATACTGATTTTCTGTTAACGGAGATTTTCCACAGGAAGCAGCCATTAGGTGGTTTGAAATCCAATTAATGGTGTTTTGGGGTTATTTTAATCCCCAGAGTGAATTAATGGTAGCTGACACTTACAAGGGCTTATTTCTAATACATTTTTATCAGGCTCCCCAGGCATAGTCACCGCTGTCCACACTTTCATCTATTAAGCATGAAAAATCTCTTGACTTGTAAAGTCTGACTTTGTATTTTATTGGATGTAATTCTACTGGGGGGAAGAAAAAACTTAGGAAAGAAAACTTCTCAAGACTGTTTTAATCTATTGCTCCACAGAATGGCGAGGTGCTTCCTCTGAAGATTGTCACTTATGCGACAGTGTCCATCTCACTAGTGGCTTTACTGGTAACCTTCATACTGCTTGTCTTGATCCGAACGCTGCGTTCAAACCTGCACAGCATTCACAAAAACCTGGTGGCAGCCCTTTTCTTATCTGAACTGGTCTTTCTTATTGGAATCAACCAGACAGACAACCCGGTAAGATCTACCTCAGTGTTGTTTGGATACCAGCTGCCATAAACTTAATATTTCTCTGTGGCTTTAAATCCGGGGCTAGCTCATTCTGAGAGTTTTGTCTGCTCATTATTGGTTTTATTTTTCCTCTTTCTTGAATCTGTTTTTGGCCCAAGCTTTCATTTTTATGAAGCCTTTTACTTTTTATGCTTGCTCTATGTGGTGGGTGATGAATAACTATTACATCAGGCAGGACTACCCATTGCATGATTCTTTAGGAGAAGAAAACAATGTCCTTGTAAGGAGCATGTAAAACCCGACAACTGAACCCATAACATGCCACTTTTCTCCTTCATTTCTGCCTCTCTTTGTCATAGTACTCAGTGTTCCTGCAGCAGATGCTGTTGTCAGCCCTTACTCAAGCTGCTGTTGCTGAAGAGTATTTCACTGAATGCTTATGTTGTGGGGAAACCTTATGAGCTCTCTGCGCTGACACTGGTCAAGCTGAAGGAGTCAGTTGTGGCAGTAGGAATAGGCTACATCCTGGCAATGCTGGGGAACCTATTGTCTAGGATTTGGCTACATGGTACAGAGGTTTCTGCCATTGGCATACCATTTGTATTGCTGTCGCCTACTACAAAGCTCCTCCAGCAGCAGAGGGAATGCGTGCGCGTGTGTGAGAGAAAGCTGTATCTATGAGAATAGGAACAGGATCCCCATCTTTTATGCATTTCTGAAGTTGCTGTGGATGGGGAAACCCCTACTATGACGTTTTTATGCTTTACAGTCAGTACCTAAGCTGCTGCTGTTTTTGCAGGACTCTTTCAGTTTAGATTGCAGATTCGAATCTGTATCTGCAATTTACATATTTAATCACAGATCTGTATTACGGATCTGTATTTAAATTGATTTTGAAATAAAAAATAATAAAAATATTTTTAAAATACTGTGCATGCGCAAATGGCCACCGGACCTTTCTGCGCATGTGTGCCCTTTTCCAAAATGGCAGCCTGTTTGCCTAGGCACAAAATGGCCATTGCACATGTGCAGAACAGCTGCCCTTTTAAAAAAATGGCGTTGATGCTGCTGCTCCCATTTTGAAAAAGGATGTGCATGTGCAGAACAGTCCAGCTATTTTCACATGCACAGTAATTTTAAAAAAATTTAGAACCAAAACAAAATAGGCTTCTTGTTGCACTGTTTTGGTTTGATACAGATTAATCCATAGCAGCTTGTTCCGTGCAGTTAGGATTTAATCCAAATTCCCACTCTTACTGTTTTATCAGTTGTCTGTTTAGAATCGCTAGTGTGCTGGATATATTACAAACAAGTAGAGGACACAGCCTCTTGAGCATCAGTGTGGTCCAACCAGTGGCATTTGACACTGATTTGGGGCACTCAAAGTGATATCATAAACCTGCAGCTGTGTGTTCACAAATAAACAAAATTATTAACAAGCCCTATGAAAAAAAAATCTTACAACTTTCAAGAGGAGGCATTACTGTAACCTCCTTCTCACTGGCCTTCCCCGGTCTCACCTTTCTCCCCTCATCTCTGTCCAAAACTCTGCTGCCAGGGTCATCTACCTCGCCAGTCGCTTCGACCATGTGCAGCCCCTCCTCTCTTCGCTTCACTGGCTTCCCCTTCCTGAACGAATCCTGCACAAGCTCCTAGTCTTCACCTATAAAGCTCTTCACAACCTTGCTCCCCCCTACCTCTCTGCACTTATCGCCCTCCATACTCCAGCCCGTGCACTTCGCTCCTCCTCTGTCCCTTCTCTCACCCTTCCACGCCTTCCCTGCTCCCCTAAGCGCCTTCGTCCCTTCTCACTTGCTGCCCCCCATGCCTGGAACTCCCTCCCTGTCCACATCCGCCTTGCCCCCTCCCTTCATACCTTCAAATCTCTCCTTAAAACTCACCTCTTTCGCTCTGCTCTGTCTGACTCTTTATCCTGCTGAGCCACTATTCCTATACCTACGATCGGTTTACCCTTATCCTTGCAACATGGACCTGCCTGCTGTCATTCTCATCGTAACCAAGCCAAGTACGTGCACTTGAGACCTCGCATCTTCATGAATGTTAGACCCCTTGTCTCTCCCTCTGTTCCCCTTCCTAAGTCTCTCCCCCAGCTCCTGTCTCTCAGATTGTAAGCCCTAGGAGCAGGGACCGTGTCTATTTTATTACTTTGTAATACTTTATTACTTTGTTATATAGCTGGCGCTATATAAATGTTTGATAATAAATAATAATAATAATAATAAAGAATGTTTAACTTGTAGGATCAATTCCATTTGTTTATAATTTGATTTCAATTTAAGATTCTAATTATGGGCTGTAATCTGTGAACTGCTGTCTCTGGAGCACTCCCATTTTTCTTAATGGAACCGCTGCACAGGAAGTGGTTTGTGTATTGCTACCTTTTTGTTTATGAGATGGAAAATTTGTAATGAGATAGAAAAATGTATGTTCCATGCTTTGATACATTTTGTATCTCATGCCTTGTCCAATGAAACAAAAAAACTGGACCATCCTGGTGTACCTAAGTAGACAACATGCAGGTGGAGGATTGTATACACCTAAAAGCAAATACTGACACTCTTTATATTAGAGCTATGAATAGAGAACCTTGTGCAATTGTGTACTGCTCCTTTCATCTTCAGTACTTTATTGAAGGAGAAATTTACTCCCCAAAATTTAGATTTAGCTTTGCAAAAACTGCATTTATTTGAAAATTCCAGTAATTTAAAATAAATCTTAAAAAGCAATCTTTACACTAAGGCTAAATAAAGAAGCTTACAGTGATCACAACCGTAGACCCCTAAATCAATGAGGCAGTAAAAATTAATCTGTTTATTTTCTATTTAATAACTCCGGGTTCCATAAGAGAAGAATAAAGACATTTGTACTGACAGGTTTTCAAGTGGCAATGCAATACATTTTTTAATAGTTTGTCCTTTTAAAAAAAAAAAAAAAGTGACACGAGTAGAATAGCTCATTTTACTACAGGATGCTAGTAGCTTACTAGCAATAGCTACTAGCATTAATTACTAGCAGTAGTACCTCCTGGCATTTAGCTACTCCGCTCCTTAACCTTTTCAGAAGGGAAGGTTCATTGTATCAGTGTGTCAGACACGAACACAGTTTTCATTTTCCTTTCTGTGGGTCACTTACAATAATTTACTGTAAAGTCCTTAACCTTTAAACCATTTTTAAAAGTCTTTTTTAAATTGGAAACCATATATTATATAGTGTGAGGCCACTCCCTGCCACATTAACAGTCACTCTGAGTAGCAGGGAGAACTGTAAGCTTTGTGCGTTTCAGGCAATTATTCATCTGTCTTTGTGGAATGAAAGTTGTCCAACCAGTCATGCTCTGATGAACATAAAAAGAAGAATGTTGGAGAGCAAATAAAACTGAGTTGCTTGGAAGTGGGCCCCACTTTTATGAATTTCTGTAAACTAACAAGCCCAGTTCGGGGTGAGGTTTTTTAATCCTCCATGGACAGAAATGTTTTGTTTTCTTTGTTTCCATACCTGGGAAAGGCAGCGTTTTTGAGACTTTGGCCTACACAAATATGTGTGCTATCAGGAGCATAAAGATCCACACTTTGCTCTAATATAGCAAAGGTTTCTTTTCTTTGGGTGCTAACTTTTCAGCCTTTCTTGGGAAGCTAGCTACGATGACCAAAACCCTTTTGGGCAAACTTCCTATAAAGGAATAGGTGGGTGAGGTAAAAATGGCCCTTCATATAGAGATGACTCTCACCCTTTGTATTGACATTTTACTCTTTTCCACTTTCTAGGGATATTTTTGTTTCGACAGAATAGATAATGCCTCAGATACAGGCAATTCTCTGACGGTATATAGATTTCCTGGGGGCTTTTTGTTGTTGATTGGCTTCAAGGCAAAAATAAATCACTCCTAAAAATCACCTTCCCAGGGAAGACTGATACTACTGTGTTTCTGTGACTTGCTGAATCTGCTAAATTCTTTGCAATTGTTCATGTATATCTTTGTCAGAAAGAGGGACCCACAAGTGAAAAGCAACCAAAGATCAAAGGTTGCCATTTCTGCTTTTGGTAAGAAAGATTTTGGTTCTTGAATTCTGTCCTGGCTCTGAGAGTGATTAAAGCTAGTGGAGAATGGAGATAGAACACCCAAGCATAGGCAGGAGTGATTATTAAATTCTTATCTAAAAAATCCTTTAGTTCAAGGGAGTAGTTAAAGTGAGTATCAGCAAACATAAGTTCCAAAAATCAGAGACACTGTAACTTAAGGCCATCACCTTAAGTTCAGGGGCAATGCTGGGGTGTGGACAGGATGGGGACACCTCTTTTTTTTTTTTCAGCAGTGCCTTTTCCCACAGCATATTTGTAGAGAATCAGTGTTACGACGTAGTTGGCTTTGGGGTAGGGGCTTCTGCTGCTCCCCCACTGCTTGGATACTCTCTGTGTGAGATGCAGCTGCCTCTGTGGGGTGGCACCTGTTTATGCAGGAATGTTGCCCCGGTGTTGATCCCCAGCTCCAATCTTGGCATGTCAGAACAGCACGGCGGCAGTCCAGGCCTAGTTATTACCCCGACCGCACTCCCAGCCCCAATGTTCCCATATGATTGGGGGGGGGGGGGGCAATGAGCTGTCCCTGTCATCCGCCCCATTGTCCTATTGCCTTTTTGGGCTCTTAAGTGCTTAAATATCATTTGAAAACAGGCTTTTTGACCTGACGCTCAAGAGTTTCTCAGTCACAAAACCCATTGAAATGAATGAAGCTTGCAGTTGTGCAGTGCTTTGAGGATCACAGCCTTGGGCTCCTAAATCGCTCAGGCAAACTTTAAAGTTTTACTTGTAACTCAAAATAAGGTTTCTAACATGAAAAACCTCTTGACATTCTTAAGACTGGCAAAGAAACTATTCTAACATATTTTTGTTTTAGACACAGTTGCAACCTCTTGTGGTTTAACCCTGATCTGTCCGTTTTGGCCTATGGGAGTGCTAGGTTCAAAACTACAAGAGGTGGCAATTCTAGCATTAGAGGTCGTATGAACATTTCCTCAGGATCTGCTGAAGTATGCAGCAGTTTTAATTGCTGTGCACTCTGTCTCTTCTCCAGTTTGTATGCACAGTGATAGCCATCCTCTTGCACTATGTCTACATGAGCACCTTTGCCTGGATGTTTGTGGAACAGCTGCACATCTACCGCATGCTGACTGAAGTGAGGAACATCAATTTTGGACATATGAGGTTCTACTACGTTGTTGGTTGGGGGATCCCTGCCATCATAACAGGTAAGGAAAATTGGTAGCAAATGCAGAGAAGCTAAGACAACTTCATTCCTTCTCTGCCTACTTATAGGATCTGATTCAGGAAACAATTCCAGTTTAAGCACTGTCCCTAATAGGGAGGAATTGAGTGTGTGCTTTTTGAATCCAGGACATTATTAATAGAAACAAGATGGTATCCAACTGAACTCCATAAATCAGTGCACCAAATGCCGCTTTATCTAGTTAAACTAATTTTCTAATGTAATTAAATGTCAATTTAAACATAATTAAATGCCAATTTAAAACAAGCTTTGTTAACATCAGTCAGGACTAATACCATTGTCTCTACTGTAATTACTTTGCCTGTGGTGTAGTAAGATTTCCCCCCCGTCTATATTGAGAGCACAACTGTCTCTATTTGGAGTCTTGTCCGCAGAGTGTTACCTAAGTTTGTATGCAGTGTAAACATAACACAAACAACTGCGAAAGTGAGTTTTGAAGAACACGTAAGGATTGTTTTGTTTCAAATGCCATTAGTTAGAAAATGGGTGTGTGCCTGTAGTTAGGAAATCAAATCTTGGGCAGACACTCAATTCTTTTCTCCCTAATTATTTTGTACTGTTTCTGGTAGTAAAAACATACCATCAACAACAGATGTTTTGTTGGCCTCAGGCTCCAGTGAGTATAATAGACATAAAAATATTAGCATGTGTATGTGTGGAGAGAAGTTTACGGTGTGCTTTAAACATATTCATATTTTAAGTGGGTTTTTTTTGGTTTATGATGGAGGGAGGGAGACATGATGGTATCACAATCTTGGTTAGTTTTTCCATTGTAGTCTCTACATGCACCCAGTCACAGTTGCCTCCTATCTAATATGCAGTGGATCTGAAGTGAATTTAGTTCATTGTACATGAAGGGCTGGATTCTAACAGTTTTCCACCTTCAAAACTCACATGGATTTCAAAATGGGAGGTGGGCAGTCCCAAAGGTAGAATCAGGCCCTTTGCTAAAGGGAATGTCAAACATTAGGGTCAAATCTTTACTCGATGTTTATTCAGGCAAATCTTGCATTGAGTGCATTGTACATTGAAGTCCAGAGGAAAATGCCTTCCCATGGAGACAGTTTGTTCTCTTGTTAAAAGTGGATTGGTATTCAGCCCACTCTATCTGCTAAAATTGGACAGCTGCCTGAGCATCACATTTGCTGACAGTCTGTAAATTTACTGCAAATAATAAGCAACATGATGACTCAAACAGAAGCGGGGTTCCATAATAGCCTCCACAGGGCATGCATGATTTCACACTATGTCAAAGCCCTAAAGTGCAGGAACATACTCCTCAGGAATCACCATGTCCTTCTCTATATGCTGTGGGAAGGAAGAGGTTGAATACCAATCCCAAATATGCCTCTAGCTGTTCAGATCCTTATAGCCCCCAGATCAGCCTTGGCTTCCAAAAATGTCTTTTAGCCTGATCCTGTGTTTCACAGCAATCTTACTCTCACTCTCTGCCTGGCTTGGGATGACTAAAAACCAGGCTCTCACAGAAGCACAATTAATCTCTGCTGGATAATTGCCAAATCAGGACCTGATGAGAATTCTGCTCTTCTTTATCCACTTTATGAATTAAGTGAATCCTGTAACAGGACCTAAATACTTCCCATAGTTGAGAGTTTTGTAACAAACAAATATATTTTGCTGAAGGGCATGATAATAAAACTGCAGCCCCTGCCAGCAGTCGCAAAACTCATTTTTGCTAATTAAGACCATGAGTATATTTATCTGAATTGTTTTGTTTCATAACATAGAAGTGGAATAAATTTAAATGTATTTTAAACAATATACAGAGGTCTGGATATGTTACACCAAGTTCAACTTCAGACAAGAGAGTAAAAACAAAGCATCTAATTCTTTTTCTAAATTATCAACATTTTCACATTTATTTCGTGCTGCTTTGGTTTGATTTTGCCCTTCTTAAGTTTAGCTTTGCACCTATATCCCCATTGTAGCCATTGTTTTATCATGTACTTCCATGGACATTGCACCAGGAAAATCTGGCTCTGCAAAATAGTGACTGAATACATTTCATGGCTGTTCTAGATCATTGTAACAAGGCAGTTATTTCAAAAAGAGACAAATCTCCCTGCTACCTCCATGGTAAGAAAGGGCTCCATGACATCCTGAGGAAATTAATTTATTATTATTATTATTATTATTATGCATTCATATAGCACCAGCAGTGTACCTGGCACTTTACAGTTGTTATTGTTAGAGACAGGTCTCTGCCCAGTGGGCTCACAATCTAAGATGGACACGGGTGAGGGGAATACGTGGAGAGACAGACACACACATTCCCATTTATTACAGATGGGGAACTGGGGCTGAGAGGTGGCAACTTGCCCAAAGACACCCAGTGAGTTCAAGGTTTAGGGCAGGATTTGAACCCTGGCTTGCCAGGTCCAGGTTCAGCACCTTATCCATTATTATCTTCTAGAGATGGGACTCCGGGCAAAATTTTGGTTTCGGTCAATTTCAGTTTCGGTTCTCGTGAATTTTGGTTCTTTTTCGGTTTTGGTACTATCGGATCTTTTGCATTGATTTTTGTACCAGATTTTTAACATTGCGGTTTTTCAATGGGGGACAAACCACAATGTTAAAAATCCGGTACACAAATTAATGCAAAAGATCCGATAGTACCGAAACCGAAAAAGAACCGAAATTTCGGATTATATCTTCTGTTCCTATTATAATCAATATCATATCAACAGTACTGTGTATCCTTGCTGGTGGTCACAGCAGAGAGGAAGGGCTGAATGGGCTGAGAAAGGTCCATTCTATGGCCCTAGGTCCGTTTCTTCGGACCCAGGGAGCGTTCTCCCTTCCGTCCAGTAGGAGGCAGCACTGACTTTCGACTGGGCATGCGTAGGGAGAGCGCGCCCTCGCTTCCCCAGTCGAAAGTCTGCCTCCGGACGGATAGGCAGTGCAGCACGGGGCTCCACTGCCCCACCGACTTTCGTGCCTCCCTCTCTCACGGGGGGGTGGCTTGCGGCTACAAGCGGCGGCTTGGCCGCTTACTACAAAAGATAAAAAGAAAAAGAAAATACCCGCGGAAAAGCCTCTGCCGGAGCGGCGAGCTCGGCGGTTCCCTCGGCCCGGAGCCGACAGCCTGTACGGCCCGGGGGGCCAGTGAGTGGCGTGCGGCCCCTGCGGGGCACACACGACCCAAGAGCGAGGCGGCGATGCCGGAGACGGGGAAGGCCCGACGAGCGGCTCCCAGGCACGCCTCCGCTCAGAAGCCCAGCGCTGGGGCGAGCAGCGACGGCGCGAGGGACCAGCAGGCCCAGGCACCGGCCCCCGCTGCACTCGCGGAGGAGCCACGTGGCCAGGAGCGCGACGCGGGCGCTGAGGACATGGAGGGGGCAGAATCCTCTGCCCCCTCTCAAGTAAGAGGGGGGTCTGAAGAGTTTCAGAGGCTCCAGATGAGTGCTCTGCAAACAATGATGGGGGTGCTGGCCCGCATTGAAGCGAACCAGCTCAAGGCCCATAAAAGGAGGGCCCCTCCCCCCAAGGACACCTTTAAGGGAGCCTCTAGGCATGCCAGCAAGGGCAAGCAGAAGGCAGGCCCGCGAAAGGGGGTCACCAAGAAGGGCCCTTCCCTCCGCGATCTCCTGGGTTCCTCCTCTGGGAGTGAGCAGGACGCGGCCCCCTCGGAGGAGGGGGAGCTGGGGGAATCTTCCTCTGACCAGCTGGACACCCCTCTGCCCCCACCTCGCAAGAGACGCCGGGTGCAGTCCCCGCCGCGTCCGTCCTCATCCTCGGAGGACGTCGGCTCATTAGCGGAGGAGTATTCCTCGGCAGGGGACCAGCAGGAAGCCCCAGAATGGGAGGCTATTCTTAGTGAGGGCCACAAGGAAGTAGGCAGGGAGCTGCCCTCCGAGCAAGGCCCGAAGCTCCTTAAGAGAGCCCAGAGGGTGATGCGCATCACCCCCACGTCCCGTAAGACAGGGGAGTCCGATACCTCTTCTTCTGAGGAGGATTCTGATAGGGAGTACATCCCTAAGCTCTCCAAGGGGCGTAAAGGGGTGGTACTGGACAGGGCTTTTGAGCGACTTATCAGGGCCCAGTGGAGGCAACCCACTAAGGTGGCTAGGCTCTCCAAAACTCAACAGGCCCTCTATGGCTTTACTAAGCACAGCGACCCTATTTTTAAGACCCCTAGGGTGGATGCTGCAGCTGCTTCCCTAGCCCGCCAATCCGTTTTTCTATCCTCGGAGGACCTTCTACCGAAGGATCCTACCGATAAGGGTATCGAGATAGGCCTCCGTAAAAACTATGAGGCCCTGGCCAACACTTTACAGATGGCCGTCACAACAGCTTACACTTCGCGGGCCATAATGAAGTGGTTTAAGCTGTCTCACGACCCTGCCATTTCGGAAACCATGTCGCGCAAGCTGGCCGCGAACGTCACCCTCGCCCATGCATTTTTAATGGACGCGTCGGCTGACATGGTTACCTGGGCGGCTAGGGGAATGGCGGCTAACGTAGCAGCGCGCCGCCGCCTCTGGCTGCGGCCCTGGCGAGCGGATTCGCACGCCAAAAATCTTCTTGTGCACGGGAAGTTTAGGGGCGGTAAACTGTTCGGCCCAGCGCTAGATAAGGCCCTTACTCAAGCGTCGAGTAAGGATAAGAAAACCTCACTCCACCAGGTCCAACCCTTTAAGACCTTTTTTCGCCCCTTCCACAAACCCAATCAGGGCTACAAGCGGCCTTACTCGGCCTACCAACCCTGGTACAATCAGCAGCGAGGCAGGGGGCAGAGGGGGCGTGGGGCCAAACCAGGCAGGTCAGCAGCCCAGGCCAGCTCGTACAAGCGCCCGAGCTCCCCTGCCCGCAGGCAGGACTCCTGACTCCTGCAGTTCTTTCTCCCCCGACTCCAGGCGGTTGGGGGGAAGGCTCCTTTGCTTCGCGGAGCAATGGAGCAGAACGGTATCCGATGCCTGGGCCCTTCAAACTGTAACACGGGGGTACGCCATAGAGCTCACGGCCCAGCCCAAACCGTTTTTCCGCCTATCCCCCTGTTCCCGCATCCCCAGCAAACACCAGGCAATGCTATTAGAGCTGCACAGGCTCGAGACTATAGGGGCTATAGAAAGGGTGCCGGGCCACCAAAGGGGTCAGGGCCTGTACTCTCTTCTATTTCTCGTCTTAAAGAAAAGCGGAGAGTGGCGCGCGGTGCTGGACCTCAGGCGCCTGAACAGGTGTGTCAAGCGGCAGAAGTTCAAGATGGAGACGGTGTCGTCCATCTCCCTCGCCATCGCGCAACACGACTGGCTTTGCTCCATCGATTTGAAGGACGCGTACCTGCACGTCCCTATCCTGCCAGCCCACCGTCGCTGGCTCCGCTTTGCGTACCATGCCCAGCACTGGCAGTATCGCGCCCTGCCGTTCGGCCTCGCCTCCGCCCCGCGGACTTTTACGAAGGTCCTGGTCCCCCTAGTGGCAAATCTCCGACTGGAAGGCATCGCGATCTTCCCCTACCTCGACGATTTGTTGATTCGAGCACCATCCCGGGAGCTGGCCTCGCTACATCTCCAGCGCACCATTGTTTACCTCAACGAGCATGGGTTTCAGGTGAATCTGCCCAAGAGCCATATGGAGCCCACCCAGCAGCTCGAACACCTGGGTGTGATTTTCGACACCCGGCTCAACCGGATATTTATTCCGACAGCTCGTCAGGAAAAAATCAAGGGGCTCATAGCTCGCGTGAGGTCACGACCGCAAGCCTCCCTCCAGTCCTTGGCCTCCCTGCTCGGGTCCATGATCGCTTGCACTCGCCACCTGCAGTGGGCACGCTTTCATGCTCGCCCCCTCCAACGGCTTCTCCGTCCGTGGCAGATGGAAATCATAAACAGGGTCCCCAGGGCCTTACCTCTGCCGGGCACCGTCGTTCAATCCTTCCGGTGGTGGGAAGACCCAACCCGCTTTTTGGAGGGCGTACCCCTGATGGAGCCGACCAAGCTGGTTCTGACCACGGATGCCAGCCTGTCCGGGTGGGGGGCGCACGTCGGGTCCGACCGGGCCCAGGGGCGGTGGTCAGCGGGAGAGGCAGACCACAGCATAAACTGGCTGGAGTTGCGGGCCATTCGTCTCGCGTTGCTCAGCTTCCTGTCGATCCTGGAAGGCCGTCATGTAGTGGTGTTCACAGACAACACGAGCGCCATGGCCTATGTGAACCATCAGGGCGGATCGCGCTCAAAGGCCTTGCACAAGGAGGCGTCCCACATCATCAAGTGGGCAGAGCTACATCTGCAGTCCCTGTCAGCCCTCCACATCCAGGGATCGAGGAACGTCGAGGCGGACTGGTTGAGCCGGCAAGAATTGGAGCCGGGGGAATGGTCACTGAGCTCTGCCGCCTTCCAGCTGATCACAGAGACGTTCGGGCAGCCGACGCTGGATCTGTTCGCCTCCTCGGCGAATCGCAAGCTGGCACGCTTTTTCACCAGGCACCCCTGCCACGACGCGGAGGCCACCGATGCCCTCAGTCAAGTGTGGCCGCAAGGTCTCTTGTACGCCTTCCCTCCCTTCCCGCTCATCAGCCGGACCCTCCACAAATGCAAAGCACAGGGGGCCACGGTCATTCTGGTGGCACCATTTTGGCCTCGCCGGCCTTGGTTCCCGGACTTGCTCAGCCTCTCGCAGGGGCACAGCCTCACCCTTCCGGTCTCCCCCGACCTTCTGACACAGGGGCCCGTGGCCTACCACCAGCCGGAGTTCCTGAAGTTGACAGCCTGGCTGTTGAATCCTTAGCCCTGCAGCAGATGGGCTATTCCGACGCTGTCATTCGTACCTTGATAGCGGCCAGGAGAAAATCTACCAGGCGCATATATCAGTGCACCTGGAGGGTATTTGTGGGATGGTGCAGAGCTAGGAGGTTTTCCCCACTATCTCCTTCAATCCCTCAGGTGTTACAGTTCCTCCAGGAGGGTCTGGACAAAGGGCTCCGCCCTAACACACTGAGTAGGCAATTAGCGGCTATAGACAGTGTAGTAGGGGCATCCGGCAAGGACAGGGTTTCTCCCCATCCCCATGTCAGGCAATTCATAAGAGCAGCCAAACGACTCTCACCACCCGTGGTCCACAGGTTCCCTAATTGGAACTTGAACCTGGTGCTCAGGGCTCTTACGGGGCCACCGTTCGAGCCGTTACACCAGGTTTCCTTATTCTTTCTGTCTATCAAGGTGGCGTTCCTGATAGCGATTACCACGTCTAGGAGGGTTTCAGAGCTGGGGGCGCTGTCTATTGACCCGGCCCTCTGTTCCTTCAGGAAGGAGTCTGTGTTACTCCGCCTGGATCCGGCCTTCTTGCCCAAGGTCTCCTCCCCCTTCCATTTGGCACAGGACATAGTCCTGCCCTCATTCTGTCCCCGTCCGCGCCACCCGCTGGAAAAGCAGTGGCATTGCCTAGACGTACGTAGGGCCTTGAAAATTTATATGCTGAGGTCCGCTCCTTTTCGACGCTCATCTAGTCTCCTTGTGAGTTACCACCCACGCCACAGGGGAAAACGGGTATCTAAAACGGTCATAGCAGGCTGGATATCATCCTGCATTTCCGAAGCCTATAAGGCATCAGGGCTACAACCCCCTTGTCCAATTCTAGCACACTCCACTCGGAGTGCGGCCACCAATTCGGCATTTCGCTCCAGAGCCCCCTTAGCAGAAATTTGCAAGGCGGCTACCTGGAAAAGCCTCCATACCTTTACGAGGCATTATAAAATTGACACGCAGCAATCCGCAGAGGCCGCATTCGGTCGGCGGGTTCTCCAAGGGGTCATGGGTACTAGTCAAACTGGGCCCTCCCCTACCGAATAAACACGACTGCTTTGACACCTCCCTGGGTCCGAAGAAACGGACCTAGGGCCATAGAAAGGGCAATTGGGATTCTTACCGGTGAATTGCCCTTCTGTGGCCCTCCAGGGAGTTTATTCGGCCCGCCCGGGCTATATATTTAAGTTTGGTTCCCCTGAACGGGTAAGGGGGGTTCATCCCCTTCCAGGGGCCTTGGTTCAGTTAACCCCGAGGTTTCGGGAAAGGTTTTGTTATTATTTCAGCTCCAGTCCATCGGCTTGGATACTCCTGGGGAAGCGAGGGCGCGCTCTCCCTACGCATGCCCAGTCGAAAGTCAGTGCTGCCTCCTACTGGACGGAAGGGAGAACGCTCCCTGGGTCCGAATAAACTCCCTGGAGGGCCACAGAAGGGCAATTCACCGGTAAGAATCCCAATTGCCCTTTTTGGTACTGAACGTATACATATATTGTTTGCAATTATCATTTTACTTATATTTTGATGTATATTAAGAAAGGAAATTCTTGTAGCCCCTGTGAACTCCCCTGTGAATGTGAGGGACAGATACAGTTGTACCCCCCTCCCCCACTTCCCCATCAGGCTTGGGCTGAGCAGCAATTGCCCAAGGAGTGGTTCTTAGACTGAAGCAGATTATACTGCCTTTCCTCATTTTTTAATCTGGTTTATGGATAAATAGATCTCTGTTTTCTAGTGCTCTCGTTCCAGCATTTTCCATCAGCCCTGAATTCCCCAACAAAGCTATTATCAAAGGAGAAATGATTTTATCTACCCATGAAACTACAGGGGTTTTTTTAGTTGAAAGACAATACTGAAAGAGGAAAGAGGTTCCCCAAAAGAATGATTTGATACCATGTAAGTGGAGCTTGCTATCTGGGTCCTAGGATTACATTTAAATCTGAAGATGGAGTCACACAGGGCACTGCTCTAGGCTTACTTTTTCCTTTTATGTTTGGTTAACATATAAGGGAGGAAAACAAATAAATTGGTGGATTAAAATCCTCTTAAATCCCTCAATACATCACACACACACCCCTTTCAGACCCCCGCCCCCTCAGATTCTGGCTGCGGGAGGGAATGTGCAGCCAGGATATATGCGGGGATCGGCCGGTCTGAAAGCACCCCCCTCCCCCCCGCAGCTTTGCCAGCAAACACCCGTAGAGATGAGGCCATGCCATTTGCCACTTGGGTTGCAATCTGATTCATATTTTAATCTGAGAACCAGTTTAGCCTACTGGATTAGGTGCCATACTTGTTCTTGGGAGCTGGGATTTTAAATCCCATCTTTGCCATGAACGAACACTGGTTCACCTTGGGCAAGTCACTATCTCAGCTTCAGTTCCCCGTCTCCAAAATGCAAATGTTTGTATGTATTCCTGTCTCTCCCTATGTTCTGCTCCCATTTGCATCTCTCTCCTCCCTTGTCCTTCCTAGACTGTAAGCCCCTTGGGGCGAGAACCTGTCTCTAATAATGATCAGTGCCAGGCACATTACTGGCACTATATCAATAATAGTCATATTTTGATAGATTGTGCATTGTCTTTGTTGCTGTCCGGGGGTCACAAGATTGTATTTATGTTAAATGCTTTGTTGCTCTTTATGAAACTGTTATTCCTACGAGTTTCCCTATTGAGAAGCCTGTGAATGCTGGAGTGCACCTCAGGTTGCTAATGCAGGGAATTTGAATTGTCCACCATCTTACTTGTCTGTTACAAGTCAGAATATGCAGATAATTGCATATGAAAGTAAGCCAAAAAAAGTATATCTGTCCATTTGAAGAGCTCAGTTCCTGTTCCTTTAGGCAGGTCTTTTAGTCTAGATAAAGGCACTTCAAGTTACTTATTTTTTTTAAAAGCCAAATCCTGTAATTGCACAATGGATATCGGATGTCTTCAGAGAAACCAGAAATTACAGATAAGGTACTGTGAGGCTGGAGACATTTTAAAACCAGTAATAAGTACCTCATAAAGAAAGGCTTGGGGAACTTTTCCAAGTTGTTCCCTAACTATTTTGCTATATTTATTCTCATTAGTTCATTGAGTTTTCAACCCTTGAACATATGAATTACCCTTATTTGTCCAAATTGTCCTGTGAACATCAATATGCCTCTTTGTAGGCTATAACTGTTTGTAATAATTATGTTGTTGCAATGGTCTTGGACCATGCAAATAAAGAATTCGAATATACCATGTATGATACTTGACTATGATGTACCATTTCAGTGTACTTCAGTCACTATTCATGTGACTGCTGATTGCAAAACATAGCTCCACTCCCTGTCCTTATTCCTGCAGAATCCCTGTTGGACTCAGCTGGACTTCCTCCAAAGTAGTACTGTGAGATTTTGTGTTATTTTCTCTATGGTGGTTTGAAATGGCTGCTGAGGCATATTTAATTATTTTATTTTATTTAGTTTATCGATTTATATCCCACTCCTCCTGAAAATAGCTTGGGTCGGGATATAAATCGATAAAATAAATAAATATGCCAAGAAGAGACTATTAGCAAATAGAGAAACGGACCAATAACTAAAGTTTGGAGCTCGGTAACACAAGACAGAGAGGAAGAACGTTATGGAGGCTTTGTTCTTGACAATTTTGCAATACAAATTTGAAAAATTATTTGTATGTAGCTCAGTAGATACTAGAGATACATGCTCTTTTTAAATGTTTTGCCAATCCATGCTTTGTTGAACAGAATAGAGAAATCTAAGCGTCTTTGCTCTCCATCTTAAATTACAATTCTTCCATGTTGACTCCAGTGGTAGATGAACTATGTAACCGAGGGCAGAAATTGATCCCATTCATTTAATAAGGAATTACATGGCAGGATTTAGAAAGTGATACAACTCCTACTTTCTGCCAGTTAATCTTGGAGCCAGATGTTTGGCCAAATTGTGGTTGAAAACCCCCATTAATGGGAGTTTTGAGTCATGGGAAACAGGCTGTGCCTGCAGAATTACATCTGTATAAAATATTTTATGGTCTCTCAATCATTTATAGTTAATTCTTTCTGGATGGTGACTGCTAGAGGCTGCGATGCAGTAACCAACAGGAGTGAAGCAGGGAGACGGCAACCTTGTCTTGATCCACGCATCAGGGAAAACCGATCCAATGTCCAGGCTTTTTCCAAATAGCCACAGTTGAATTTCTTAGGCTATAAGGCTGTTGCCAGATGTGGGCTTTGGCTCTGGGCCAAGTGTTAAGCAGGCTCAATGAAATGGAGCTGCCTCCTTTCAGCAGAGTTCAGTTCCTTTTCATCATTTCAGCAAGTTACTTAAGTGCACGCCTAACTTTAAGTGTGTAAAATAATCCCATTGAGGTGAACTAGGCATGTGTTCAACTATCGCCTGCTGAATCAAAGGCCCTTTTTACACGGGGCTCTCCCACTCATGAGCACCCAGGAATCTGGATGTTCATGAGTGGGAGAGCCCTGTGTGAAGGGCGTGGTGAGTGAGGGTGCGTGCACGTTCCCGCCTAACGCGCATCCAGGGAAACGGAGGTTGCTCCATGCGTTGATGATTGGGGGGTGCGTGGGGATGCATGTGTGCCTGTATGCACGCCCCATCCACCCACTACGCATGCACCGGCGCAACCATGGACCCCACGCACACACACACTCTGCAGGGCAGTGTAAAAACAGCCAACATCTAAAGCCATCTTCCTATCTTCCCCACGATGTTCTGTTGTAGTTGTCATTTCATTCAGATTGTCCCAGAGAGGCGAATATTCAGTGTCTGTTCGTTTGTGAAAGAATAGCAGTGCAGTGGCCTACAAGAAGAAAGCTGATGTGGTGATCTCAGTTCATTTCCACAGGGAAGGATGTCAACCTACCAAATTTTGCCAGTAGTATTTGGCACCCTTATTGGCATTCACAACAGAGGATAAATTTATTATTTATTTATTCATATTTTTATTTCACCCTTTCCTTAAGGCTCAGGGTGGATTACAAAACACAACAATGAATTCACAAGTTCTCAAATAACACAAATAAAATTCCCTAATCCCCTAAAATACAGCAAACTAAATAAAATCAAGTAAGGTCCCCGTCCCCCCACCCCCGCCGTATCCCTGCCTGCTAAACATCTGGCCAAACACAAAGGTTTTACATTGCCTCCAGAAAAATGAGCATGTTTGGACTTAGATGAATCTCCAAGGGAAGGGAGTTCCATAATTGTCAGGGTGTCACCAAGAATGCCTCCTTGCTTGCCCTTGTAGAAACGTGGTGGACAGATGGTACCTGCAAGAGGGAGCTCCTGGCTGTCCTTGGATGGAGGCTGTGATGGGAATGAGGGATGAGGCGGCGGTCTTTCAGATATTTGGAGCCCAGGGCATTTAGGCTGAATGGACTGAAGCAAGACGCTCTTCCAGATCACACAGCCTTTGCACATATCGAACCCTGCTCTGTGGCTAAAGAGGTCTCCATTTTTGAGGGCTCTCATTTCTTCTCCTTCCATCAGTATTGACTTCACTCACCAACTGTTTTTAAAGGAGGAATTATTTTACTTGCCTACCAGGCTACAGTTTCCAATTTTAAAGGCAAAGCTGAAAGAGAACACACTAGAGGCTAATTTGTCTAGGTATTTTGGTGGATGAACGTCTTTAAATCCCTCAAAACATCACTCATCTTAAACACTCTGTTGCTGTGTCTGAAACTGAATGAACACTGTTGTTTCTATGATGTAAAACTGAATTTGTTTAGGTTATTCATTTGTATTATATGTACTGTGTTATCTTTTATATCTAAATGTCATAACACTCCACAAAGGAACATAGAGTAGTACTTCATGCAATTGGTCTCAAATAGTTATTTTAGAAAAGGAATCTCCAAACATTTTTTGTCTCTAGAATATGGTATTAATTTTAAACATAATGAGGTGATCACTCATGTTTCCCTGAAATACTTTTCTTTCTCTCTTGTGATGTAGGGCTTGCAGTGGGCCTGGATCCCCAAGGCTATGGGAACCCTGATTTTTGCTGGCTTTCTGTTCATGACACCCTCATTTGGAGTTTTGCAGGACCCATTGTGATTGTCGTGGTTGTAAGTATTGTGAGGCTTGTTGCCTGCATTGACTCATCTCTTATTGTATTACTATTTTATCGTGATCTCATTCTAGTGTGAAGCCATTGTATAAAACCTGGCACCCTTAATACCATTCCCAACTTGTCCCATTGGAGATGGTGTGCCCACTTTCATGGGTAAAGAGAATACTTATGTAACAGGTCCATGGTTTCTGCTGTATCCAACCACTCTGTTCTGAGTTTCACTTGAGTTCAGTGTTACGGGCTATCTTAGAAGATTTGTTTTGGTAGAATCCATTCATAATGGATGCTGGCTCAAACTGGGTGTAAATGAGCAAACCTAAAACCGAAAGGAAGAAACCATTTGCATGGCAGTTTTTTTTCCCCATGTTATAAAAATCTCCTGGTCAGTGAAAATTGAGCTCTTCTAGGTTCAGGGAAAAGTGTTCATGCTCTTTTTGTATCCTTCTTGATTACTTATATTTCCCTTTCAGATCAACACAATCATCTTCATCCTAGCAGTAAAAGCATCCTGCAGACGAAGGAAGCGTTCATTTGAAAAAACTGGAGTCATGTAAGTTTCTAGCTGAAATGCTGGCAAAGTGATACCTGACTAGAGTGAGGGGTGAAAGGGACAGGTCTTGCCTTCTCAAAAACCTAGGGAGGCTGGGGAGAAAAGCAGAACACTCCCACAAATTTGTATTAGACAAGAGAGACTGAATCTCTGTGCCAATCATGTTTCCCATTCCCAGACCTCATGTTTACAGAAACCCTGCATGGTCTATGGCTCCTTGGTAGGGCTGAAACTTTATCTTGATTTTTTCTCAATTCTTGCTGAGAATCATGGTTCTCAACTCGTTTTTAGTAAGCATCAGTAATCGAAAAAAATCCCGGTTCTCAACACTTTCCGGTCAAGAATTTTCTTAATTTTAAACCATGATTAATGTTTACCATGATTTACTGTGTACTGCTGTGGTAAAAATCAGGAAACCAACATACATGTTCAAAAATGGGTACTCTGTGTTAACATTATATGCTCATGTCTGGTGTCATAACTCACGTAAACCGACTTACTGTGTACCATTTCCTTTAGCTCTGTGCTGCGGACTGCTTTCCTTGTGCTGCTGCTGATCAGCGCCACGTGGTTGCTGGGGTTGATGGCAGTGAACAGCGATGTCATGACATTTCATTACCTCTTTGCCATCTTCAGCTGCTTACAGGTAAGTCCTATGACATTATCATGCTGTATATCTCCAGTTCTACGATGTCGATGTGTGCTTCTTGCTGAATAATCCTCTCTCTCCCTACAGTGCTCCACTGTTGGCAGGAAAAAGCTATTAAATGCTCTATTAAGCCAGTGCTTCTGCCTTTTAAAACTGGGTTTACAGCTGAAGAGGATAAAAACGACAGCTTCCTCTCTTTAGTAACTGCCGGCTCTTTCTACTCTAATCAGTGATCCTGTGCGGCTGTTAGGATTCAGGAGGGACACGTGTGGTGTAATTACCCCACTAGTGAAAGGGAGCTATTAGCCTTCCTTCCAAGGTTTTCACACTAATTCCAGCTATTCCGTCTTATGTGTAATACTTTGATTATTGCTAGCAATGCCAAGAGGACTATGTGTCAGGAGCATGAGTTAGGGTATGGGGCGCAATGGCAGGATCAGGTCCAAAGAGACATACAGGGGAGTGGTGTCAGGACCAGGTTTGGAAAGCAGAAGCAAGGATCGAAGTTTAGGATCCAAGTGAGCTGGTGCAGGTTCAGGTCCTGACATCGGGGAACAAATACACAGACCAGGGCTGTTCAGGAACTGGGTAATAAACAGGTGGATCTGATTCCTGTGTGGCCTGGCCTTACCTGACCTGGCATGGACTTACCCTGGGCGGAGGACATTCTGGGTGTTTTCAGATGGACAGAAGCCCCCCAAGCTCCTCTGCTTTGCTGCACCTCCGGGTGGCCCGTCCGCCTAAATGGGACCGTCAGATGTGCAGGCAGAGGAGGCTGTCCCTGCTCCCGGGCAGGGGACAGATGTGGCAAGTCGACTAACAGTGAATGTTTTCAGACAGACACAGGACACCCCCCACGCCCGCTCCAGGGATGCACCCCCACGTCTGCCCACATCCAACCCCACCTGGGTCGGGTTTAAACAGACCCGGCGGCTGCCCTGGCGCATGGTCTGTCTGTGTGGTGCCCATCTCCCCCACACCATAGAGTTGGTGGTGGATGGCCCAACACTCTAGGCTGCCACCCACAACTCTGGTGTTGCCCGGGGCAACCCCCAGCTGAGGGCGGAGATACAGCAGCCATCCATCGAGCAGATGGACTGCAGCTCTGCCTCAGGCTGGTGCCCCGGGTTTGGCTGGCCCGCTTTGCCAGCGGTGCTCCGGGATGTTCCAAAGCAGGGACAGCCTGCTCCACCTGCACATCTGGTGGCCCCCCCTTTAGACAGATGGGCCACCCAGAAGTGCGGTGGAGCAGAGGCGGGACTGCTGTTCATCTGAAAACACCCCAGGCATCATAACCTCTGGCTATACCTCCAGTCCTTAGGCCTTGGTTACCTCCAGGTTAGCCTCCAGCTGCGGTGCTTCTGTCTTCCTGGCACCCTCTCAGCAATGCTTCCCTCAGCCCCGGCTTATCTCAAGGTCCACCCTCTCCCCCCCCCCCCCCCCCCCCCCCCCCCCGAACCTTCTGGCTCTACTCTTGAGGTTACCAGCCAGCCTGGCCCCTCCCAGATCTAGCTGCCCTCAATTAGCCACTCTGCTGGCCCTCTCCTTTAGCCTCTTAAAGGGCCAGTGAGCCCATAGGCACTCTGCCCTGCTACACCGATGAATGGGCTAGACGAGGTGGTCAGGATGGGACTAGACTAGACAAAATTAGACAGACAAGGCAGGACTGGGCTGAGCAAGCCTGAGCTGGCACTGGATGGCATGGGCTCTCTGGGCAATCGCTAGGGGGCCCACCAAGCTGTCACTAGGGGGCGCATCTAGCAAATGCCAGCCAGACGCCAAGCCCCCATCCAAGGGGACGCTGATCCCCAGTATCCAAGCAACCAGACTCACTGACAGGAGCTGAAAGACCGAGCAGGGCCAGCCTCATGCCTGGCCCAAAAGAGAGACAAGGGTCAAGGAGTGCAGAGCCGGTCCAGAGTTCATAGAAACCTTAGGTGGAGACACGGAAAGTAGCAATGGAGACGCACAGCTGGGAACCAGGAAGTTTAGAGAGGTGATCCACCGGCCTAACAGAGGGCCAGCAGCACTCGTCCTGGACCCTGACCAGGGTGCCGTGTTGATGTGAAGGTGCTGGCCACTACAGTCAGGGCCGCAAGGGTGCCAGTTCAAGTCTTGGTCTTTAAACTGTGGTATTGCCCAGTGTGGACAATTTAAATTTCTTATTGGGCCAAGGAACATAGCATCAGACTAAAGACTCCCTCTTCTCATAGTATCTCTCCATTGCTCCTGTTTCAGGGAGCTTGCAGAGCTGGCTCAGATGAGGGAACTAGCGTAAGAGCAGCTCGTTTTTCCTTTTTTGATGCCTTTACTATTGTCTGATTGAACTGCTGCCTTTGAATGTCAGGACGTGGCCCCTTATTCAGTGTACAAACTCAAAAATTCTCCTGGAAAAGACTAAATTCCCTCTTTCACCTTAGAAAATGACTTTTCTACCCTAGAATTATGGCCACCTCTACTGATTCTTCAGCTATCTACTGTGCCTATCAAAGAGGGAAAGGGCAAGCTGTGTTATGGTTTTATTAACCCATTGCTTTTTGTGGTAATCTAATATGCTGGCAGTGAAGCGGGAACACCTTAAACTTGGCCGTTTCATTCTGACTGAAGGATGTATGACAGGCTGGGCGATCATTTCCTTTCAAACCATGCCATGCCCTAAGATTGCATTCACTCACTTCAGGTTGTCTCTTCACGACAGTAATAACAAAATCAGTCCTTTTTCTGAGATTTTTCTTTTTTGTTCTCTCCCTCTAAAACAATCCAGGGGCTTTTCATTTTCTTCTTCCACTGCATATTTAACAAAGAAGTCAGGAAACACTTGAAGAACACTTTCACTGGGAAGAAGCCACTTCCAGATGACTCGACAACAACAAGGGCTACTTTATTAACTGTAAGAGCTCCTCTTGGAAAAGCATTTTATTAGCTGCCCATAAGTGCATATTAACAGATCTGCCCAGATCAAAATTAATTCTCTTTCTCCGGTTTCAGTGATTCAGGGAAATTATTGAAAGCAATGATCCAAAGCTCTCTTCTGTTTAAAAATAGGTATCTGCATTTTGGGATATGTGAGGTCATTTTCTGTATTAAAGAAATGGAGTTTCATGAAGCTGATAAAGATCACATTGCTTGCTGACAAGTTTGTCTACAATCTTTAGCAGTGTGGATTTGAGTTAAATATCTACATTTTTAATTTCAGACTTGAGAGAAAATTTAGTGTCTGTTAAAATGTGACTTTTTTTTATGTTTAACTAGTTCTCCATCAATCATTTTGCAGCTAGGTTTTAGTTAGGTTGGTGTGTTTAACCAGCAAACTGAAGCTGTGAAGGGGAAATATCTAGTCACAACTGAAGAATGTTGACAGGTGTTTGTTTTCAAATAAGCAGAATATGTTCCTGATGTGTCAAACTATTGATGCTGTGTGTGCGTATGTATGGGAGCTGTGTGTGCAAAAGAATTTTAGAATTTGCCCCCCGATTTGCCATTTCAGTCTGATTGAAGGAGACATGCCAGGCAGAGTGATCATTTCTTTTTAAACTATGCTACATGCTGGTACTAAGAGCAGGAGCTCAAGAGGCTGTTCTTTGTGTTCTGTTAAACGGTTTGTTCTATTATACTTAGCATTCTTTAAGCTCAAACCTACAAAAACATGCTGATTTGCCGTACTCTTCCAAATAGCTCTGTGCGGTAGGTTGTATGGTTCTCATTAAACAGATAGGAAAGCGAGGCAGAGAAATTCTAGGCCTGATTTTCAGACGTGCTGAGTCGTCATGATTGCAGCTGAAGTGCAAGAGGGCTGTGCCCACCAAGCACCACTAAACGTGCTCAGCCCCCTGGAGGAAGTCAGTGCCGCTGTGCTCACGCCCAGCTTTGCTGTTAAGCCACTCAGATGGTGAAGCTGAGGAGCGGAGAGACCTCCTCGGCTGTTGGAGGAAGTAGTCCCAATGTCAGGATGTGCAATTTGGGTTTTTGTGTTGTTGCTTGCCTCTGCTGTTTCCATGTAACCATCCCAGTGGTTGCGGGAGGAAAGATGCTTGTGCATCTGTTAACATTCATTGCTTCTTTTCTCGCAGCGATCTCTGAACTGTAATAACACGTACATCGAGGAGCCAAATGTGTACCGCACAGCTCTTGGGGAATCCACTGTCTCCCTGGAAAGCACCGTCAGGTCAGCCAAGAGCCACAATAGCTACCTTGCTTATATCCTCAGGTAATCTGGTGGCAGATGCATGGCTTTTCAGGCCTTTTCTTTTCCCTCTTAATGTGTTTTGGTGTAAAAGACCTTTCTGTTTCTGCTCAAATGCTACTGGTGTATTTGTGTGCTGCCGCTGCATACTCCTTGCTTTACACATTTCTTATTTGCATGCAACTTTAGGGGCAGTTTAAGCTATAATTGAAACAGCAGACTTGTGCAATTTTTCGTTTGCCTGTTAAAAGTGTTGCATTTGACAGTGTCTAGTGGAAATTCAGGCCTGTCCTTATGTGTCCCTCCTTTTGCAAAAATAAGTATATTTCTCAAACAAGCTGTTACCTTTTAGGGATGAAGCTGCTCAGAAGCTCAGCGTGTCCTCAAGTCAAGCAAGGGCTGGTCATACAGAGGCTGATTCCTCCATCTTTCACAGGAATCCTTCCAAATCCAATGGTAAGGGAGGGGGGTGTTTTAAGAGTCGCCTAAACCAAATTGTGCACTTTCTTTATCCTTAACACTTAATTACAAACAAGGCTTGCGTAGTCCGTATTCTGTGATTCAAGAAGTGAATTTTTCCACATGCTCTCTCTCGCTTTCAGTTTGAACAGCTGTAGGGGTATTGCAAAATATATAGCCATTGGCCAAGTTACCAGGTCTATAGGACAGAGATTCCCAATGAAAGTGTTGTGTACCCATTTCTGATTGCATAGCACATTCCCACACATTGTGTTGCTGTTCGTTCTTTCTCTCTCCACTCTCACGGAGTTATGCCCAGTTTTTCTTCCTTACGTTTTAGTTAGAAGACTGAGGGGGCTTAAGGGAGTCTCTTTCTGATAAGTTTCAATTTCTTCTGTATTACATTTGTTTGTAAAGTCCATTTTCCCAGGGTTCCAAGTCAAACTTACATCTCTCAGCTTCTGTTTCCATTTTGTGATCCGTGAATTGGTGGGTGTCAAGAAAATGCCTGTGTTGTGTATATTCTCATTATATAAATTAGCACTCTGCCGGTGTGAAGTGTCTCTGACCAATCTAGCGAGTTCTCTTTTTTTAATCTGATCTTCCCAGCAGATATTATATCGTCCATGTAGACTTTCTGTCCTGTCTGTCAAGATCCCATCGCTAAAGTATATAGTAAAATTTCAAAACACCTGCAAGCTGATTCCCCCATAGTGAGATGCACACAGTTCAGCAGTAGCACAGAGATTTCTCGCTGTAATTGAAGCTGCCCCATCTGAGAGGAGGCAGAAATCCAAATTCACTTCACTCCCTATTGATTCCATTCTGATACCAGAGACTAAGAGATAAAAGACATTAAAATAGCCACTTGGGTTAACCATTCTGAGCCGTTCCGTTCCCTCCGATAAAGACCTGCCCCAGCAATCCAGTCTTGCCTCTCTGTGCTGAGGGGCGCGCCAGGCTGGTATCTAGGAGCTGGTTGTGTGCTGTAGTTTTCCCCCACTAATTTTGCAAATAAGTTGGGTGCCGTCTAATCCTTGTGTCTCTCGCTCTTCCCCGCTTTTGTAGAGCACGATTCCGATTCCGACAGTGAGCTGTCCCTGGATGAACACAGCAGCTCTTACGCCTCCTCCCATTCATCGGATAGCGAGGAGGATGGGATTGATGCAGAGAAGAAATGGAACCCAGCCACTGCCAAAAATAATGAGCGGGGTCCTCTCCACAGCACTCCCAAAGGTGAGCAGAGCCACCACCAAGGCAGCTGCTCATGTTATGGGAATGGCTTTCTTGCCTTTATTTGAAAAAATAAAGAAGTGGAGGATAGTTAACAGCTACAGCTGCTGTCAGCGCATGTTGCTTTATTGTTGGTATTGCCAAGAGTTCCTTGTTTCCCCCAAGCTTAGGGGCCTTTTTGCATCAGATTTGCCCCCCATCGTGAATGAATGCAAGAACAAAGGTCACTCGAGCAAACGTGCACTCTGCTTAGCGTACCAATGCAGAATAGCAGTTAGCATTCCTACAGAAGAACCCCTGCTGCTGAGCTGCTCTGGCCGCAGATTCCAGCAGCTGGAGATGACACTGCACAGCCATCAAATATCAGGACAGGAAGAGGAGGCAATAAAGAGCAGGGCAATTTGATTAAAAGGAACACCTGCAACTCTCCTCCCATCCCCCCCGCCCTCCCCATTCAGTCTAATAATGGGATTTTATTGGGGTCAGAGGGAAGCATCTAGCTAATATGTTTGTAATGGTTAACACTGATATCGAGAAAGCGGACACTATTTGCAGCGTGCCTATGTGAGAGTCACTGAAGACAGAGATTAAGGAAAGCCAAATGATAATGACTGATACATAGAGCTAGAGCAGTATTTCATTTTAAAATCAGTTTTCAACAAATATTGAAATTCCTAATCTGAAATCAAACTCTGATTTTTGCATATCCCACCACCGCTCATTTAAATTCTGCTGTTTAAAAACACAAGCCATCTTGACTTCGGCGGCCTTGACTATCTTGTGCAACACAGTGCATAACGTCTTTTACCTAGTAGTCCCCGTCCTGTTGGGAGTCTCAGGCATCGTGCTTCCGTAACAGGGAACGAGCTGATTCCTAGCATTCGTCAGATTTAATGCCCATTCAGTAAGAGTCCTTTGTGGCAAGGTTAATCTCCCGGGAAGAGGCCTGCAGGGCCATTTCTGTTTAAGGACGAGCTTGTGTAAAGAGCCCGTGTCCTTTGCACTCCTAGACAGCAGTGTCTGGTAAGTGATAAAGTGGCCAGGCTCTCAACACAAGGCTTCAGTGGCCCCCAGAACAAGGCAATAACACGCGGGGCGAGGAAGAGTCTGCTGTTTTTGTCGTGGGACAGGCACCTCTAGAAAGCATTCTGTGTCAGGGAGACAGGATTTCTCACATGGCTCCTCTTAGGAGAGAGCAGCTGACAACTGCCCAGTGCCAAAGTGTGCCTGACAGAGCCTTGACCCAAAGTGTGGGCTAACCAATCTAAGAAGTGGCGTCAGCACTGATCTTAGATTCCCTCCTAATGACTGTGCCACTGAAACTGCACTAGAGAATAAAACTATTTGGGCATCCAGTGAGGGAAGAATTAGCCTGTGGGGGTTTTGAGCTTTTTTTTTTTTTTTTGCATTGCAGTTGATTCAGTGCCCAATCACGTGAAACCCTATTGGCCCACAGAGTGCATCACAGGAAGCGATGGGGAAGATCCAGGGGGAAAATCGAAGCTGAAAGTGGAGACAAAGGTCAATGTTGAACTCCATAGGGAAAACCAAGTGAACCACAGCAGCGAAGCACCTCAGGACAAAGAGAATGAAGGGCAGCAAAAGGAGAACAGGCCACTGCCCCAGCAGAATAACCAGCAGCCGGAACACAGGAAAGGTAACACAGCCAGCCAGCTTCATTAGAAGGAAAGCTAGAACAACCAAGGGTGTCTTCAGATGTACCTGGGGCCGGCCATCTCTGGACCTGCTGCAGGGGTGGCAAACCCTGCATCGCCACGTCCAGCCGAGCCTGCACCAGATTTACACAGACCCGGTAGCTGCCGCAGCCAACAATCTGCCTGCATGGCATCCCTCTCCCCATACCATAGAGCTGCAGATGGATTGCCCAATGCTCAGCTTTATGGAGTTGCTGGGGTAACCCCCGGCTGAGAGCAGAGCTGCAGCAGCCATCCACTGAGTAGACGGGCAGCTGCTCAGCCTCCACCTCAGTCAGTGCCCTAGGCTTGGGCGGCCCACTCCGCGATGTTCCGAAGCATCGCAAGTCGGGCTGGAACAGAGCTGTCAGAGCCTGCTCCGCCTTCACATCTGGCGGCCCGCATTTAGACAAACAGGCCACCTGGGCGCGAGGCAGAGCAGAGGCACAGCTGCTGTCCGTCTAAAAGCACCCAGTGAGAAGGCCTTTGCCTTGGAGATCCCTGCTGAAGGGATCCATTGCCCACAGCTCTCCCATCATTCCCCAAGCCTGATTGCCTGTCTAAAAATCGGTAGCCAAATTTGGAGGCGGCAACCTGGGATATCAATTTTATTGTTCTTTAGAGAAGGGTTGAGACTTGTTTAGACAAGTAGTTGCTCCTCTAGGAGAAAAATGTCCTTCAAATAAGTGTTAGCCTCCACAGCTGTGAAACCAATGGAACTTTTAAGGGTCAGTTGTTTTGGGGGGATGAACTGAATCGCTGCGTTTTAAAGAGAAATATAGTGACAAATGAAGAACAGCCTGCCTCAGAAATACCCAGTCAGACTTTAGTTTAATTAAATAAAATGACCAACATGTTTTTAGAAAACATCTCTTCCCTTCTGGTCTTCCTCTGACAGGAATCTTGAAAAACAAAGTCACCTATCCTCCACCTTTGATGGATAAGAATATGAAGAATCGACTGCGGGAAAAGCTCTCAGATTATAATCAAACCACTATCACATCCCGGACTCCTATTGGACCAAATAATGGGGTCCGCCCGTCTTCAGACGTTGGGGTAACAATAAAAAGCCCCCGGAGGGAACAGCCTCAAGATCAGCTTAATGGAATGGCTATGAACGTCCACGTGGGAACAGTGAATGCCGAGACCTCAGATTCTGAGTGAGTGCCAGTTCCAGAGTGCCCTCCTAGAATTGCAGTGCTAATCATAAACACATTCCCCTGCCCCCTGATTTCATGCATGCCCTCCGCTCCACCGTGTTGCCTGCTAACTCTTCTCCTATGGTAACCTGTTAATTATACAATTCATATAATGTTCCATTCCCTCTCGATGCCTTGGTGTCTTAAGACCAAAACAATAAACCACTTAAGCATAAGAACGGAATCCTAGCAGCAATCCTAACCCACCCCAAATGAATCAACCTATTCACAGACATGAGAAAACTCCCCTCACACCGCCTTGCTTTAAAAAAGGAGAGAAACCTATTGAGGGACACGAAGCCTGGGTCTATTACACAGAGGTGGGGAGGAGCATTCAGCAGCTGGGGGCTCTCTGGATTCTGTCCTCTCAAGATTGTATCCCAGCATTCCTAGCCTGAATACCGCCTTCATCAGATTTGCCCACTTTGACTTGGACGACAAAGCAAGCAGGAAACACTATTGATGCCTGCTTTGTTCAGATCCTTGCTTGGGGGGGTTTGGCCGTTTTTTTCAGTTGTTTGGTATTTTCAGTCGAGTCAGCCAAATAGCCAGATAGCCAAATAAAAATGACTAAAACAGCAGCAAGAACCACCAGAAAAAGAGGGCTGTTTACAAATGGGAATATTTGTTTTGGTGCAAATAGTTATTTGGATATTTGGAGTGCTATCCAAAAATGCAAATAATATTTGGGGATACAGAATTCAGATTTACGCCAGCCCTAACCTAGAAGAACGGACCCTATGAATGATATCTGAGGAGGCAGCAGCCACCTCCAGATGAAATGCAGGTGTGAAGCCCCAGCTACTTCATGGTGTGAAATGCAGGTGTGAAGCCCCATTTCCACTTGCAAAAGGAATGTATGAAAGTGCTCTAAGGGTGCCACTTTCTTCACCAGACATGAAATCCCATTGGAAGAGATGAACAGGTCAGCAAAGGGTATAGGAGTCCCTGACAGGAACCAGTTTGCATATGGGCAAAGCAAAGTAAACTGGTTATCAGCTTCCTAAAATGCCCAGCAATACAGAACAATCAACCATTTCTGGCACAGTAAAGCCCTTCTCTGCACTTGGTGATTCCTGGCCAGGCCTTCCCCATCCTCAGCCAGCCACTGGCTCTGTTCCACCTCTTGCCCAATCTCAGTGACTTCACACTCCTTTCGCATACATTTGATATTTGAGCAGCTAAAGAGGTATAAGCCCCACCCCCTTAGCCAGTAAGCTCCGCCCCCTCACAAACTTACACGCTCACTCACTCCTCCCAACATTCCAAGTGCATAAAGAGAGGCAGAAACTCTTCTGCTTATTATTCCACTTAGTTTCTTGTTGTTTCATCATCTCACTCTTCAAGTGCTTTCCCTGGGAGGCAACTAGGTAATTGGTGCCTGAGGCTTTAATACCAGTCTTTTTGACTCTCTCCTGAAAGAGGGACTTTGACTCTTTGAAAGAGAGGCAGTGGGAATCAGCACCCAAAGAGGAACCACTCCTCCTTTAAATAGGAACCGTTTGGAGGCATGCTATCAGCCTACCATCAGCACTCACTAGGTAAGCCAAGTTATTTTTTCAGTACTGGCACAGTAGAGAGGATCCAGCCACTCCAGAAAAGCAGCTGTCTCCCATTCTTGGCCTGTGAGCTGTAGCACACCTCAGACAACCACACAAAGCCAAAAGGGAAGCTTGTAGTTGTCGATGTGCTCTTAATTCTTGTGCTCTAGCCCTCCACTTGCAAATTCACCTTCTGCTTTCTGGATTTTGGCTACTGGAATATGCCTTATTTGGGCAACCAGCCAAAATCTTGCTAACTAATGCTAGCTGATTGCTGCTGCTAACAGATAATACAGGAAATAGCTAGCTGCAAAACTAACCCAATTTTTTAATAATGTCTCTGTACCTTTTATACACAAATAGGGCATTGCTGATTAATAGCAGCTCTCCTTGAAATACTCAACTATGAATTCCTTGTGAACTTCACTTTCCCTCCTAGACACTAACCAAGTCCAAGTGCCTTGTTCTTACAATACACCTGTCTTTCCATTGCTCCTCCTTTGTCTGTCCCGTTGTGTAACAGCAAACAGCCTCCCCCTAGGAAGCATTTGGTTGTTGAAACATGGTGACTTCCCAGTGCATGGTAACCTACTAAAACAGGCAAGCTAGTTGCACTTGGAATTGTTTGCCTGACTCGGTTTAACCCTAAGCTGCATGATTGCTATTTCTCATGAACAGAGGCAGTAACGAAACTTCAATTTGAATCATCAGGAAATTGTGACGACTCTTGCATCCTGGGACTGTTCACACCATGATGTCACGTCCCTGGTACCTCAGCTTCCCCAGGGGCTAGCTTCACAAAGAGGCGACTATAATGGTATTGCTTCCTGTGCAGTCCCATATTACGGCAGACCTGTGACTGCTCTAGGAAGGAAAACTAGGTGAACAAGGAGGCCACTTTGTGTTGTACACCCAACACCTACGCAAAAATGTGACCTGTGCCAAAACACCTGGAGGAGAGAGATTGTAAGAACTTGTTCCTGGAGAAGTATGGCAATCAGAAAGCTGGCCGACTCTGCTATAGCAGTGCTGCCAGGACAACTTATCTGGGCAGCCCATTCCAAGGACAAACACAAAACCAAGACATTGTCTATATCACAGGGAACCTACAATCCATCAAATCACCCGCCTTAAGACAAGCACTGGAAGATGCTCCTGCCCGAGCTCTAGTTCTTTTGCAGCCTGACCTTTTGGTTTGCTGAACTCTGAAGAGAGGAGACTCCCACGAAGTGCCCTTTGAGTACCTAAGCCAGCATCTCGACCAGTCTTCTGGGGACACTTGGTCTCCAAATGATGTCTTTTTTATACATAAATATATATATATATATATATTAATGTAGATAATTTTATATATTTTGTATGGTGATTCTAAAGAAAAAAAAACTCCTTTGTATATTTTACATTTATATGGGTTTTCTTAATTTGATATCAGCAGTACAATTGAAAGAGCGTCTGATATTTTATATATATAAAAAAAGAATTGCACAACAGTACTTGAATTTGGCCTTGATAACAGAACCGAGGTTTGCATCAAAGCCGCCCTAACCTAAACAGCGATGCAGGTTTGACAAGATGGTTGAAGTCTCCATTCATAAATGTCATTTGTATAGGCTTATGTTACCAGATGCTGAAATGTTTTAAGGACACAATATGTATTTTTATCGCCCCCGCTAAAAGCAACAAAAAGCTGTTTTGTTGTTTTTAAGCTGGTTTGGCCTCCTTTTGTGTATGTGCTTTTTATTTGGTGTGTAAAATTAACTGTACAGAAACTGATCTTTGCAGCTAAAAGACAAATCCATATCCTCAGCTTGCATTTCAGAGAAATATGCAACTCGGTTCTCACAAGACGCCTGTCCTCATGTAGCTTACAACCTTGCCCACTTTTTACAATGAAGCCGGTGTAATTTACGTGCTGGTCATTGGTCACCCTTTGACTTAGCTTTTCATCACATTTCTCCTGCTAAGCAACCCATCTGAGCCTTGCTCGAGATGCACTTGCCCTAGTGGAGAAATACTATGCAAGGCGTACTGCTTTGTTTCAGCTTTACACTTTTCCACTCTAGAGTCAGCATTTTGCCAACCAGAGCAGAAACGTGATCCTTTGGGGATGTTTGGGTTTCATTTCTCAGCTGTTTGGTGAATTAAAAAAAAAGAAAGAAAGTATTAAGAAAGTTCACCTTTCATACAGGAGAAACACAGTCACCGCTGTAAGCTAAGAATAAAGCCAGGATCCACAAACCGCTTACGGCTTCAATGGGACTACTTGGAGTAAGCTGTTTGTGGACTCATCCCTCCTCAGTGTTTACAAAGAAGCTTGGGACAATGTAAATCGTGAGGGGAATGCTTCCATCTGTGAATGTCTTTGGCTTGAATATATGACTCAAAGTGAGTCCTGTTCAATTCTGCTTGTGAAAACCATGCATTTGTTATCAGTCTTTTTTTTTTCTTTTTTTTAAGCATAGGTTACATGCTATCTGTTTCATGGATAATATTTTTTTCTTACCTCTGATTTTGAAAAGATATTAGCTGATCCTCTGTATGAATGTGTATGTGAGAGAGAATAAGTGGATGTAGTATATTAGCCTGGATAGGATGCAAGAATTTAGCACAAAAACAAAATAAAGTGCATTGTGATCTTATAGCACAAGTTTTAAAATGTACTTGAGGCCTTTGGAAGATGGAGAGGGAGATTACTGTCTCTCTAAAAATTATGCAGACATACCGTGTGAAATTTTGGACGGAAAAGCCGAGAATGTTTAGCTGTCTATATACCACACTGGGCTGTGTGCCGAGGCACTGTCTAACCTGTGTTAGTTGTTTTGCATCTATGTATATTTTGCCCCGTTGAGATGTAGCTAGTTTTTGATCAGAACAGTTGCAGTAAGTGAAAATTAAAACCTATTTTTTATGACTTTGTAAAACTTTATGGCAAATTAGACACTGGAGGTTTTTTAACAAATGTATATTTATTAATGTGCAGAACACTGGAATTGCAGCACAGATGAAAGGAGAATTTACAATAAATTAAGATTTTGACTTTGTATTCCTGCGGAGGGACTTTGTTTTCCATCAAAGGGCTGAGTTGGAGCGGGGAGAACCTTGAGTGCCTTTTCTCAGGATTTATTTAAAAGTGATGTTTGATGGGGAGTTGCTGTTTGACAAATGAAGTCAGGTGCACAGTTTGTCCGGAGAGCAATCCGCCTCCGTCGTGGAGCACAGGGAATTCCGAAGCTCTTACAGATGTCTGACGCTGGAATGGCACACTTTGTGATACTTAGGCCTCTGCTCATACTCCTGAGGGGGAAAAAAATACTCAGCACCAAAACTAGAGATGGAAAAGAGCAGCTCATGCATCCCCTTACAGCAGGGATGAGGAAACTCTCCCCTCTTGTAGGAGACTTTGGAAATGAATGCAAACAGACTGCATAAAATTTGAGTGCAGGGGTACTTGGAATGGTGGAAGGATGGAGAGGGTCCAGACTATGGATTGCAGCCATAGCGCCATCGCGTATCTTTGAATGTCTGCCTTCATCCCCGTTCCCTTCCCCTGGGCTCACTCTTTCAGTGCTCGAGGGTAGGGACTGGAGCCATGAGCCAGATGTAGGAACTGGAAAGAGGCCAAACAAAAAGACAATTCTAGGCTGTTTCGGCCCATGGGACAGAGCTTCCCCATCCTGGGCCATCCCAGCCTTGCTTTAAACTCAGGCTTGTGGGAAGGGAGGATTCCCCTTCAGCAAGTGTTGCATGCCGCCAAGCAGCTTTCTTATCCCAAAGCGGCATGGAGACTTGGGGGCTCAAACATTTTCCCCAGAGGATGGCGTGGGACAGACAGGAGTAGAGCAGCCCTGTCAGATGGTAGGGGGAATCTCTATGGTCAGCAGCCCTGCTCCAGTTTGCAAGGACTGGGCCCCACGGTAGAGGGTGGGTGAATGGAGGAGAGGAAATCCCCAGTTCGGAAAGAGGATGCAACTCTCTAGCCCTTACAGGAGGAAAAAACTGAAATCAAGGAAAACCACCCTGCGCTCAAACCCAGTTTTCTCACTAACATTTTGCATACTAAATTTAGTTTAATGTATGTAGATTTTCAATGTCCAGTTTCTGCATACTAAACTGGGCCTGCTTGCCGGTTGGGCCCCAGATGTCTTCATTTCCTAAGAGATGCTGATACCTAACCCCTACCTAATGCTGCAGCTCTTGAACTCCTTCCTTGTTATTGGAGTTCAGGTCCTGCACCTGCTGCTGAAGAACAGCTTGGGTGCACGTTGCACTTAGAAGCATCAAGCCTCCGGCTGCCAGTCGACTCCCTATTTACTCCTGGTTCTTTCTCTTGCTTGTTCCCAGTACATGTGACTGATCCATAGTGCTGTCGGATGAGATAATGTGGCTTCAATAGGAAGCTAATCTACCTTTTCAAAAGGAAGTTAGAAAGCAATTCTTCTCCCTGCCTTCCCAAGGGACTGGAGTCCCTGATGCGTAGAAAGTCAGAGAGCGTTGTCATTGTGCTAGGAAGGGGACAGAGTCATTGCAAGTTGCCTGCTTGCAACTCAGGTGCAGAACCACAGCTACTGGTCACTAGCAGCAAGGGAACCGCACCGCCTTCCCCCCTTTGCAGTTCCCATTCATTTCCCTTGCCACTAGCCCTCGCTGAGCTTCCAATCAGTTGGCTGAGATATTGGCTCATCTAATTCCCAGTCATGCCCAAGGGCTGCAGTTTGCCTTGCGCAGGATTTTTTGCTTGCCCTTCTGAAGCATTCAGAGTGCTGGCCAGGATTTCTGCAGGACAGGAAAGAGATGCAGCTTCTGCTTCCCTACCTTGCTGAACAGGACCACAGGGAGCCCAGCCATTTCTTTCTGGGCAAAGCCCAGTTCTCTTCCTCATACGTATCCCATTGAGCGTTTCCTCTAGTCTCAAGGCAGGAAAGGAGCTAGCTCCACTAGAAACCAGCTCATCTTCATTGTGGGGAGAGACGCCAGAAGGGCAGTATGTTGGTTGGCTGGTCACACCTAACTCCCTGGAGTTGAACCCAGCGAGGGGAAGCGGAGTTGCTGTTCCTCCTGTGCTCAGAGTGCACCCAATACATGGACGGACATGCAGGGGAGAGGAAGCAGGCCTGGGTGGGGCTGTCTTTTATTTGGCCCCTTTCCAGTTTTTGGATCTGGCCTGGGGAGCCAGTCTCTACCCTCATGCACTGAAGGACTGAGCTCAGGGGGCGGGATGAGGTCTGCTATACTCAAAGAGAGGGAATGGATCTGCGGCCTGGGCCCTGCCCTTCCCTTCTTTCCCCATCCGGAGCACACCCCTACACCTTGGACTCCTTTTCTGCTTCTGGAGCTTGTAGTTATTGGTCCACAGGAGGGAAAAGATTTGCCACTTCTACATGAATGTGGTCATTTGTAAAAGAGCTTTCTGCTCCAGCGCCTCCCTCGTGTTGCTGCTTCTAGAAAAAGCTCTCCTAATAACCTAGGCTAGTAACTAAAGCCCCCCAGCTGGCAAACTCGTAGCTCAACACTCTCACTGAGTTTGGGGGAATCTCCAGAAGAATGAGGTGGGGAGGAGGAAGAGAGGGAGCAAGGTGTAGGTGGAGGGTGGCAGCACCTTCAAAGGAGTTTGAGGACCACTATTCTAGGGCAGCTGCCGAGTCCTACAGCCTAAACCCCAGCCAGCTGAGCTGCAGGGAGCTCACAATGAGGGTGATAAAACACTTTGCTCCAGTTGTTCTCAGTGAGGGAATTACAAGAGACATCACCTGTAAGCTACCACCCTCTTTTCCCAATGGAACTGCCTGGGTGGGGATTCATGTTCACCACCCCATACTGCAGCCTACACAGGAGAAATACTCCCTTCTACAATCCCTTTTCACCATCAAAACCATCTAAGTAAGAAAGAGCAAGAGCGTTAAAGTCAATGAAGTATTTATGAGAGCAGCTCAGTGTCTGCAAGTGTTAGAGTCAAGACCATAAACCATGAGGTAAAAGCCTAAGGTGTTAGTTTTTATTTGATTTTCACTCCCACTGACCTTAATGACTTGAGTGAATAACAAGAGTACAGGGCCAGTGACCTATCCTGGTCTTGCTGTAGCAAAAAGTTATTTCCAGCTGTTTGTGATGTAGGCTGCTGTTATCTGACAATCATTTTGATTGTCCTGGCTCTTTTTTAAAGCAATGCCAGTCACCCTTTGTGGTCATTATTGCCCCATTTCAGCAAAACTCCAAGAAAGTGAGTATGCTCACCCATATTATTATTTAGAATTTCTACAGCACTTTGTGCCCCAGATGCTTTACAATCCTTATGTAGATCAGCCTCACAACATACTCTGAGACAAGTCATTATTAATCCACTTTTACAGATGGGAAACTGAGGCTGAGAGAAAATGACTTGGAGACACCCAATAGTTTGACTAAAATGGGATTTGGACTCTGGCCTCCTTAGCCCAAGGTCAACATCCTATCCACTTAGGCTATGCTAGTTCATACCCAGGAAGATGATCCATCTGTTCAAATGACTGAGTCAGCCTTTATACTTTACTTGGATTCCAAGTAAGCAAGCGTATATGGAGCAATGTGTTCTCTCCATACTAACTAGGATTACCCTAAAGCTAAATCTTACATTGATATAATTCTGTCGTCTTTTTAGAAAAATGTCTTTGTTGAATACCTTTATTCGACAATGCCTTACTGCAAATATTTTGGCTCTTGCATTCTACGAGACACAGCAAAAATCTGCAATATAGCCAGCGTTCTAAACCAACAGTACCTTCTGAATACCCTGTCCAGGTTTGCCATACATGAACCTCAAACTTAGTTAATAAAATGGTAGGGTGTGGTGGTAGCGAAAGAGAAAACCTTTATTATGCGGACAAAATAGTTTGGATGCTATATTTTAGTGGTCCTTCCTGTTGGTGATAGTGTGTTGGTTTGTCTGTCTCCTACATGTGGGACCAACATGGCAACCTCTCTCTCTCAACATTTATTATGACTCACAACTAACATAAAGAAGTGTAATTTACTATTTGCAAAAAACAAATTGTTTTCCTGCAGAACATTCAGCCTTGCTCCTGCAATGACTTACACATGCCAACAAGCCTGGTTAAGTGTTTTCAGGATCATCCTTTTCAATTATATTTTGTAGCTCATATTAGCATGGATAGAAACATAAAAAATTCTGTTATTACATGCAATTACACAGTGGTTAAAGAACAGACACCTACTCCCCACCATCTTCTCCAGTGGCAGACTTAGACACTTTAGATCCTCTGTGGGCTCTTATTTAGTTTTATAAATAAATAAAAGATTATTTTTTTAAAAAAAAATTCTTCACAAGCAGTTTTCTTCAATCGTATCATGGCAAATAGCTTATCTAATTCCCCTGATAAATCGTAGCTCCTAAGCATGAGTTCTTTTCTAGCTAGAATGGATCCTAAGAATAAATCTCTGTAACAGCAATTATTGAACCATGAACCTGTTAAAAATTAACTTAGGCTCTCAGCCATTTGTCTTAACAGAATAGAAGCACACAGCTGGAGCAAAGACTTAAGAGGCTCACATTGTTACCACTAGCAGCAGTGATGATTCACTTTGCATGCAATGTGCAGTCAGGTCCAAAAGAATATGTAAATAAAAGCTCTTTTTAAGGCTAGTGGTTAAGCCCTGGTAGTCAATGAAGGAGCTATTGAAGGGACCCAGCAGAGGAAATCACTCCCAGCTCTGTAAGAGTGCCAACGAATGGTGCCTGGAGGTGTTTAGTACCTCTCAGGATTTATTTATTTATTTATTTCGATAACCTTGTATCCCACACCCTTCTGCTCACATGGCAGTTCGGGGCCGCTTATAACCAAAAATATAAAAATATACAATATAAAAAATAAATAATACATAAAATATAAATTGCATATATAAAACTTGGTAAAAGCGTGGAAATAAGAAAACCCTCCCCCGTTTCCCTCACCAAAGGCCTGGTGGAACAGCCAGGTTTTACACGGTCTTTGAAAAGAGGGGAGGTCTGGGGTCAGACGGGCCTCCGTTAGGAGGACGCTCCACAGCCTCGGTGCGGCCACCGAGAATGCCCTCTCCATCGTTGACACCTGGGGGACCTTGAGTTGGGCACCCCCGGTCAATGTAGTGATTATTAGGATTATGATAGTGGCTTCTGCGGAGGTACACAGTCCGTTCTTGGATTAGATTAGCCAACATATGAAATCTCCAACAGCCCAAAGGTTTAATTTTGTTGGAGGGTGTCAGGATACCTCACCTGTAACACCTGGCTCTTCAGATGACAAGTGCTTTTTAAAAGAAAAAAAAAAGAGTACTTCAGACCAAGTCTACATGGAGATTGCGTTTGCTGCACTGACTCAGAACTTGCTCCTAGCGTATTCTCTGTAAATGTAGTTGTAAAATACCAGCTGGCTTAACTAGTTATACTGCAGCACTCAGAATAGTAATGTTTTTCTAGTAATGCAACAAACTGCTAAAAATATCAGCATCTTCAGTGACCCAAGTCTGCTGCTGCTTCGCTGTTGCTTGAGTTGCTCTAAGTACAGCATTGGTTAATGATCGACGTGGTGTTTACCCCTGTATTGGTTTTTAAATATGCAGTTGCAGAGATAGTGATGGCTGGAGTGAAGTGCACGTGGCGTTTTCAGAAATGCAGCCCCTACCCCAAGGCTGAGTATTCTGGCAGGACAGTCCTGACTCCATTGAAGTCAGTGACTTAGTTCCCATTGACTTGCTCCCTGAAGTTACTAACACCATCATCTTCCAGTTGTGCAGAACCAGTATTAGATCTTAGCACCAGTGCAAGCCCCACTCAGTTCAGTGGGGCTCACACCAACACTAAACAACAGCTAGAGTAGAGGTGGGGAATCTTTTCCTTCCCAGGGGCCACTTAGAACCAGCTCCCAGGGCTAGATAGGGTGTTAACAGACATCCCACTGGCCCAGTTTGGTCCAACTGCGCCAGCGTGATGCATGAACATTTGTTCCAGACCTGTCAGGTGCGGGCCCAGAACAAACTCCACCCAGGGTGGCAGCTGGGCCAGAAATGTGGGCCCAGAACAAAGTGGTTCCACAGTCCACGCCCAGCCAGGCAAGAGTGGGTGAGCTGGGTGGGGACGTGTGTCCTCAGCCCAGGCTTGTCCCGGTGAAAAGGAACCTGTTATTGGCAGTCATGGGGGCGGGGGGGGTGCCGCCGGCTGCAGAGTAGGGGTAGAGCCAGCTGGCTGCATGGCGCTGCCTGGTCCTTCTCCCCAGCCAGGGTAGGTGGCAGGGATGTCTGTTTCTGTCACCAGAGCTGCCCCAGCTGAGGGTAGCTCTCCACCCCCCGGATGCTGGGGGTGGTGCTGTCACATCTGAATACACTCCTAGACATTGCAGGCAGGGGGCTTAAGGGGTGTGCTCTGGAAAAATCCTGTTGATGGATCTGTGCCATAGATTCATCCCTTATTCGTGAGCGCCTGCCTTCATCGCTGCTTACCCTGAGCTCAGTTTTTCAGTGCTTGGGGATAGGAACTGGATCCAAAGGCCAGATCCAGAACCTGGAAAGGGGCCAAATAAAAACTAGCTGCAGGTAGCATTTGACCCCTGAGCCTGAGTTTTCCCCCATCCCTGAGCTTGAGAACCACCCCCTACAAGTACTATTAGGCTATTGGGTACTTCTGTATGTGCTGGCCCCGCTGTCATCTCACCCGAGGGCAGCTCCGGTAACAGGAACAGCCATCCCTGTGACCTGGCCCGGTGGGGGATGGGGCGGGGAGCGCCACATGACTGGCTGGCTCCACCCTTGCACTGTGACTGGTGCCCCACTCCCCACCATGACAGGCAGCCATGGCTGCCAACAACAGGCAGCCATCGCTGGCTGCCATAGCGACCCCCAACGCTGGGTCAGGCAGGCGCATAAACAGATGTGCCTGCCTGGTTCTCCCAGCTCAGGCCCAGCTGGACAGCTTGCAGGGCCAGAACCAGGGGCCTGCTTTGTTCTGTGCCGTTTCCGACCCAGTTGCCAGGGGTTTGAACCAAGCCCACATCTGGTGGGCTCAGATCAGATGGGCAGGGAATGAGGCTGGCCAGGCCAGTGTCATGTTTGTTAGCATCCATGAGCTTACTAACGGGAGCAGCAGTGGAAAGCTTACTTCCAGATAAAGACAACGTGTACATTTCAAGCAACTGAGTGGTTTTGAGAATAGTTTATTTATTGATGGTTGCTTATTTCCAGTACATGGGATATTGTAATAGAATCAGCGGCTCAAGAGGAAAGCTCAGGAAAGCGTATGGCTGAGTACTGGGAATAGGGAAAGGGTCAGATTTCTTAACAGCTGGGAGAGGGAGGGGGAATATGGATTATGTATTGTTCAAGAAAGAGCAGCTTAGGCCACTGGTGCCGAAATGCACTCAAGCAGGCCGTGTCTGAATCAAAGAGAAGTGGCCAATAGCTCTATTGTCCTCAACTGCAGTCTGAGAAAGGCTGCTTGGGACATAAAAGCAGTTGGGCAACCCAAGTATACCCAAGAGGATAGTCTCCTGGATAATGCCCAGCACACAGTCCCCGTTCTTAGGGGGAAAGGAAAGGTCGGTATCGCCGCTCAGCGTATGAACAAAGCCCTTCAGCCTGGGGCAGGAACAAAAGCTCTGCTCGATCTCACACGGGCATTACTTCCATTTTCATTAACGTCTCTGAACATGTATCCATTGTGCAGGTACAGCAGAGGGGGATCGCAGTTGTGCTTGGTGTCCACAGACAGAGCCACCCATTCATTTCATTTAATAAATCTGCATATTCGCCATTTAATTTTTTTTTTAAGTATTAAAAATTAATAAATACACTGAGTAATATTAAATGCAGGTGAGATTTATTTTGAATAAAACCAAAACAAACAAACCCCCCCATCTCAAGCACTGAGTCTAACACTCATGGTGACCTCTCTACACATAGGTCTATTTCCTGTGCTAGGTGCTTGCTCAGGAAAGTAAAAACATTCCCGTATTTTCATGTTTTAAACAAGAGGGGCTGTTGCTTAAGATAAGTTCATGCAACATCACTGTGGTTGTGTCTGGCAACTTTATTTTTTCGATCTCAGAGACTAGAACAGTGGTTCTCTCCTGTATGGACCACACCATTGCACCTCTTCCTCTGTGGTACTGGGGCCTCTCCCAGCACACCTGCCCATCTCTTTCTGTCCTCTTGCCATGTTTCTCCTCTCCCTCCGGGCTCCCCTGCCCCTTGTAATATTAAGGAATTTTATCTTACCATCCCCACGCAGGAAATTGACCACACAGGCCAAGGGGTTTACAGGAAGTAAAGTAATTTATTAAAACACAAGACAAAGACAAAGAAGGCTATCTGATACAAAATGTAGATTAGATATACATGAAAATGAATAAGAAACTAAACCCAGTAATGCATAAATGATTTGACACACTACCTATAAAGGATTTAGAAATAAAATACTAATGACAAAGTGTAAACTAGAAATCCTAAGTGAGAAGTGGTGTGTGTTAGAAAAGTCCCTTCGGAAGAGGTGGCCAGCCTCCCCAAGTTGACCAGTCTTACCCACTAGAAGATGGTGAGAGGATATGCAAAGTGAAGTGATGTGAAGAGTTTCTTTCCCCAGTAGTGACTCTGTTAGCGACCGAGTGGCCCTCAGACAATGTTTCGGGGGTGATGTGCAGCTGCCAATCTGACAAATTGAGACAACTTCTATAGACCACATTACTATTGGAATAACAAATATGGCAAACCCCATGATTATTCATTAAGCTTAGCAATTTTATTATAATTTTAGTTTAATAGGGTGACATTCTGCACCATCCAATCAGACCTTTTATCTCACTTCCCATTTCTTATTCTGACCTGCCAACCTGGACTTCTTTTCCATTTCTCTCAGCATAACTCCAACTAAGGACAAGGTCAAATTAGCCTTAGGCCTGCTAATGCCTATTCCTCTTTTCTGTTAGCCTGATTTTACTCATGTCAAGCAAGCAGTCAGAATTTGGCTATTAACCAAATAAAATATTATACCCTTCCCCCAACCTAGCACCTCTATTGATGCTGCTCTAACTCCTCCTAGCTTGACACAACAGAGCACAAAAGGTTTCCACAACGGCATTGACTTGTTTACTTTTGGAACCTGAATTTCCAAGTATCAATCTGAATTAGACTACTTTCACACCTGTCCCCCCACGCATATTTTGGCTGCGGGAGGGAATGCACAAGCCAGAATATACACAGGGGTGCAGCTGGTCTGAAAGACACCCCGCCCCCGTGTTCCAGATAAGGCTTAACCAGAGCAGAGCTACGGCTGTAGCTGTTGTGCCCTTAGGATGGAATACATTCCACAGCCCCTACTGAAGGGATGGGAAGGGAACCACTGAACAAGACTATTGCTGGTGATGCTACCTGTGCTGCACTGAAGCAACAAGAGGCAGGGGTGTAGCTACCATACAGCCCAGTGGCTTAGTTGATTCCTGGACCTCCACTCAAGGGGCCCCTTTGCCAGGAGCCTGAGTGCTGCTAGGAAAATTTCAGAGTGGATGGAGGAAGAAACAGGAACAATACTCTGTCCCCACCCACTCTGAAAATGTTCTAGTGGTGCTCAGACCACTTGCAAATGGCCCCATCAAAAGGGACGTTTTCAGACTGGACAGACGTGATGTGTTGGCCCTGGCCTTGCCTACTCTTCCTTTCTGGCAGAGCTGCTGCCATTCTATTCTGGAAGGGTTCACTGGGAGCCAGGGCGGCACCAATCCCTTTGCAGGAGGAGGCCTGGGCTGGTGGAGAGCCCCCTTGGGCGGGCTGCCACTTGTCCTCACTGAGAGGCCGATAACGGGGACATGAGCCCGGGCCCGCCACAGCCTTGCGACACCCCACCGATGAGAATGTTGACTTACAGTCATCAAGAAACACATTTACATTTACAAATGCTGATACAGCACTAGGAGCAGAAACAGGAAAACCATAAACTGATCTTGCAGACTTTTCTCAAGTAAAACTGCTGCTGAGGTCAATGGAAGTTTTGCCTGAATAAGAAGATAGCCCCCATTACCAGAAAATGTTCAACCACTGGGTAATGAATAACCAAACTCTTCCTAGAAGTGCCTTGACTATGCCTCATTCTGTCTCATGTTTTGTACTATCCTTTGCACAGGATCTTAATCACCAGGACTAATGTATTTCCTTTCTTCAAGATCTGAAATCCTTCCTTCCTCCCAGTTTGACACGGATAATCCAATATCGTGGGCGACTCTAGCAAATTGTTTTGGATTATGTAAGCTAATGTAAAAATACTAAAACAAACCAACGTATCAGTTTCATTAAGCTTTGTGTAATACTTGCAAAGACAGAGAATAGCTAGCTAATGCTAAAGGCCTTCCAGTACCTATAACAAACTTATTGCCATTTGCCTTAAGACAAGCACAGCTGTCCATCCTACGCCAGGAAACCCTCTTGCAAGCGCTTTCCTGTACTTTCTACAACTAAAACCTTTAAGCCTACAGGCAAGCTGTAAGTAACAGTTTACCAATGGAGGCCACACTCGGTGAAATCTAGAAATCACTAGCACCTGGTAAATATAGAGGTTAGGTTTCATTTAGTTTGAGCAAACAAGACTCAAAGACGCAAACACTTCACTCACGTAGACTTTTAAAAGCAGGCCTCAGCTACCATACACATGGTTTCAAACAGGGTCCTGTTACCACTATTGCAAAGTTTTGTGCTTAATTTGTAAAATAAAATAAATACATAAAGTAAAATAAATTGCCAGGGCGTAAGCCTACCCCAGAAACCATGGCCTCTGCCCCAGAGCTTGTCAGAGCAGGGAACTGAACCCTAATCCCGGTGGTTTGGCTGTGGTAGGGGACTGAATGAGGACTAGCCGATTGAAGCTGAATCTCGATAAGGCAGAGGGGATGCTCATTGGCAGGGCCGTTGATCTGGGTGAGGGTGGTTCGCTCATCACTGACGGGATCTCCCCTGTGTTGGCATCTCAAGTACAAAGCCTGGGGGTGCTCCTGGATCCACAGCTGTGCCTGGATCGCCAGGTGTTGACTGTGGCCAGGAGTGCCTTCCGCCAGCTATAATTGGTGAGATGGCTTCATCCATGTGTCAGACTCCAATCTTGCCACTGCCATTTGTCACTTTGAGGCTGGACTACCGTGACGTGCTCTATGTGGGGCTGCCCATGGTGAGTCTGGAGGCTGCAGCTGGTCTGCTTACTGGGAGGGGTCACCAGGAGCACATTACACCAGTGGTCCGAGCTCTGCACTGGCTGCCTAGAGTCTTCTGGGCCCGATTCAAGGTGCTGGTTTTGACATCTAAAACCCTAAGTGGCCTGGGCCCTAGCTATCTGAAGGATCACCTCACTTCCTGGGCCGCAGTCGTCAGGGGGCGCCCTCCTGGAGGTTTCACGCTTAAACGGATGGTGACTGACAGGTGGGCGTTCTCGGCAGCCACACCGGCGCCGGGGTACTGGCTCCCAGTGGGTGTCCCTCTCAGCCCAGATCGCCTCGCTTTCCGGCATCAATGCTTTTCTGCCAGGCATTTGGTGGTGGTGGGAGGAGGATGATTAAGGGAAGGCTTGGGGGGCTGGGGGGGGAGGTGTTCTTTGCTTTTTTGCACACAAGACAATTCCAAACTCAAAACTGACCTTTAAATTTCCAAAATGTCAAATTTGAAATTCAGTCCAGCTCTTTAACTGCTTGAATATGCTAATCAAAATGGCTTTAAACTTTAAAATATCCAAAACGAAAATTCAACACACCTGCATCAGCACAGTCGCATCTCTCCCAGCAGCCACCCCCAGCCTAGGACAAGAGAGGAGCCATCCGGATGGGTCAGGGCTGTGAGGAAGCAGAGTTCTACCACCCTCACAACATCACTGCTGGCACGGAGTTCCTAACCGCTCCGAGAGTGGGGTTAAGACAAGTCCCCAAACCTCCTAATCAGTAAGGGAAGGGAAGAAACCATTTGGAGATCTCTGAACAATATTTTCTATTACACACGCACATTTTAGTTGAGGAAGTGAAACCTTACTCATTTAGTCTTGGGAGGGAAAACCAATCTAGTGCTGTGGGAACGTATAGAAAACCCTTGGATCAAATGCACTACGTGCGGCTCTCGGGCATGTCTGGCAGCCAGTATTAACCAGAAGGGCAGGTTTCTGGACAGAAACTCACTTATTATTATTATTATTATTAACAAACATTTATATAGCGCCAGCAGTGTACCTGGCACTTTACAAAGTAATAAAATAGACAGGGTCCCTGCCCCTTGAGAGACAGGAGCTGGGGGAGAGACATAGGAAGGGGAACAGAGGGAGAGACAAGGGGTCTAACATTCATGAAGATGCGAGGTCTCAAGTGCATGTTCACTTCTTGGTTGAACGTAGCACAGCAGATACTCAGCACTCCATAGGCCAATGTGTCCCCACAAAGGGCCCAAGACCTTACAACTAGTCTTTATTCTGTGTATGGTTCTTAAGAAATGAATGACTTGGAGAGAATATGGGTGTTTTTGAGGATGCGCTGTATGTATGATGGCTGGGCGGGGAGGCTTGTCTAAAAACACCCTATTTTATAACCAAATGGAGCATGAAAGGTAGATAAGGACAAATATGTATATAACAAAAGGATTTAATTCCAGCACACCACTGGGTGGGCCTTTTCCTAAAGAAATGCTGCTGAAATGTCGTAGAGCCTCAGAGGGATCAAAGAATTAGAATGGCTGTAGTTCACCAGAGCTACAGTTCTCAGGAGTCTTTACAGCGCATCCTCAGAAGATGAAACCTTCGTTACCACGAGAAAGTCCATTGCACCAAGGTGAGAAATAGCTGCTCTTAAAGGAGAGTGTTCTCCTCAGTTTGGATCATTCCCACTGGTACCGTAAGTCGTTCCCATCAAATAGCAACAGAAAGTAAGTGAGGTAGTTAAGAGCTTTCCAGCTATAGTGCTTTGTCAGATTGAGATAACACAACACAGGTACATATTTTAAAAATGATGTTTTATTGTTTGTTTCACATTTAATGAAAAAGTCAAATTAGAAAAAATCACAAACCATTAATCCCTGAATTGAATAAAGTATGTTGCACAGAGTTACAGATCTTGGGAATGAAAAGATTTAAGATGAAGACAAAACCATAAAAGCCATGAATTGGAACATTACAAAATTAAAATTATGAAGCTAGATAGTCCTTATTAGATATTCAAGGAAGACCCCAAACACTTAGGTTGCAACTGTTGCAGTACAATTCTTCTCTGCATAGGCACCCAATCACCAACCAAACCAAAAGCAACTGCTTTTTTTGTTTTTCTTAACTAGATAGGGAAAATGCTATGACTGCCACGTTGTGCTGACTTCTTACTGGAAGGCAGTTAGTTTACTTTCACTCACTGAAACAGAGAATAAATCCCTTAGAAAAACTCAAGTGCAGCAAGCAGAAATTAGCATTAGAATTTCCGTTGACACCTGCAGTATATACAGTATTTTCACTGTTTGTAGGAAACAGAATTTTATCTCCATAAAATGAGGATAATGGTGCTTGAATTAATACAGACAGGTTAAAAAAACAGAGTGATGGGGGACATGGTGATATATAATTTAGGCCTATTACAAAGGATTAAAGAAGCCATTTGCACTACAGCTGTCCAGTGCCTATGCTTAACTGGACACAGAAAGAGAAAAACCCCATTGAAAAGTCATGTATCTACATAGCTGTGTGTTAAGGACAAATACATTAGACATCTATAGGTTTCTGTTGAGACTCCTTACAATGAAGGAGCTACATAGCTGTGTTAGGTATACGCCATGTTATTGTAGCTTCTTGAGAGTCACGGTGCAATACTTACCTAAAAGTTAACGGAAGTTAAACCACTGACTACGCGGAGGGCAAGATTGCATCCTTACTGGATCAAAAGCTTCTTGTGTTTGCTTGGCTTTTTAAAAAAACCACCTGATTTCCCCCTATTTGGTGCTACGTTTCATACATTTAGGACTTGGTTGCAACTGGCGCTTTATAAATGTTTAATAATAATAATAATAATAATAATATTTCAAGAGCCCCCTTAAAGTTACCAGTATAACAAATTGACCCCAAAAGCAAACATTTTAAGCCCTGGCAATATACACATTGCGCCAAAGGATAGATCTGTGCTCTAAGGAGCTGTCTACAGTAGATATTAATTCTGTAAAATCTCTCCTGCTAATCAGCTCTAGGTATCTCGCCACACGTGCTTTCAAATCACTATATCTGAAAGCCTGAATTATGGAAAAACATTCAGTCCTATTTCCTCCTTAGTTGAAGATTCAAAATGTGTAAAATAAATTACTTGTAAAAGACATATTAAATATCAAATAAATGCTGCTCACAGGCCTTGCAAAAACCTAGACCCGAACAGAAGACGCAACATACCCTTTCTCAAGGATCATATGCACAGACACGAGTTTGTCATGTACAAATTTTAATGTATACGTAAATGCCTTAAAATCATTCTATTTAAGTGTAAAAGGGAGGCTTAGGATTTCAGATGTGTTTCATTTAAAAGATCTTATGTAGCTCTTATTACAGAACGTTTTCAAGAAATAGTCTTATATACAGAACATAAATAATTTACTAATAGTATTTTCTCTAGCAGGAGTCACAGAAAGAAGCCAGGAGGGGAAAACAGCTTTCCCAAGTGGCAGAGATTCAGGTAAGTTTCTACCACAGAGGCTGCTATCTATTTAGGAAAGAGAAGCATGTGTGACTTTGCTTATAGTAAATACCATTCGGGAGAGATGAAAGCACTGCACCTCTAATGCCAGGATGTGTCATACAAAGCTGTGCTAGCTTTGCCGTTTCCTAGCATTGTTGATGGATGCTTAATGCGTTCTCGCTACCCTGAATCATCACCTAGTTTAATTCCACCATATAAAAACTATTTATTTGGTTACCAATCCGCTCAAGGTACCATCATTCAAAACACTGACATGAACTCGCCTGGTGAAATTTGTAACTCAACAGAGATACATCTGCATGTGTGTGCATCTCGTATGTTATTGTTCTCATGATTTAAGGCCTCATGTTTTCCTGAAGTCTTTGAATTAACAGGAAAAACTGCATGTGTTACGTTGCTGGCTCTAGCTTCTCCGTCTCCTCTGCTGGCACATTCTGCAGCTCCTTCTCTCTGTTTTTGCCCTGTTGCAAAGTGTATACTGATGGGCCCAGCCTCACAATTTTTCCACTACCAAGGCACTCATCCCCCTTGTAGAATACAGCGAACTAAGAGAGAGAGAGACCATGACAATTGTTACAATGCATGAAAACCACCTTAAACTTAACTTATACAATCTTAATCCACAAATCAGTGTCAAAACATTTGTTTCTTGTGGTTTTCTTGACAAAATAACTGATGGTTAACACAGCACATTTTTCTTTGGAAAAGTCTGGCAGTGAGATCATTAAGAATGTTTCAATGAGGAACTCTCTCAAAAGATAAGTGATGCAATCTACAATGTGCATCTTTATATTCGTTGTTAGGAAAAGCAGTTGTTACACCTACCAATATGCAACTTTCTCCTTTCGCTACAGTGGGGGGGAGGAGGGAGATCTACTTCAAATCTAAGTGGACACAAAAATGTGTAACACTTCCACAAGGAAGAATTAAGCACAACAGTCATTATCAACTCTTGAATGTATTCATATATTCAACCTCACAATAGATTCAGTCTTGACCTATCATCCAAAGTCCATGGGAGCCTTCCCATGAACTTCAATGGACTCTAGATAAGGTCAATGGTACAATCATGTAGCCCGCATTCTGAAAGTTAGTACAGCACTTGCATGCTGCCGTAGAGAGTCTAAAATAAGGTCCCATTGGAGTTCTTCTAGCAAGTGTAACATGGTTAATGAAATAAGAGTAGTGACAAAGAGAAATGATAAAAGAATTCTAATTCTAGAGATCCAAATATGTTGGGACTAGGCTCTTAGCACCAATCATCTCTATTTACGGCTCTGTTTCTGAAGTGTCTTGGTATACTTAGGAATACAGAGACTGGACTACTGCAGAGATTTGGTTGCTATAATTTCATGTCATCCTGAAGGTAATATTGGGGGTGGTTTTAAGAACACAAAAGTAGTAAACCTAGGTAACAGCAATACTTACCTGGCCTAGTGTAAGAGCTCTTACTGGCTTTACTGAGGTCACCCACACTGTTCCATCTTGGTTTAGAGTTAAGGTGCAAGGCACTGAGGGGGGGAAAAAGTTGAACAGCCAGCTTGACTTTTGTATTCACATAAAAATGAACAGCTTTTATCACTGGGTTAGGCAAGTGCAATGAGTCAAAATGACTCCAAACAATAATTGTTTTAATTTTTATTTTTATTTTAACAAAAATTGAAAAGTATCACTATAAGAAACTATTTCCCCCTAGTTCCATTTATTACCCTTTCAAGATAAAAATTTTAATAGCATTTAAAATAAAGTTTGATCACCTAGTGCCATCTGGTGGAAAAACCTGAAATTGCACTCCATCATTTTGTCCCTAATTAGCTCTGCCGGAGGCTCCTCAGCAATCCAGTGTACTCGGTTTGTCCGCAGCAGGTCCCGATACAGTGCAGGGTGGTCTGTGGTTGGTGCCTTAAAGTACAACATTTTGGTTTAAGTTACTTCATGTTTATACACTGGCATATGATTAAGCTGCACTGTGAATGGCTTTCTGCAAGGCCCAAATAAGTACAAATGCTACCTTAAACAATTATATATCTTTAGATTCTAATCAGCTTCCAAGCCGCTAATGAAAAAAAATAATCTAAGTTTGGATAGCTACAATGAATCTGTGCATCCGTGTGACAGCCTCAATGCCATGTCTATCTCTTTCTCTCACAAACATCCCCATGGCTTCCCTCATACTGCTCCCCAGTGTGGGTAATAGTCTCCTGCCCTCGCCCGTCAAGCTACCTTCTTCGCATATACCTCCCTGTTCTCTAATTCCATTTAAAAGTTTTATGAAAAATGAGAGAGCAGTCAAGATGTGCACAAGTTTATACCAAGTAAAATCATTTCTTTCTGTTGTGCCCGCTCTCATTTCTTACCCATTTCCCACTCTGCTGTTTGATCTCTGACACATCTACTGCCAGACTGTAACCTTCCCAGTGACATGGACTCTCTTTCTTTTGTTCAATAAGTAGTTAGTATGCTTTTGAGTGCTGCAGCGTCTTTGGGAGGGCACATCCATGGTGATAAAAAACCCTCCAAAACAAGAATTAAGTATCTCCAAAACACTAACTAGACAAACAGCATAAGGGTAGTTAAGAATGTTGGGGAATCTCAGATGCTAATTGGTCAGGAAGGCAATAATGTTTTACAAGATTCTTGCTTCAGTTTCCAGTAATTTGTTTTCTTCCAAAAGGAACTAGCTAAACTGTACAAAACTATCAAATTCAATATTTAGGCAGGAGCATTAAATATGGCCTCATAATATATTCATACAAAAAAAAAACCAAACCCACAACCAAACTGCTTTGGAATGGAAACCTGGATGTTGGTTAGTCACTTCATTTGACACTTGTCATTAATTTAGGTAGTTACTTTAACCAAAAGCCAGTTTGGACAGGATGTATGAAACAGCTTTTGTTTCTCTTCTGTAGAAAAGCCAAGAATGTGTGGGTCCTAATTGCGTTCTTTTCAACAGGAGCGAAGCAATGCCTGCCTTAATCACACACAGGACCACTGTAGGTAAACTTACCACAAAGACTTCCCCTGAGGTTATGTTTTTGTCTACAACAAACCAAACATCTCTGAGGCCGCCTAGTCTAGCTCTCTGGCCAAGTGTATATAAGAACCAACCTAAAGAAATGCAGAAAATATTTATGATGGTAATACCGCAAAGTCCTTTAGTTCAGGAAATCCCAGCCTTCCACTTTTTTCTCTCCAACAAACTAAATGATACCATTGACTAAACTTGTGTGTCTGATCTTAGGAAAGGGCTTATGAAAATTAAAGGGGCACCCCTCAGCTTTGAAAAACCCCACCAAAGAATTCAGCACTTGCTATTTTAACAACTGACCCTCTAACACTACTGTCTTTGAAAGAAACAGGAAAAACGATCTCTCTGTCAAGTTTTCTTTCATTTCTGTTGACAACACTGGCTCCAGCCCTCAATCCATTGACTGTAATAGAGGAGGACTGCACCCACTGTGTGTGCCAAGTGTCATTTATGGTAGCGTGCCATCATGCTTTCATGCCCTGCACTGACCACCTCATGCGCAGGCTCTTCCCAAGGATTCGGAAGAGCGTTTTCGCCTAGCAGCAGTTGAAACTGGAGGGAGAGAGGCAAGACCCATGATCACTAATAGACAGTGAATAAAAAAATAGTTACTACAGAGCAACACTAAGGGTGTAGGCACACGAGCTGTGGAGAAAGCGATCCTCGTGTGGCCCTGTGGCGGGCAAGCGCAGTCGCCACACCGCGGGGTCAGCACAGGGAGCTGGGCAGACAGTTGCCCCACGGGGCAGCAGGGCAAGCCGCTGTCAGAGCTCCCACCATGGTCGGTGTGGGCTGAAGTGTTTGCCACATAAGCAGGTGCCCAGCCCTGCCCCGCCCCATCTCCCTCCCCCGTCCAATCAAATCCCACCCCTGGCCATCACGTGGTCTCTCACAACAGGCAAAAGTACCTGCCACTCAAAGGCCCACCGCGGAGCTTCCCGTGCAGCGGGGCAGAAAGCCTTACATTTTGGGTAAGGTTGCTATGCAGTTCATCCTCGCCCTTCTTCCCGAGGACGTATTGCATAACAGCCAGCTGCTTGCCCCACCATGCAGCGAGAACATCTGGCGGCCACACAATACGCTGCATTGCGTGGTCTGGATGCCCAGTGAGAGTTACGGCTATGGAGTGGTATCCTGTCCAAGGCAACTCGTGTGGCTGCACCCTAAGTCTCAGTAGGGACAATAGTTTGGGACAATAAATTTGGTTTTTCAGTACTTCAATTTTACTTTCCAAAAAGCATATGGGATAGAGCTAGGGATACAAAAAGTATATGGGATACAACTAGATGTAATCCAAAACCATAATTACTGAGTTAACTTATGCAATGTTATTTATTTTTTAAAAGGGACGTACGAGCGGTAGTAAATAAAATACTAAATAAAATTTGATGTATTGTGCAAACCAGAAATCTTAGCATAGGTGTAAAGGGCAACACCCTAATTAAGAGTATGAAAATCAGCTCACTTTACTGTTAATTTGTCCTCTGCTTTCCTGCTAGTCTGTTTCCTTTGGTCATTTAGCAAGAATACAAGCCCTCAGACATTCCCCTGCATGTTGGAGTCCTGATTATTGATTAGGGTTCCTAGAGGAGACACTGGGTAAAGACAAAGAGACCGGGGCAAGCTAGATCCCCTGGCTGCCCCTGGGAGGGCCACCAAAGCCACCACACTTTGGGCCAACGGGGAGGGCAGTTCAAATGAGCAGCCCCCCGGGGAATCTGGGCTTGGGGGGGGCTGTCACAAGTCCCTCCACACTACGAGTCAGCCATCTGGTAGCAGCTGGCCACCCACCCTGGGGCAGAGGTGGACAAACCATTGAGGAGCAGTGATAAAAATAGCTAACTAGAGTATATTACTAAACGGAAGCACACAAGCTTAAACATTATGGCCTGTGATCCATAATCCTTCTGCACAGGACACGCAGTTTACAAAAGTCACTTTTTTTGCAGGCACCTTGCATGTCTGATCTTATTTCACCCATTAACAGATCCCCTCCTAAGCATGTATATCTATGCTGACTTAAAGTTCCCTTTTGGAGGTTTAAATGATTACAACTTTGTTAGCCTTAAGAAATGACTTCCTTTAGTTCATCATCATGATATTATAACAGTGGAGCAGCATTATAATTCACCGTATTTAACTTAAAGCTTCTAGCCAAAGCTTCTCCAAGTCTAATTCATTATTACATGGGACGACTCAGGAATAGGAGGCCACGAACTGTTAAAATTACTATTAAATAATTTTATATTTATGTCCTACACAAGGCTGTAGATCACCTATAATTCATTACATAAACCAAAAAAAGATGACAGCTCTTTCAGTTTCATAAAAATAATTTTTCCAAATACAGACACACCATTTATTTTGTAATTACACAAAGGAATTATTTAAAATTAGCTGCACCGATCAGGCAACCACTTACCTTTGTGCATTCCCATCAGCTTGTTATCTTCGATGGAAAAAAAGTTGCCTGGCCGAGGCTCTAAATACTACAAGAAAGGGAACTGTATAAAAGAGATTCCAGGCCATGTTACAAGAATAAATCAACAGAATTTAGGAATTTCCTAATATACTGTTACTCACCTCAAGAATAAAGTTTTCAAAGTTTCTTTTACCAATGAAACAGATTCCCATACTCTTTAAAAAAAAATAAAAAAAAATACAGTATAAACAGCATAGATGGAAAGAATGGTTATTGGAAAATTCTAATGTAAACACACTCATTATAAGCATGCTATTGATGCTATCCAGAGGTAAACTAGTAGCCTGAGAGAATGATGAAGGGCACTAAACAGAAATACGACATCTGCCTGGACTACAAGCCCCACACTGGGCTCCAAGCTTGCAATGCAGTGCACAGCACTCCTGTTCCCTGCCACGCTCCTTAACAGCAGTGCTTGCAATGTAGACAGGGGGTGGGGGCATTGCTGCATTGCACTGCAAGCCTGAAGGGGATATAAACTACTACAAGCTCAGAGGGACTCAACCAAGCCTGATTTTAACCACAGGCTGCCAAGTAATACACCCAAAAGGTGCTGCTATTTGTAGCTGGGTGGGCATACTTTAAATACCCCAAAACTTTATCTGGGTACAAAATTTGCCTTCTCTAATACAAAAACACATCTGTTAGACTTGAGGCTGGGGAAACCCTATTACCTAACCAGAATTCTGAGTTATGCAAGTTCATCTTAAGTGGATCTCCCCATAACTATTTTGCAAGCAAGTACTGCACATTAATAACAACTCAACCAAAACTTAAAGCAGGGACTTGTGTACAGTCCCTGACTAAAGAAACGATGTAGACAAAACATACACCATAAAAGCATAGCTGATGGTGTAATTCTCCAGCAGATAATATGCATGTTAACAGTCAGTGAGTGTGAGAGTCCCAGCCAGGGCCCAAGCATGGAGTCGGGGGGGCGAATGGGTACACTTTACTGGGGTCTGAGGGTCCAGGGCTAGAAGCCTATTACCATGAGAAAAAAAAAAAGAGGCTAAATTGTAGATGCTTGAAAATGTTTATGCAAAGCAAACTTATTTCCCTGTATCTCTGGGGTGTCCAGTTCTCCTAAGATATTGAGAGATTTGCTGGAGCCAATCAGAAGCAGTGTTAGAGCAGAGCAAGCAACATTCTGAATGGTGAGTTTTCAGAAATAAAACAGAAATGTTTCTTTCCTGGCTCATGAGATTGTGTGTATGGGATGGGATCATGGTGGAGGGGCCCAGAGAAATGATGCTTGGGCCCTGGTTCCAGTCACTTCTATGGGACTTGTGTGCTCTAGCTGCAAGTGCATGCAGTATCTGTTCAAGGACTACTACACGGACTGTTAGAAATGGAATGAGGTAGAGATAAGTACAAATCAAAGGTAATTGATTAAATGTTACCATGCCTCTTTTCTCTTTAACACATGATGAAAGTGATGTTCTGCTGCTATCTTCTTTACAAAATCTTTTGTTAATCCTCCTAAAGGGAAAATGGTACTTCTCAAGGCATCTTGTGAAATCTGGCTGAGGAAGAAGGTCTGGTCTTTTAAAAGGTCAGCTCCTTGAAGGAGTTTAACAGCTGAAAGTTGCAAAATGAATAAGATGCTGCAATGATGCACAGTTTAATATGTATTACTTGTCTAAGTTTTTCCTAAGTTTTTGACAATTCTCTCTAAAATAGGAACTTGCCCCTGAAAACAGTTAACAGATTTTTTGATTCAGCAGGAAGACTACAACTGTCTCACTACTTTCAACAGAAAATATTTGAGGAATTTGTTTTTAGTAACTTTTGACCACATTCATAAGGAACCACTAAGCCTGATTACACAAAATACAGACACTCTCAGTAACAGAACACTTGCCCAGGGTCCCTAAATAGTCAATTTATGACATAAATGTCAAGTATTTGGTTTTCCTCATTATTTTCCTAAAATTATATGGAAAACAGTATCAACATTTCCCAAGTTCCCATGCTTTCTAGCTAGGGTATGTTGGCAATTTGTTTTCTTTACAACTCTTTCCTATTAAAAAGAGGTAGACAGATTTTGGTGTTTATTTTGCTGAAAATCCTTAGCATTCTACATTTCACTGGCAACAGCAATAATATTAATATAAAAACAAATTCCCCAGTCCTTTTAAATTATGAGATAAGCAATATTAATTACCAGAGAGGGGGGATGAGCTGCTGCTGTATTCAACAAGCCTGCCTATTATTACTCTTCAAAAAGAAGGTTGGGAAAATTTAGTCACAATGAGTAAAAATAGATGCATCAGCGGCCCACTGTGGTCAGGCCCTCACCGGCATGTCTGTGCAGGCGCTGGCAGATGTTGGCTTGGGATTGCCCCAGGCTGGGTCGGCGATTAGTCCGGAATCTGACCTTGGGAAACCCCCAAAGTCACAGCCCGGGGGCTAAGGCCCACCCAGGCCAAAGCAGGCACAGTGGGCTATCATGTCTGCTCAGGGTGGCAGACACAGCCTGGGTTGGGGCTGCCATGGCTGGCTTTCATTGGCCGCCATGGCTACCCATCATAGGGGGACACCAGGTGCAGTGCGGGGGCAGGGCTGGCCGGCCACACATTGATGGATCTCCCCACCCTTCCCAGGCATGTCTGTTCTGCTGCCCGGCCTATGCCTGCCACAGCTCCCTGACCAAGGGCCAGGTTGTCGTCGTGTGGCCATCGCTTCTGTTTTTACCCAAATATATGAATCCAAAGTAACTCCAGGTTTACACTAGTAAGACAGAACAAAAGTTACCTCTCTGTTTATACAGATGATCTATAGCAGGGATGGGGAACCTTAGGCCTGGGGGCTAAATATGGCCAGAGGCTAGTTTTTATTTGGCCTCTTCCAGTTCCTGGATCTGGCCCCCTGGATCCAGTTACTATCCCCAAGCACAGAAAATCCAAGCTCAGGGGAAGGGCGCAGGGATGAGGCTGTGTACACATGGATAGGAAACAGATGTATGGCACAGATTCATGATCTGGACTCTCCTTTTCCTGAGTACACCGCTTAAACACCCCACCCTCACCCCCCTCCATCTTCTATGTGGCCCCTGGAGCTATTACTAATTTTCAAGGTGGCCTCTGGAAAGAAAAGGTTCCCCGCTCCTCTAACATAGTCTGATTCTTCCAACAGCCCAGATGACTTGATCCTGCATTGTTTGTTTTGATTTTTCAGTCACTCTGTCTATTTTGATAAACCCTAGTCTCCTATACCTCTGGAATTTCATAGTTAATACATCAGTGTGTTTCTTGACTTTAAGATACTGGCAAATCGCATCTGCTAATGAAGACTCTGCATTTCCCCAGGAAACTTACCTAAAACATGACATCTGTGGTTACAGATAGGCATTAAAATTTTGTTTTGATTAATATTAACGTTAAAACTATTATGTTATCAAAATGTATGCTCAAATATCATTACTCTTTCACACCAATAGTATTAAAACATTAAAGCCTGGTGAAACTAATTTAATACATTCCGTACATCTCAATTACACACAGCAAATCTATGTATTTGGAGAAGTTTGTTTTGGGATAGGAATGTTGAGACAGCTTTTATGAAAAAAGGCGGGGGAAACCCACTTTGCTTTAAAATGACTAACACTAGACTCAATAAAATAATTTAAGGGCACACAGTGCTTGTGAAAAGTGCCAAATTGAGAACTCTCAGAATACACTTCAGCTTTTCTACTGGACAAATCATAAAACTTGTAAGCACCAAAAAGGGCAACTGGGATTCTTACCGGTGAATTGCCCTTCTGTAGCCCTCCAGGGAGTTTATTCGGACCCAGGGAGCGCTCTCCCTTCCGACTAGTAGGAGGCAGCACTGACTTTCGACTGGGCATGCGTAGGGAGAGCGCGCCCTCGCTTTCCCAGGAGTATACATGCCGAGGAACTGGAGCTGAAAAAACCAAGAACAGAAACTCTTCCCGAAACCTCGGGAATGCAATGGCTCGAACCCTGGAAAGGGTTGAACCACCCCACATTTCAGAAGAACCAAACTTAAACGAGAACAGCCCGGGCGGGCCGAATAAACTCCCTGGAGGGCTACAGAACGGCAATTCACCGGTAAGAATCCCAATTGCCCTTTCTATAGCCCTAGGTCCGTTTATTCAGACCCAGGGAGGTCACAAAGCAGTCATGTTTATTCGGAAGGGGAGGGACCAGTTTAGATAGTGCCCGTCACCCCTTGGAGAACCCGCCTGCCGAAGGCGGCCTCCGCCGATTGCTGTATGTCAATTTTATAATGCCTAGTAAAAGTATGTAGGCTTTTCCAGGTAGCCGCCTTGCAAATCTCAGATAAGGGGGCTCTGGAACGGAAGGCCGAATTGGTGGCCGCACTCCGAGCGGAGTGTGCCCGAATTGGGGCCGGAGGCTGCAGCCCCGATGCTTTATAGGCCTCTGAAATACAGGACGATATCCAGCCAGCTATGACTGATTTGGATACCCTCCTGCCCCTGTGC
>QEPC01008309.1:7214458-7246895 GCA_003113815.1 Sphenodon punctatus
GCTGGGCAGGGGTTCTATAGCGCTTCAAAAAACCAACAACCACAAGTTGCCTATGTTTATCTGTACAGATGACCAGACATGTAAGATTTTCTCTGATCAGACTATATCAGCTTCTCTTGTAGTTAGGCTTGTACAAAGTATATCAAAACAAATTTCAACACCTTTGTACTTAGATGGATGTTTTTGATGCTTATAATGCATATGCAAACTTAGATATAATCAACACTATAGCATTTGAGTCTTCTGCATAATGCTTTACTAAATGATGAAAGTGTCCAACAGTTACTAAGATCCCAAACTAGCAAAGACTTAAGTACCCTCACAACTTAACCTATAAACATTTATTGTGAATTCAGTGGGAACTCAATATACTTTACTATAAGGAGGTGTTACAATGATTCCTCACACATGCCTAAGATTTTATAGTATTTAGGAATCGTTATTTGACAATGATTCTCCGAATGATTACAGATGTGGTTACCTTTCTCCATTATAGTCCTGCTCCTCAAAGACATGGTTGTGTGTGTGCGATTTATCCCATAATCAAATTCAAATTAGTTTATTGAGTGTGTGACCAGAGGCCATTGCTACAAACACAACAAAATAAACATACCAAACAATCAAACATCCAAGACTCACACATAAAGACATATTAGACAAACAAAGATCAGGAGATCCTAATTCAAGTGTTCAATATACACAATAAAATAAAATACAATAGAAAAAAACCCAAGTAACAGGTATCAAATATCCAAAAATTTCTCCCAAACCGCTCCATGTATCATGGTTCCTTACACAAATCACAATCGAGTGGTTTAAAAGCCAGGAATGTATCCCTCATTCTGATTGCCTGAAGTATAAATTTAACTACAGAGATTGTGAGGTCTGAGTCCGACAATGCTCTTTCTACTATGAAACGGTCAGTACAACCCAGATATTTGTCCAACAATGGCTGAAGATAAAAACCCCTAGGAGCAGCATATAACTGGCACCTCACAAAGAAGTGCTCTAGTGTTTCCACCTCCATACAATCAAAGGGGCATAATCTCTCCTCAAAGGGAATGCCCTCCAAAAGTGCAGTAGGGAGAACATTGCAGCGGGCGCCCAGAAACAATCTCCTAGCTGTAGCAGAAATCTCTGAGTTCAGATATGTGGCAGCCTGATCTTTAGGTGGCATCCAAGACAGGTAGCCCGCCATATGTGGTCAGGTCCTAATCTTTGCCACATTCATTTGCCAATCCATATCATCCCAGCACGTAAAAATCTCTGAACGAACCTCACTGGGTTTCCTTCCCTGCAGATAGTCCAATGAAAAGCCCATCTTGCACAAATGGGCTTCAATGTTATTCCTCCACTTGCTTCTGAACTTATCAAGCCCCCAAAATCACACAAGACCAGAGGCAGAAGGATCCAGCGTTTTTGACCATCCTCTGAGGGCCATGCCCCAGGCTTTATACTCCCAACTTCTTTGCCCCAATTCAGACCTAATCGTGGCCATTGGAGTGCCTCCAGGGGCTTTAGTCAAAAATCTACAAAAACTTAGCTCTGGCCTTGAAGTTAAATACCTCCAAGGCCATCTTAATTAAATCTTCCCCTGATACTGAGAATAGTCTCCTTAGAAGGGAAATTAATCCTTTATTAGCAAAGAGTGCCCTATTATACTATTCTTTCCAGGAACCAGAGTAATGGAAATGCAGTCCCAAATATTTAAAAATCCTGACCTGCTCAATTACCTGGCCATCCAAGGACCAGCTATAAACCTTCCTCCTCTTTGAGGAGGAAGGTTTCAGTAAATAAAACACCACAATCTTGGCTTATAGTTGACTGTCAACTTATTAGATCTACAATAAACGGCAAATGCATTGAGCTGCCTATTGAGGCCTACACGAGTTTGAGATACTAAGGCCAGGTCATCAGCATAAAGTAGACATCCAAGATGGTGGGAAGCCAATCTAGGAGGAAAGAACTTCAGGTGTGCCAGCGGCAAGACAAGGTCATTGATAAACAGATTAAATAGAGTAGGGGCCAGGATACATCCCTGTCTAACCCCACCAGGAACATCGATTTCCTTTGTGAGAGTTCCTGATCTACTAACCTTAACCACAAGAGTAGAATTCCAATAGAGGCTTTGAATAAGAAACAGCAGTCGCTTGTCAATAGTAGAGCATGTTAGTTTAGCCCATAGAATATCCCTATTGACTGAGTCGAAAGCTGACTTCAAGTCAAGAAAAGCGACAAAAAACTGACCAAAAAAATACAATGGTCAATAGCTGAACAGGACTTCCTAAATCCTGCCTGTTCAGGGAGAATAATATTATTATCCTCTATCCAAGAGATGAGCCTAGCCAACAAGAGTTTGGCATAGATCTTACTTATTGTAGAAAGGAGGCTTATGGGCCTATAATTTGCCAGGTCCTGGCGCAAACCTTTTTTAAAAATGGGAACAACCACAGCCTTCCTCCATGAGGGCGGGACAAATCCTATACGGCTAACTGTTGTATAAAGAGAAGACAGAAGGGGAAACCACCACGCCTTACCATTTTTAATTATTTCGATTGATATATAATCAACCCCTGGCGCCTTATTGTTGCTGAAGGAATCTATTACTGTAGACACCTCCCCGCAGGTAAATGGGGGCCAGGGAGGAAGATCTTCCAAAACAGACTCCTCAAAACTACACTGTGCAATATCCTCCGGCCCAGCATACAAATTTCGAAAATAATTTTCCCACACCCCTAAAGTAAAAGGAGAATGGTAGTTGCATATGCTCTTAGATAAGTAGCTATTGAGTAATCTCCAATAAGCCCTCAAATCGTTATCATTCGCCACTTCGATAAGCTTCTCCCACCTTAACCTTAATTAATTAAATTAAAACTTTATACTCCCTTTTAGCCTCGAAATACTGGGATGACAAACTACTGCACTGACTTCTACGATACTCTCTGTAAATTCCAAAGACCCTTGCCTTAGCCCTACTACAGTGCCTATCGTACCATGGCTGATGTCTCCTGGGAGACCTCTGGGGGGGAGTTGCCCAAATCTCACTTGCACCCAGGTAAACCTGCAATATAGTAATCATCCTTTCATACGCTTCTATGGATTTCAGGTCATTAGTGTTGGTGAGTAGAATATTCCTCTCAACCATCACTCGCTCTTCAGTAAATAGAGCACTGATAACTCCCTGAGGAATCTTATCCCATTTTAGCGGTAGATATTTCTCCGGGCTATACTCCTCCTCATTCTTTGGCCACAATATGGTGGCTCCCTTAACTAAAGGGCCAAAAAAAAGGTAATTGGGAGATGGTCACTAATATGAGTTGAGCCAACCTCAAAATTGGCCAGACAATCTAGGGCATTGACCGAGACAGCCACATAGTCAATGACGATAGATCCCAAATAGGTAAACTCTCCTAACAGATCTTGGAAGCACGAGCCATTAAGGATGTAAAGATTGTGGGCCAAAAGCAGATTGGCAAAATTAATGCCAGAGGAATCTTTAGACTGCCTCAGATTGAGATGGGGGAGAAAACTCCTATCTGAGATGTTGCAATATTCGCTCAACGCTTCGTCATCCTTACCCAACCTAGCATTAAAATCCCCCAGCAACACAAAAAAGCTATCAGGAAACTGAACCAGCATTTCCTCTATTATGGAGTCCAATCTATCCCATATCTTAGCATCAAAATGTCCCGAATTGTTGGGCTGCACGTAGACATTTAAAAAGAAAAAAGAACGCTTGTCTACTTGTATATGTAGTCCCAGGGTGACAGGGGGAAAGCTGAAATCAGCTTTCACATACTGCTTAAAGTTCTCATTCATCAAACATCCTAGCCCTCCACATGATCTACCTTTAGCATTATAAGAGATTGCTGGCAAAGAATAAGTAATATACCCTTCCAACTCAAACGAACCTTTGGCCCATGTCTCCTAAATAAAAATCACCTGGAAGTGGGCGATATAGTTACAAAATTCTGGGTGGCAACTATGATGTGCCCAACCCGCTATATTCCAAGAACATACCGAGAATGAAAAAGAGCCATGACACATTAAGGATCAATCTCGCTTTTCCAAAACAACTAAATGAACTACAGGAGCTCCAAGGGGAGAGTCAGTCATTGTCTGAGACAAATTAGGAAGAACAGTAGCATCACACTCCATTACAGAGACTTCCTTTACCTGAGTAGTTAGATCCCTATTCACATCAGATACAGGGAGCAAAGGTACAATTGGTAGCACCCCATTGATCGGGGAAAGAGATAAAGGTACAGTTGTCACTGGGCCATCATCATCAAGCAAGTTAATTAAAGGCAGACCCGTTCCCCCACAAAGCCGATGGAATAAGAAGTGTCTAATAGGGAGGGGACCTCCTTCATGCCTTTCCCAGATGCCAAGGTTTGAAGTCTCATAGTTATGGACAAAACACTGACACTATGCCACTATGAAAGGGAAAGTACACCGACCAAAGGAAGCACTAGAGCTCTTATCAGCAGAGGGGGCAACAGTCTCTAATACACCCGTAGAATCCTAAGACAGCCTCTCCAATAATGATGAAGGCCCAGAGGAGTCAATCAACAGTTCCCCTGTGAGAATACCCCAAGACTGGAATAAAGCTGGCTCGTTTAAGATTCTCTCAACCAAAGGGATAGAGCGAAAATGGACAACAACCCTTTGCAAGCTGCAGGGAGTAGGCAAAATAACAAAATGTCTGATGAGCCATAAAGGAATCTGGGTTGACATTATAAAGGATAAATGGGCTCGGATAGCCGTTTTAGAATTCCACAAATGGAAATGGCCATCTGGTAAGGGCTGGATCTTAAAGGTAACTGTGGAGGAGTCTGGCTGCAACTGAGAAGAAAAATTAGTCGGGGTTTGGAGGGAAGGAGTAATCAAATCCCTAGAGCCCCTACTGCAGGGTCCCACAGCCTCCACCCCTTCAACAGCAGGTTCCGTAGAACCAGGCACCTGGGAAGGGAAAAGGGACGCTCTACATATACCCGTAACCGCATTTCCCAGGGGCCCCGCTCTGAAATCAACAATGAAATCCTGCGCTGAAGACATCTGAGTCTTCTGCAGCTGCAGCAAGGATGTTATCTCGCCTAGTTGGGCTGCTAGTTTTTTCATCAAATCTCCAATTAAGAAGCATTGATTACTAAGGATTTCATATAAGTCTGGAGAAGGATCAAGAGGCTGGGAAGAAACCTGTGCAGAACGCCCCTGTGAAGAACTATTTCCTTCAGAGGATAAGGGGACCCTAGGTGGGAGGATATCTGAATCTAGGGCAATGATACCCTCTTCGAGGACTGGATTGCATAAGTTAGTATTAGGCATAGACCCCTGGGCTGGTCCTCCGATCATGGTTCTAGAACCAGGAACTAAAAATGAATTTAGCTTCTGTTGTTTAGGTTGAAGTTGATCCACAACAGCCATGGGGCCTGGGTTCTTCCTTTTCCTTGTCATCTCTAGTTGACAAAATAGTAAGCCTAACAGCCACAATTGTGGCTAACAGTAAACCACAGAAGACCTCCCCTCCCCTCAGCACAACTGGGTCAATCAAAAACCTCCAGTACAAGTTCCTCAAAGATACTTCAATAGTATTGTGCAATTCCCAACACTCCTGTGGGAGGGGATCAACCAACCCCTTAAACAAGAGAATACCACCCACTATACAATACAAAAAATACAAAAATCAAGCAGTGCCTAAGGCCGCTTGCACAAGGGCGCACCCTTGCGCGCATAGCCCTTAGGAGTGCGGCCCACGGCGCGGTCTCGCTCCCTGGGACTCTTATAGTTGGGCGGGCTCAAAAAGTCAAATCGTGCCCAGGTGCTGCAGAGTTCCAGCCCTCTCACATCCGCTGCAGTTCCGCTAAACTGGTGGCCCCAAACCTCCACTCAGAAGTCCTTATCAATAGTCCATGGGGCAGGGATTTCCCTTCTCCCAGCCGGGGTTTCCCTTGCTGACGCTCCCACTGGTTGCCTATCCCATAATCGTATGTAGAAAATACAGGGCATAGCTTTCAGGTAATCTGGGACAAAGCCCCCATTCTCAGTCCTACTTTAAGATAGGCCACTATCACGTTATCTGGGAGGCAGAGAAATGTCCGTGAATGCAATTACGTCTCTATTCTCAAGCAATTAGTACACGTGGGAATGTAACACTCGTGCATGACCGGGTCCCCAATGTAGCTTCTACAATGACAGGTGTTCTCAGGGGATAAAAACAGAATAGCACATTCCCATGTGTGCACTAATTCCCACTAGAGTAGAGATGCAGTTACATTCACTGAGGTTTTCCTGCCTGGTACTGTGTGAAAGTGGCCATAACCACAATAGGACATGTACAGAGCGCTGGTTAACTGAGGAGGGCTAAAGGACTCACTTTCTGTTTTACTGGATTTTAAGTTAATCCCCAAATGAAAAGAATTATATTTGACCAGAGAGCTGAGCTACATCAAATAACGAGTTAGAAGAGAAACAGAAGTACAAGATACTCTACCAGAAAGTGGAAAAGTAGGGACATCTACATCCCAATGGAAGATATGAGAACTGGGACAGTGTTCTTCCTTATTGCAGCTTCTCTGTGCAGAAAAGTAGTGTTCTATGTCCTACAGCAGGGATGGGGAACCTCAGGCCCAGGGGCCAATGCGGCCTATAGCAAGATTTTATGTGGCCCCTATCTAGTTGCTGGATCTGGCTGGCCCTTGGACCCAATTCCTACCTCCAACCAATAAAAAACTAACCTCAGGGTAAGGGACCAGAGAGGAGGGCATGCACACAAGGACAGGAGACAGATCCATGGCACAAATCCATGATCTGGACCCTCCTTTTCTTCAGTGGACCTCTTAAGCAACCTTGCTCCCAACATCTATGGAGTCCTCGGAGCTTGTTCTGATTTTCACAGTGGCTCCCAGGAGGGAAAAGGTTCTCCACCCCTGTCCTCGAGTAAAGTAACGTTTATGGTAGTGTGGTGGGATAACCATTCACAGCTACTTCCATAATGAATATGGAGCTGGTTTACAAAATACAGAGGCTGTATGAGAGGGGCTAATTTTTGTGCCAACTGAGTTCAGACTACAAAGAATTCGTGAGATACTTATTTTTGTTCTATTGTGATAAAAAGCAAAGTACCTGACGGTCACCTTACATGTTTTCTTCCTAAAACTGCAGCCAAGTCAGCATAGATGTTAAGAGGGTGCCTGGGAGTGTTGAGACTAAAGCCATCCTGCACCTTTATTAAGTCAACAGAACAGAGAAACCTCATCTATCAAATTATTGTTGCTCATCCCATTTGAGGTAGACCAGATCCATAACAGTGTTAAAGCACTCCATAGGCCTATGTATCAATTTTAGTAAGTATGTAAACAGAACAGGACTACAAGTAACATTTTTTCCAAACTGAGATGTTTCTGTGCTGTTTTGATTCTATAAGGTGATAGTTATCACAACAAAGTTATCCCTACGATGGCCACTTTACAGTTAATTCTTTTGACCATTATCCATGAACTCATGTTCCAAATGATAGAAAGTAGCATACTAACATCTTCTTAGAGCCTATATTTTTAAGAACAAAGCGTTTATAAATTTTCCTACCTAAATACTTCATTCCAGTATTCTTTTACATATGAAACTTAATGAAAGGGAATGTCCAGCATCTGACAAATCCTATAAGCATCTTCACAGTCTTTATCAGCAGAACAAGCTCCTTGTTCATCTACGGTGTCCCAGTTTTTCATAAACACCCCTGTCACCTGATAACCTATTGATGGTGAAAGAAAGAGGACAGGAATTACCCATGATAAGCACATAAATCATTCCTATGACTCAGATGTTGTCACCGTCCTTCAAGCCACAAATAAGCAACAGCCTCCTTTTAGAAAATGTTAATATGCCAATAGTTAACAAGATCTCTCTGCTCCCCAGTAACTTCTCGGTCTTTTGGAGGTTCCCCTAGGGAGAGTGAGCAGTTGCTATGTTGGTCCCAAATGAGAGAGAGAAAGACAAAGTAGGTCAGGTGATATCTTTTACTGAGCTCCACCAACTGTCGTTGGTGACAGTATGGAAGTTTTCAGGTCACACAGGACCCTTCCTCAGGTCGGATCGTAAGTAGGGTTGCTGCACGTTTTACAGGGCACCTATGAGATATACAGGTTGCAGGGCTGCATAAGTTCCAATGCAGCCCTGCAATCTGTTTATCTCATAAGTACCCTCTAGAAATGTGCATCTATGGCAACCCTAATCGTAAGTAACGTCTTTTCTAAGATCAGGCAGAGTGAAGAGAAGACGACACGCAGAAAAGGAGACTAACGTGTCTAAGAAAGCCTCACCCGCCGCTGCCGCCTACCTGCCCTAGCAACTCCCTCTTGCTGCCGGGACACGGCCCTTCCCTCCCGTACCGCCTTGCTCCGGCCCAGCCCTACGGAGAGGAAGCGCCCCGAACTCACCTCTGCGCCTGAGCAGCAGCGCCGCCACCGCGCTGTCCACCCCGCCTGACAGGGCGCAGACCACATGCCTCCTCGCCGCCGCCAGCATCCTTCGCCCCCGCGCGTTACCCGACCCTCCTCTGGCCGCGCTGTTCTCTGTCCAACTGCGGCCGGCGGGAAACACGCGCTTCCTGGGGGTAGTTCCTAGCCGAGCTCCCCGCGAGCTACTCCTGCCCAGCTGCCACGCCGGCCGCCGTTGTGGTGGGGAGACGAGGTGGCTGATCTCCTCTGCCCTAGGCATCGGATTAGTGGGGCAGTCTTACCCTGGAAGCTCACACCCTAGTGATTTTAATGGGGGGGGGAAAGAGGATCACATCCTTATGAGAAATAAGTTTCACTGGAAAAGCAGTTGAGAGCAAGGTTGCAGATTTCTACCCAGCCTTGAGAAAGACCTGGCAAGGCAGATCGAATTCTTAAGTTCCGTTTTGTGTATGCGTTAAAGAAAGTGAATAGAAGGCTGGGACATAAATAAAATACTCTGAACTCAAAAGTTAGTCTGATGACAGCTTGAGCTATTTATTTAAATTTATACCCCACGCTCTCTAGCGTTCAGTGTGTACGTTCATGATTCATATTATATTGCCACATGAGGCTTACTACCTGATGTGGCAATTATAGCATGAGCCTTCCTCATACCTCTTCCAAACACCGCTAGGCCTGTCAGGCACACACCAGCTTCTTCCTCATTCAAGGTATCTCATATGTTCAGTAGTAGCTTGATACACTAGTCTGAATTTTTTGAATTTTCATTCCCTACCAAAATGCTCTTAGCTTGATTTCAAGATGAATCTGGCAGGAGGCGTAGAAGGCTAACTCACAAACAGCTGCAAAGACAGGTGCGCCTATCTGTCAGTGGGTGAAGTTTTGAAAAATACAACATAGGCTATTTTCAATTTTAGAATTGGAAGACAAAGCTTGTACTACCTCAAAATGGTATTCATGATTTAGCAACCACACTAGTATTCGTCAGACGTAGCAGAAAATGACATCATCCTTCCCTCTACACAGGCAAAAATAAAACCATCCTGTTGGGCTAGCGTTCTTTAGAGGTAGCCAAAATTGAAATCAGCCTTCCTCATACACACGCAAAAATGATCTTTGCATAGCGACTCCACCATACTTTTTCCTATAGCTGCAGATGTCTAATAGCTAACATGCATTTAACGAGCAGCCAATCTCCACTACTATTTTAACATTAAGTAACATGTATTAATATTACACCCTCTACACCATATTAATCCCATTGTAGGCAGAAGCTATTTAAGTCTCATTCCAGACTTCGCCACTCTTATGCCTGAAGCTGCATCACTCTTTTAGTACACAGACCTTACCTTCAAATCCAACTATATTTGCTGTAGTTGTGATGTCAGATCAATAGTGTAAAACATCAGAATTTGAGTCACACACTGTAATAAACCAGTTCTCCTTCGTTTTACCCCACAGCTTTTCATTTCTGTATTCCATTTGCAAAGAATAGTTTAAATGTGTCTCCCTTGTATTTGAACAGAATACCTAAACTTACAGCTAGAACCATGTAATCCACGTGCAGAATTAGGTCACTGTGTGCGTGTGTAACATTCTACACCAGTCCATTATCCGATTCAGCTACCTAAAATATAGCTTCCTGAAATAATCCAGGCATTGAGTAACAGACTCCGTTTATTTTCACTTACTATACTTTTACATATAAACAATTAAAATCATTTGACTTTTATCCATCTAGCTATGATTTTCAATTCAAGACCACTGTACCATAGTCAGGCACCTTTAAGACTGATGTTCTGTACAGTTTTATAAGTGGATTATTTAGTTATAACAACTATTCTTTTGTATGGCATATAAAACATCAGATGTCACCACACTGTTTGAGCAAGACAATATTTGGGGTAGAAGTACAGAGGAATATCAGTCATTTTTCCATTTCTGTAGCAGCAACACACCTATGAGAAAGAAATCACATCAATCAGGTGCTCACAAGGTAGGTAAATACTGAGCAGTTCTAGCATTGTTTTTTGCTAACAATTAGCATTTGGTACTTTATTCAAATATTTTCCTGCAAAGTAATATCACTCCAGTCAATACTGGATGGAGGACACTCAAAGAGCTCAGGACCAAGTTGCAGATAATTCATCTTGCTGGGTTTTTCAGTTGAAAAGTTGTTACTTAGAACTTCAGCAGAGGAGAATCCAGGTTCTCTTTATTCACCTCAGGGCTCAGACTGATAAGAGGAGAACTAAAATCTATTAGCTGAAAACAGAAATGAAAAAATTGGTATAAGTATAAAACCACCATTTTTATCAGTAGTTAGTTGCCCACCCCCCTACAGTAGCAGCTACACTATTTCTGAAATATCAGAATTGCTGTTTAGTTGGGGAATCTATGGAAGGTATCCCAGCTCTTGCAGACATAACACAGCATGTTTAAGAATGGTCATTTCCCCGCAAATATAAAGATTATAGGTTTATAATATAGTAACGCTCAGAAGCCAGGCCCCAATCAGGATCAGGACAGACTGGCTGCCCTTTTCCAAAATGTTTGCAGCACTGCAGCTGCCATTTTGGAAGAGGGCGCACATGCGCAGAAAGGTCTGACAACCATTTTGTGCAGCCACATGTTGCCGCTTGGTACAATTAATCCATAACTGCCCATTATGAGCAGTTACAGATTTATTCCAAGTCCCTGCCCCTACTTGTTTATCACTGCTGAAATACATAAGGGTTGAGCAATTTATACTTTGTTCACTTGGTGAATAAAGTGTTTGTGAACAGTGTGTACTGACTTACTGTATTAAGTATATATACACAGACGCACTGAGCAGCCAAAATACTATATTTTATTCTAAATCAAGTGTACTGTGATGTGTGGTGGTGTGGATTTGTTACATGTCCTCTGTTTCTGACATAGAATGGCGTGTCACAGATTCAGACTCAAGTAAAAATGTATAGCCTACATTGGAAATAGAGGAGAATGCAAATACTGACATCTGAACATATTGCACTAAACCGATATGGTGGTGGCATGGTTCATATCTTGACTGCGAGGCAATAGTGCTGAAGATAATCATACAATAAATATAATTCATAGCTTCAAGGAAAACACTATTCCACATGCCCTCGTGTACACGTTTTCCCCTGCATTGTATTTTAGAATGTCGGAAGACAAAACTGGGATACATCTTACCTGTCCAAATGCAATAGGCTTCAGTGGAAGAGATTTATTCACTTCAGGAGTATTACAAAGATCAATGAGAGGTTTATTTTCACATTCCAGTGTGGCACTGGCAGTTTTATCTTTTCCAATATCAACCAATAAGACCTGGAAGCAGTAAAATCATTTTAGTGTTTTACCCTTCCATTTTTCATAAAGATAACATAAGAACAGCCATACTGGGTCAGACCAGTGGTCTATCGAGCCCACCATCCTGTCTTGAAACTGGTCAATCTTGGTCGCTAGGGAGAAGTGCCCAACAGGTCATAATGGGGCAGATCTATTCCCTATTCTTCATTCCCAGCTTCTGAGAGTCAGAAGTTACATTCCCCCTAAACCTTCTTGGCTAATGACCTACCCCTCCAAGAACCTATCCTTTTTCAAATCCAGCTATACTACTGGCCTTGATCATCTAGCAACAGATTCCACAACTTAATTGTGTATTGAGTGAAAAAAATACATTCCTTTGTTCATTTTAGATTAGTTTCATAGAGTGTCCCCTAGTTCTTGTACTACTTGAGAGGGTGAATAACCATTCCCTATTTACTCGTTCCCACACCACTCATGGTTTTATAAACTTCTATCATAAACCTTTTCCATCTCTTCTATAAGTTGAAGAGCCCTAACCTATCAAGCCTCTTTTTGTACAGATACCATTCCATACCCTTATCATTTTTGTTGCCCTTCTTTGTACCTTTTCTAGTTCTACTATATTTTTTTGAGATGGGGTGACCAGAACTGCACACAATATTAAAGGTGCAGTCACACCATAGATTTATAAGAGAGGTATTATGTTATTTTCAGTTTTATTCTTTATTCCTTTCCAAATAATTCCTAACATTTTGTTTGCTTTTTAAACTGCTACCACACACGGAGCTGAGGATTTCAATGTATTGTCCATAATGACTGCAAGGTCCTTTTCCGGAGAGGTAATTCCTAATTTAGAACCCAGCATTGTGTACAAATGTAGCTTGGATTGTTTTTACCTATGTCCATCACTTTGCACTTGTCAACATTAAATTTCATCTGCCATTTAGTTGCCCAGTGACCCCATCTCACAAGATCCTCCTGCAATCTCTGTTTGCTCAGGTTTTAACAACCTCAAATAACTTTGTCATCTGCAAGTTTGATCACTTCATTCTTTATTCCCTTTTTCAGACCATTAATGAATATCAATCAACACTGGTCCTAGTACAGATCCCTGGGGCACTCCCCTATTCTCCTTGAACAGCATAATTCTTTTGCAAACTCAAGGGGACACCTCACCAGGCAGGTGGAAGGGCAGAGCTCTATTAGTGTACCTGCAAGGCAGGGATTTGAGCCCAGCCTGTGCACCTTTCACAGGATCTGGCCCAGAGTGGCAGAACCCATAGCCAAGGCCATTTGCATACCAGTCACCTCTTCATTTTCTCCGGGCTGGCCCGAAGTGACAGCCTCCTGGAGCACAGCAGGTACTCTGCACCACTGAGCCTGAAAGGCCTGTGGGACTCCAAGTGAGGTAACAGCGGCCGAGCAAGATTTCAGCTGCTTCCCATGCATCTGTTGGAGACTGGCCCGTAGTGATGCACTGTCCCGCTGTTGGGTAAGGTGTCCCCTCTTTTAAGTTTGTAAAAGAGGGATGCTGTCCAAGGAGACACTTAGAAGGAAAATTCCCAAGTAAGTCTACCCAATTTTTCTATTACCTCTGTCCATTGTGAAATCTGACTATTTAGTCCTACCATGTTTCCTATTCTTTAATCAGTTACCAATTCACAATAGAGATGCCTCCTATCCCACTGACTATTTAGTTTTCTTTAGTCTCTCTCATTAGTGACTTTAAATGCCTTCTGAAAATCCAGATACACCATATCGACTGTCTCACCCGTATCCACATGCTTATTTACACCCTCAAAAAATTCCAAGAGATTAAGTGAGGTGTGACTTCCCTTTGCTAAATCCATGTTGACTCTTCCCCATTATGTTGTGTTTATGAATATGACCAATTCTGTTTTTCACAACCGTTCCCACCTGTTTGCCCAGCACCAATGTCAGGCTCACTGGTCTGTAGTTTCCAGGATCATCTCTGGAGCCCCTTTTAAATATTAGGGTTACACTCACTACCCTCCAATTCTCAGGTACAGTGGCAGATTTTAGCAATAGGTTTCAGATTACTAACAGTAGGTCTCCAATTTCATATTTGAGTTCCTTCAGAACTCTGGGGTGAATACCATCTGGTCCTGGTGATTTGTTACTAGTTTGTCAATATGCTCTACTAGAACCTCTTCCCGAGTCAGGTTGATTTGTGACTGTTCTTCCAATTCATCACCTACAAAGAATAGTTTTGGCATGGGTGTCTCTCCCACATTTTCTGCAGTGAAGACTGAAGAATTCATTTAGCCTCTCTGCAATGGCCTTTCCTCTCCGAGCACCACTTTTGCCCCCTGGTCATCTACTAATGGCCCAACTGACTCTCTAGCAGGCTTCTTGCTTGTGATGTACTTCGTTTTTATTATTAGTTTTTGCATCTTTAACAACTTCTTCAAATTCCCTCTTGCCCTGTTTTATTTCTAATTTGGCACTTCTAATGCTCTTTCCTCTTTTCCTTAATATGAATAGCTTTCCATTTTTTAAAGGACACCTTTCTAGCTCCAATAACCTCCTTCACCTCACCATTTAACCACACTGGCAGACGTTTGGTACCCTTGCTACCTTTTTTTAACCTGTGGAATACATTTAATCTGGGCTTCCAAGATGGTATTTTTAAATAGTCTCCATGCCTCTTGCAGACATCTAATTTTCACAACTGCTCCTTTTAGTTTCCTTCTAATTAGTTTCCTCATTTGAGAACAGTTCCCCTTTTAAAGTTATTGCAGTAGTTTTATTTAGTATTCTCCCTCCTTGTAAGTATGTTGAATTTGATATTATGATTAAGATGTAGGAAAGTCCATTTCTTTACTAATAGACTGTAGGAAGTAACCAATGCCTGAGTTTATGGACTAATACAACCAGACCACTGACGAGCTGTTTAAACTAGTATCTTGAAATAGTTTCCTATTGTATAGCTAAGACTGTAACCCAATTTGAAGAACCTTTGAATCAACCTCAGAATCCCCTTTGAATCGACCTCTGAATCAAATTTACTGTGGCCATAGGGCAAATATCCCCATTTCTAAAGCAAACTTTGAAATCTGTATTTACTAAAGAGATGGGAAAGCTCTTGAAAAAGTGCAAAGCTCTTGAAAAAGTGCAAAGTAGTACAACTGCTGTGTAAATTCTAATCTTAAATCCATAAAAGCCTTACTCAAGTTTCAAATTTACTTGTAGTTTTGTATCCGCAAAGCATGGCTTGATACCTTCACAAAGAAATAGAAACTCTATAGAATTATTAACTTTTGCTGTCCTAAATGGATTATTAGCCTATATTTACACTTGGTGAAAAAATCCTTTAATGGGGACATTTAAGCGTCTATATTCAGTAAAATAGACTACTACAAGAAGAACCTAGAGCTAAGTTTATAATTCGTGAAATTTTATTTAACTGATTTTATCTATGTCTGTAAAAAAATTGTATTTATCAATTGATTTGTTTTACAACATCCATTGGATGGATGACTGTACAAGCATTTCCTGAGAGTGTATGTAGGCGTGCAAGTCTAGAATATGCCCTGCTAATATCTGTGCACATGAACATCTTTCCCCAAAAGCTGCTCATTCTAGAAAGCAAGCACTAGATGGTGCTAGCATGATACATTTAAACTAAATAGAGGCAAGTTGAGGTTGAGTTACTGTAGCAGCGAGTGTTTGTGCTTTCATGAAATCCGCTCATGGCTGCTTTACAAGACAAAAACAGTTTGCATTTTCTTACCTCCTTAGCATGGATATTTTCAGCTGGCTCTTTTGGAATGTCTGTCTGTTGTATTTCATACTGTTCTATTTCTGGAATAGCTTTTTCTGGTGAAAAGTCTAGCGTAAGAGGTACCACTAGTGGAGGAGATAAGTCATCTTCTGACACAGAAACAGATGGGCTATAGACAACCTGTGTCTTGATTTCCTTTGCCTGTTCAGAACTGAAAGAAAATTGATGCCTGTTTCAGAAAACATTCCTCAGCCATGAAATTCTCCCTCCCCCTCCCCTTCCCAAGTACACTTGGGTATTAGCAGACTACCATTCAAATAACTTAGTTTCTCTAGAAAGACAGACTTTTTTGTATTTTCAGACTGAAGATATACCCAAGAGAGAAAAATTGGCCTTATCCCCTCACCTCGTATCATTTATTCACCTACTTCACTAGACAACCCCACTTCTCATGGAAGACACAGTCCCTGCTCTAAAGAGTTATAATCTAAATGGATAAGGATACTGAAAGGATGTATAATATGCAAACAAAATATCAGAGGTCATGTTTGGTCGTGGTAAAATGATCAATATTTATTTTTTTATTTGATAGATTTTTACCCTGCCCCTCCTAGAAACAGCTCGGGGCAGCTGGTTGCTTGGTTTTTGACACCCACAGATGAAGAGTTTATAATGGCTGGAGCCACCAATAAGGTTTTTTGGAAGCTTTTTTTTTTTTTTAGAAATTGTGTTGTGTAGTATAGAAGTGCTGGTAATCTCAGTAGACTGGATTAGTCCAACCTCTGGTTGAAAGAAGGATAGGGAGAAATCAGGTTCCACCACCTGCCTTTGGTAACTAAACTAAATATGTGCACCTACCACTTCTTGAATGTATCCCTGTCTCTTCCCATGTTCCCCTCTCTTTGTCCATCCTAGATTGTAAGCCCTTTGGGGCAAGGACCCTGCTTGAAATCAGCACCAGGAACATTGGCGGTATAAACAATGAATTTGAAGAGGACGCCAAAGTGGCAATTGATTGGTGGAATAGTGAAGGAGAAACTGTTTACAAGGCAAATAGTTTTGAGCTCCAGTTGAGACATCCAAGGGAAGTCAACACTTGCACACTGGAACTGAAGCTTTTGGAGCACCTCATCTTAGTAAAAGGTTGACTTCTGTTCTGTTGCATCAGTTCATGCCACATAAATGGTTTATGTTATTTGTACACAATACACAAGCTATTTGTGTGTGTGTATATATATATATATAAAAAAATATAAAATTTGCTTTTTTCAATGGCTATATCTTACCAAACTGAAGGTGTCTTTTTTGACAACACGGTGGATACCTGACGAAAAGGCATACGTTGGGAAGATGATGATGATGATCTTGGCATAGTTCTTGGAGTCATTGTTGGAATTCCTGAGGTTCGACGACCAATGGGCGTAGGCATGGCAGACCGTTTTAGACTAGCTGGAGTCACTAACACAGTTTTTGCACTAAAACAAGGATCATACAAGAGTGGATCCTCTGAAGATTTGACTGGTGTGCTGGCAGCCATACTACTAAAAGTAAACAGGCAGTAGAAGTGTTAAATTGCAAATTTTCTAGATACTTATTACAACTTTAATAGTCAGACTGAAATAATGGCTAAGGGTAGTGAAGGTGCTGTGGGTAACTCAGCTAAGGGTACTGAAATTTAACCTGAACTAATGTATTCACAATTCGCCTACTATTAGAAGTAGAGAAAGATTCATTATTACAGAAGTGTCTTAAAGTGCAGTTTTACACTGTAAAATTACTTTGTTAAGATTTTACTTAGACTAGTTCACTATGAATTACAGTTTTTACCGATTTTTTTTTCTTTTAAATTGACATTAACCCCAGTGAGATCTCACTGCTGTGGCAGAGGAATCTGGATTGTGTCCTCTTGAGCCAAGTTGCTTGATTTCTAAGCAGGTATATGACAACCTAAAGCTTGACTCAGTTCCTAGGCTGTGTTTGCAGGCTCGTAGTCATTTGGCATACTCTGGAAGTCATCTAGAGAAGCTTCATTGTTTGAAATACTAGCACTGCACTTCAGATTCAGATTACAGTGTTACTCTTGGCACAGCATCTTTGAAAAAGCAGCTTTACTACATTAAAAAGTTTTAGATATTACCTTCCAAAAACGTCACAAGAGAGTAATATGATTGGTTGTTTTACTTTGGCTGCCGCACTTTCTGGAGACATACCTATGGAAAGAGCATAATCAGTAGTATTTTAGGTAACTTCTATCTTGCTGTTTTCAGTGTGACATTGTTAAGTTTCAATTTATTCCTCATTCCCTCCCTTAGTTCAACTTCAACAGCAGCTTTAATATAGAAGTCTAGATTAACATTAAGTTATATACAAGTGTGTGTTCACAAGCTTCCAAAGCCAGTTGGGTTCTCACCTCTTTTTGTGGGTGTAGGTAAGGTTTTAGCTTGGGGGTTTGGGCAGAAAAATTGTTTTGTTGTATTTGCAGGTTTGTTCTGCTGGGCTAACTTCTGCAGATTAGAAGATGAACCCAGTTTCTGAATTCCAGTGGCTGGCGGCTGGGATGTTGTCACAGAAGCTGTAGATCTGGCTAAATTTGCAACAGTAGATATTTTAGTAGTATCTGCAGGTCTTGCTTGCCTTCCAGACACATCCTGATGGGTAATCTGCACAGATGATACTCTAATAGGTTTAACCATGCCCAGTCTGTGTGTACCAGATGCAAGTTTGGAATTGCTCAAAGAAGTTTTTGAAGTGACACTTGACTTAGCTGGAAGACAGAAAGCTAGTAGTTATTTTTGTAATCGACACCTTGTTCTTCCCATAACTGTAAAAGCATCCTATCCACATAGGATATTTAACCAAATACAAGTGATTCCAAGCTTAGCCATCTGCAACTGGAAAAAAAAATCAATGTACTAATTTAAGTGTGCAGATTAAGCATTTAAACTTGGTAGTCAAGTCTGTAATGGCTTTCTTTAGTAATCTATTTCAGTACCCTAGTTTTAAATATTAAAAGCATGTACTGTATGGAAAACCTACAAACTAATTATCTCTGAAGCTTAACAAATGCCATTTTGGCTTCATTCAAAACATCTTTTCTCAAGCCAAATAAAGCAACAGTAAAGGTTAAATAGTCTTTCCTTTCAAATATATCGAAGTTATAATTACTGAATGTCTCTTTAAACTAATGAACAACTTCTAGTCACTTGTGTTCTCATCTATGAACACATTAAGTGTTGTGAAACCTGTGCAGGAATATTTAACCTCTGGCCCCTGAAATTTAAAATGAAGTAAATCTTATTGGGCTTGGAGTTTGTAAGACAAGCTTCTACAAAACTAATTTTTGAGCTAAGTTTGCCCCATGTGTCCCGTTTTTATAGAGCAGGTATAAATAATGTTGACATCACTGGCTCTGTTCAATCTAAGGGGCACGTTACACCAGAGTTAGGATAGCATTCTTCTATTTCTTAAAACACATTTCTTATTGACAGTGCTACCTGAGCACACTCAAAGATCATGAATGCCATTGTGATTGATTGATTTTTAAAGCAGTTACTAATGTTGAATCTTTGAACAAAGAAACAGATACCCTCACGTGGCAGAGCAGAGTCCCTGAGAACTGCTGCCCCTTTCAGAAAGAGCTAGAACCAGCCTGGTTGGAGGTGCTAGCAGGACTAAAGGCACAACTAAAGACAGAGAAAAGTGCTTAAGTAACAGTCAGCAGTTGAAAGAGGGTATGGCTGAGACCAGCACTGGGAGATAAAGTTGAGCCAGAGCTCTGTCAGGAGAGAGCAGGAGAAGGAGCTGGGGAGAATGCCTGCTGAACAGAGGTCTAAGCAGCAAGGTAAAGGCTGTGGGAACTTTGGCTGGCAGCCACACGTTGAGCCTGGCTGTGAATACTGGGAGACAGAGAGAAACTGATAAAGACTTGAGGGCTACAGGAGGGATATGTCTCTTCCCCAAGAGCCTGGGAAGATAATGATTGATGCCAGGGGACTTGAGGCCTTGCCCAGAAGCCCAGAGAGTCAGAAAGACTGTACCTGGCTCTATAAACGGAGAACCAGCCCAAGAATCGCTGCCTGGCTGAGCTTGGGACTAGCAACAGGGACTTGGGGATGCCAGAAAGTAGATTCCTGGCATTGGAGAAAGTAAGACTGTGTAGCAGTGGGGCTGTATGTTTAATCTGAACTGTGTATAGGTAACTTATGGTGATAGGTCACTGTTTGTAAATAAAGAACACTTGAGTCGTTTTCCCAACTGAGTGTGACTTGGAGAGCAGCATCCTGCCAAGATTTGCCCTGCCGCACTTCAACATTATAAATTAGTGGTTTAATATACTCCTGAAATTCCATAGTTTTTGTGTATTGGTTTGATTATTGACAAGACCTGATTCTGTGTCCTCTGTTTCAAAGCTCTACACAGTTCTACTCCCTCCCTACTATTTTGCTGTGGTTACTAGCCATTCTGGCTGATGTTTGGACCCTAGACTCTGTCATTTCCATCCAGCCACGCTTTTCTTTACCACAAGCACCACCACATACTTCCTGGCATATTTGGAGACTTCCCTGATTGTACCCCCAAAAGACCTCCCCTCACCTACAGATACTACCTCAAAGTATCCTAACACTACAGATCACCAGACATCTCTATTTAGAGGTTGGTATGAGAATCATTTTGATTGTGTCAAAAGCGATCGACGCTAGTGTTTCCAAAATCTGGTTAATACAAATGTTGCAGGTCCCAACAAAACAAGTTAAAGGAGGTGGTGTGGGTGTGTAAGTAACTAACGTACCATACAGGTTAAAAAGCTTGATCTGAAATTAAGTCTAATCAAACAGCTTGTGATCAAATCTATGTACTAATAATCGTTACCATTTCCTCTTATGGGAGAGGCAGAGACACTTGAATTCAAGCTGGAGTTCATGCTGGAAATGGATGATGATGAAGAGGAAGACATGGTCTGTCTCACACGAACAGCAGCAGTACCAGGAGGCTTTAACTGTGTCTTCCTTATCACCAACTATCAACCAAGAAGTTTGTTGTTTAACTGGTTAAGAGACATTAAGAAAATATAACATTTGCTAGATTCCTACATCATTAATTAGCTTTCTGAACAGAAGGGTTCCAACTTTTAAAATTCTTCCTTTAAACACTTAAGTTTAAAGCAAGTAGCATATGGCTAATCAACATAGAACTTAGCACATTTTATCTTAATTCCCACAAACTGCTTTTGCCATACAATAAGGTATGAACACTGAGTAATTAAGGTGCCAGAAACTTAGGGCTCATTCACACGTGCAGCAATTATCTGGATTTAAACAAATTCGTTTTTCTCTAGTTCACTGTTAACAATGCCAGTTGCATTCACATGCGTGCCACACTGTTGTTTCCTACAGCAAAATAATGCATTCAGGCCTTCTTGGAGCGCACGCTTACCCGCCTGTTCAGTGCGGTTCAATTACAGAAGGTTGCTACCTTGTAAACAAGGTTCTTTGAGATGGAACATTCTCACAACACCCACCTTCCCAGCCCTGCATGGGATTTTTTTCTTATATTTCTATAAAGGGTTGGAAGGAACTGTCATTCTGAGGGGGAAGAGTGCTTCGATACTCAAGGAGCTCGAGACCATCATGTGGTCTATTATTTAAATAGGGTGAGCATGCAGAACCCAGTTGTGAGAATGTTAGGTACCATCTGGAAGAACCTTCTTTACAAGGTAGCAACCTTCTGATCAGCACATGGGGAGGAGTTGTTTGTAAACAAACAGGGTGTCCCCCTGCTACTGCTGGAGCACTACTAGGAGGCAGAGGCAGGTGAGGGATGGGGGCCGGAGGCAGGGGAGGCAGAAGAACTTATTTGAGGAGAAGCTGGCTGCAGCCTGCCGCCCAGCCATGCAAGTGCGGGGGCCCAGCGCACTTGGAAGCACAGTTGCCTTCACATGCAGGAAATATTTCGCACCAGTTAATACTGAATACGATGTCGCTTTCACACTGCTGTACAGTGCGGATTTATTTCAATCGGACAGCATAAAGGTAGGTTTAACTAGCTATGAACTGCGGATTACTTAGGTGCAATATTGACGACAATATTTCAAATTAGGGACTTCAGACATGCAAGATACATCCTAATTTTGTAAAATTTGGACACAAACTGAACATCCAAATGCCACTTCACTGGAGAAGCAGCATTACATAGTGGGCTTTGCAAACTTACTTTCCATGAACCGTTGCTAAAACAATGTTTGCATTTCCGCAGAGAGCTTTGGTTGTGTGCAAGCTTCAAAGTTATGTTGAAATAATTTATTTATTTTTTGCAAAAGAGGAACTCCAGGATATTTATAATTGCATATAACAATAATTGCCTGGCTCAAAAAAAATCACAGGTATTGCAAAAGTTAAAGCAAAAGAACAAGAAAGAAAATGATCCAACAGTACCATGTTCAATGCCTGCTAAATTTGGATTTTAAGTTGTTTATGTGATCTAAGAGTGTACTGGCAGCACACTATAGTGCTATTTTTGAAGCATAAAGTACCCATTATCCTGTATTATTTCAGTAATTCACAGCAAAAAAAAAAAAAAGTTACTGGACTAGCTTGGTATCCCCAAAGCAGTTTGAGCTGTTTTGTCACTTTTTGATATTAAGTGTCTCCACTTTCAAGAGACCACCTAAATTTTGAAATAAACTAAGTGTAGCCAAGTCTAATGCTCTTGCAATACAGTTCTACAGAATTGTCAAGAATTAAGACAAACTATATTTAACAAGTTAGATTATGTTGTGTAGAGAATACAGATCCTGTATTAGTATGTTTTAGCCTACGATGATTTGGTAATCAGGACTGTTCTCACTGTGAACTCATGAAGAACAATTGACATTACCTTGTTAGAAGCAGGAAGAGCTTTCTTTTCTTGTATCGATGAGCTGCCATTGAACGAGGAGTCACATACATCTGAAGCAACACTAGATTTGTCGGACAGCAAGTCTTCCGATGACCCCATGCTATTCAAATGTTTTCTCCCAGGGCTAAACAGTTTCTCTTGTTTTGGCTGCAAGATTCAATTTTTGCACATTGTAAGCTTTAGTAAGAATTTTAAGGAGCCCTAAAGATTATGCACAAGTAGATCTATTCACTAACAATCTTTATTCCCAATGATGGGCATCTTATCGGTTGGGTGACTGAAGAACTGTATGTTCTTGCTGAATCTCCATTTGAGTGTCAAGTTTGCTCCTAGTCTGGATTAACATTTACCGAAAACGGGTCAAGTCAGATATTACAAATCATAGAAGGGTCCTAATAGTAAGAGTTGTTGGACAGTGGAATAAATTACCTATGGAGGTGGTGGATCTCCTTTGCTGGATATTTTCATACAGAGGCTGAACAGCTGTCTGGTAGGGATGCTGTAGCTGTGGATTTCCAGCACTGATTAGGGGCTGGACTAGTTGACCTCTGAAGTTCCTTCCAACTCATGCTACAAAAACAGCAGGGAAGCAAGCACATACTGTGTCCTCTTCAGCCCCTGGACTGAGGGTTGGATGGCACCACACTAAATAACATAAGCCAGTCTTCAAGTGTGTACTAGGCTTGGCAATATGCCATCCATATGTCCAAAGTTGTGCTTATTATTACCATCTGCTTTGAAGCTGGTTTAATAAAAATGAACAGACAACAGCTCCTAAGGTGCTAGACCTGGACCTGGGAGACCAGGGTTCAAATCTCACCCCAGCCAATGAACTCACTGGGTGGACTTGGACAAGTCACAACCTCTCAGGCTCAGTTCCCCATCTGTAAATGGGAATATGTCTTTCCCTGTGTTCCCCGCATCCTTGTCCATCTAGATTGTATGCCCACAGGAGCCTGTGTCCAAAATCAGTGACTGTAAAGTGCTCCATACACCCATAGATTAGGACCCTTCTGGCTGCTTGCGCTCAGTATACATGCTCTGACCAGTCTGCAAAGGGCACACTCTTGCTGGGCGTGCCAGTTGCACAGTCCATACTACCTTGTACAGGACAAGCGCATTGCTTAGGATAGGGCTGCTAAGTTAGAAAAAAATTATTACTTTGTGTTTTTAACAGAACTTTGCATATTGACAATTTTAGGTGTTTTCCACCGCCCCATATTATTGGTTTGAGAGACCCAGACAAGAAAGTTGTTTTCCTTTAAAATATAGGAAGGTGACTAAAAACCTTTACCTTTTTGTTCAGGCAGTTGCTTTTTCCAAAAGCAGATGAAGCCTTTGTAGCCTGTAATTTATTTGTCTTTTTATTCTTTTCCTCAGTATGTTTTTGTGGTGAAGGTGAAATGGATATTTTAGGAGATTTACGGCTTTGAAGAGGACTAGAAGCATTTGGAGGAGTCTGCAGAACATGTGTTTTGTCAACTACTGTCACGGCTAACCCTGAATGCTTCTGAAATGAAGGTGGCAGTTGACAGGTTGGGCTTTCCCACACACAATAAGTCTCCCTTTTTATGTCCCTAGGAGTTTTATCCACTTCTACTCCTTTCTGAAGTATTTTCAGTTTTGACTTTGATTCTTGAACAAATTTTTCTACAGTCTTGGTTTTTGGTCCTTACAACTGGTTGCCCTTGTTCTGTTTATTTTTTGTGCCACTTTGTAACTGCAGAGCCAACAAATGAGCTTCTTTAAAAACTTCCACAAATTTCTCTCCAGTAAGAGGACTCCACACCACTTTATTATCCAGTGGCGGAGAGATCTTTTTTTCAGCATCTTTATTCACTGCAATACTGGCAGCAATACATTTTTCTTTATGACTAATAGGTCCAACAAAAACTTCATCTTCATTTCCACTGTAAGATACAAACAACCAGTCAGGATGCGGTCACTTCTTTGCTCTTTAAAAAAGCATTTGCCCATAGACACTTAAATTTACCTTGCAGGAGACAGCGAAAGATCAAAGTCAAATTTTTCATCAGTCAAGAGGGGAATGTCTGAAAGTATAATAGCATCTCATTACTTCCACCATTACAAGAATTTTAAATACTATAATTCATATTAGAATACATTTCAGCCATTACAGCATTGCTCCAACAAACTACTAAACTGAAGCTTCAGTTCCTCCTAGCTTTGCTATTAAAAACTAAAATTTAGCTTGATCTCTCAAGTGCTCAAATTCAGTTTCTAAGCACAACTGAAAAACATTGCCAAGACATGGGTTAATCAATGCAATAGCTTCTGCTATTAAGATATTTACCTTCAAAAATCAGAAGTTTTGTCTATTGTTTCAAACACTTGCAATTACTAGAGCTGGAAGATCTGGAAAAATGTCTAGTTTTAACATGCATCTGACTGCATTTCACATATAACCAGGGTCTGCCTCACTTTAACTTCTTGAATAATGAAGCAAGACTAAGGCCACTTTCACACATTACCTGGGAGGCAGGGAAACTTCTGTGATGACAATCACGGCTCTGTTCTCACAGAATACGCGCACATAGGAATACACTATTCTGCTTTTATCCCACAAGAACAGTCACACATAAATGGGTCCCCCAATGTAGCTTTTACAATTACAAGTGTTCTCACAGGATAAAAGTGGTATAGCACATCCCTACATGCACCAATTCCAGTGAGAACAGAGCTGCAATTGCCATCACAGGAGTTTCCCCGCCACCCAGGTAACGTGTAAAAGTGGCCTTTCATTCCAAAAGCAATATGCAACTTGTATTAAAGGAAATAGCAAGATGGAGAATGAGGCAAAGAGGAAGCAATTACAAAGGGGTATCAGATCATCACTACTTCACTGAAAGCAGTGTTAGTGAACACAGACCATCCAGTTAAGGTTTATTTCAAAGCCAGTTGCAGAATGGAGAAAAATAATGGCTGATGTAGAGGCTTACAATAGCAAGTAAGGGTTCATAGATACCCCTACAAAAAGTTATAGCAAAAACACTTAAAAGTAAACAGTATTCTTTCCACCTACCTTTGGTCATACACACATCCAGTTTGTCTTCATCCAGGGTAATTGCACAACTTCCTAAAATTTTCCTTCCTTCCTCCATAGTAACTGCAAAACACCACATTTTAAAAAACTCTTATTTGTACAACCATTTAAAAAAATTATAGTGTAGGATTATTGATAAGACTGGCATTTAGGGAACCACATATAAGTGCAATTTAATAACACGCATGCTGCCAATTCTAAGAGTTGCACAAGTTAATTTCACGAATCTTGCATTCCTTTGCAGGGCTATGTGGCTGCCCATCTCAGAGAAGATGTGTTGAAAAGCTTGAGGTTCTCTATGCAGACACACAGATGACAACTCTACAAAACAGTCCTACGCACAGTACATTGATCAGAAGACAGCACTGAATTCTACAATGTGGCCTCTACCTATTCATTTTCAGCATCAGGTTACATCTTGAAAGAATACACATTCCAACATATAACGCTCCACTTTGCTTCAAGCAGCTCCCAAGGACCACAATGTTTAATCTTAAAGTCCTACACGTTTTGAAAAGATAAGTTTCTCTCCCATCCAATAAGTTAAAACAGTATGTAAGAAAAGGCAAGCCAAATGATCATCTCCATACTAAAGATGAAATATGTTCATTTATAGCAGCGCTCAGCTGAACAAAATCTGGCTAAACAGAACTTTAGCTTGCAATTTTTTAAATATTAAGACAGTCATCTGTTTAAGATGTTAAGGTGAATACAAAGCAACCCAAATAAGTGTGTTTTTTTTAGCTAGTCAAAGTTAACCGTGCTGATCTCAACTAGACGGAGATGGGTATATTCCGAGGGTGTGAAGGCATATTATAGTTTCTTCATTCGTTTCTATTTTAAGATCCCCATCCATGGCCTCCCCCATTCTAAGCGTGGGAAAGACAATCAGTGCAAACTCAGTACCAGATCGAGACTTATTTTAGAAAAGCAGCATCCGGATCCCACTGACAGGCTTGGCCAGATTGAAGTTGTCTTGGGAAACAGCGCGAGCCCCACCACAGCAGGGGGATCGCAGAGATCGAAATATTGCAAGACGCGGCCCTGTCCGGACACCGGCCTCCAGAACCTTGCGCGGCGGGCCACGCCGGGAGCGCTCGTTAGGCGCCCCCTACAATAGAGCCGCAAAGCCTGGACTTCCCGCCTGGCCCGCTCGGCCGCTCCCTCCAGCCCTCTCACACGTGCAGCCCGGAGACCTTGTTCTACTCACACCTCAAGCCGGGCAGGCGGTTAGCAGCCCCCGGCCCCGCCGCACTGACAGCGCCAGGGCGCGCCCTCCCAAACCAATCCCCCCCCTCCCTCCGGCTGAGGAGACCAACGAGAGACCCTGAACAACTGCTACTCTCCCCCCGAAGATCCCTCCAGATCGACCCCCCGCCTGGGCTGGGCTCCCACCGCCCTCTCCGTACCGCGCTCCCGGCTCTGCAGAAAGGTTACCGCACACCCGGCAGCCCGTTTGAAACTGCGGTCCCGCCCCCCTGGCCCAGCTCGAGCCTCTCTATTGGTGGGTTTAAACGAGGCTCCGACCAGAAGGTTGCTTCCTTGTAAACACGGTTCTTCGAGATGGCTCCGACCAGGCTCACACCTGGGTTTCACTCGCCCAACGTTCCCTAGCCATATGTAAATTTTTAACCACGTGACCTCCCAGCCTTTATAAAGTGCTCCCCCCCCCCCTCGTCAGTTTCTTCCAACCTTAAAGTCCGTTGTGGGGCTGGGTGTTGTGAGAATGGTTGGCGCCATCTCGAATAATCTTGTTTTACCAGGTAGCAACCTTCTGTTCTTGTTTGAGTGGCTCCGCCGATTCTCATAACTGGGCGAGTACCAAGCTGTTAATAACGGAGGTGGGAAGAATTTCTTAAATCACAATGCAATCCAGATTCTGAAACAGCCTGAAATAAACAATGCAGAGAGAAGGTTATCAAAGTAGCAAACTGCCTATGTATTATACAGCATTGAGGGTTGCTGTTCCCAAAAACCTATAGTCTTGCGATTGCAGCTATAAAGCATAGTGCTTCATAAACATATGTGCTGAGACAAATTAGCTGGTTTACAGAGGTCTATAGGAGGAACATTAGCAAAAGTGCAAGGTACATTGCTGGCACTATATCACTAAATAATAATAAATAATATTGGCCACAGAAACACCCAGAGCTCTCACCGATTGAACTAGAATAGGGAAAACAGGATCATCGTGGGAAAACCCATAAGTTCTGGTAATACCTCTGACTAGCTTTAGAAACATTTAGAGAGAATACCATCATTTCTAGATCTGGTTCTGAACACCAAACTAAAGGAACTCTGAATTTCCAAATGTAGTAGTTCCTCACCAGCAATAAAGAAAAGTATACCTAGCATGTAGAGTATGGCATAGTTTCTCCTCAATTGAACTCTGAGGCTTTTGATAAATGTGGATAAAGCTATTTGCTGGTGAAGGTGAAATTTTTGAGGACACCTTAGGTGGGGAAAAGGGGGTCTGATTACAACCTTGTCATTCTGACATGTTCAGTACAGTGGCGGTATGACAATGGAGGAAAGCTCACTCACCCTATGTAAGGAAGGTGACTGCTAGCAAGAAAGTTGACTTTAAGGTCAAGAGAATACGTCTATTGATCTCACTGGCTCTAAAGTTTTTTTGGGGGGTATTTCAACACCAGGTTTAGATCCCAAACTGTTAAAATTAATCTATGAGATGGGTATAACTCTTTAAAACCCTACATGAAATGAAAGATTTTCCTTACAGCAGGAAAGGAAAGATTTTGTCTACACCTTCTTGGTTCAAAATCTCAAAACAGCTGACAGAAGTACATAAACAGAAAGTATTAATAGGCCTGCTCTGACTAACGATAACATATAATCTAAAACTCTATTGACTGAATCATGATTACAGAAGGCGAATGCTCGGCTAACCAATACGTAAGACTTCACCATTTCATTATATAAGATCTGATAGTGGACTGTTTACTGACACTATTTGGAACTTCCTGTAACTGTCCCGAAAAACTTAGAACTGCTTACTTTGGCCATATTTGGCACACTCTTTGGTTTAGTTCTATTACCTCTGAGTGAAGTAATGGGCGTTGTTTTCAAGACATTTTTTTTTTTTTTTTTAAAGGCAGTAAATTTTCAACTGTTTTGGCCATGCAATCCATGTACCTGGGTTGAGGCCAGACCAGGGCAATTAAAATAGTTTTGGCCCACTCCAGTCTCAGCTTTTCCATTATCCTGGACAGTAGAGGGAAAACGTACAGGAGAACTCTTAACCATCCTATGTAGGAAGTATTTCCTAGGGAATGGAGATCATACCCTGATCATGTACAAGATCTTTGAAATTTTGTGTTTTGTTTGGATGCAAATTAATCTTCCTGGGGGAGTCCCCACCTACAAATGATGTTGTTATGAATTTGTGCGTACAGCTCCCACTTGTGATACTAAAGTGGGATTCTGCTCAAAGGATCTGGTCTGGTGTTGCGTTTTCTTGCTAGTTGGACCACCACTAAATAAATAGTCATGTCCATGGCCGAATACCCTATTTCTTGAGTTAGTCCACTGAACTGTAAATGTGGGTCTCTACCTGCCTGATTATTATATAAAGGCTGTGGTCAAACTGATCATAGCTACCTGGACTATACTACTACTCAGCTGGAGTTGGAACACTACGAGAGCCCTTAGAATGGCTACAATCTCCAAGGTGTTTATGTGTGTCTCTCTTAATCAGTCCACAGACTGGTAACAGTTATAGAAATAATATGTGCTCCCCAGCCCACAAGGGAAGCATCACAGGTTGCAGAAACGATTAGGCTGCAGTGGAAAGAAGGAACTATCCTTTAAAAATGAATCCCTTATCTAAGCAGAGAGAGAGAGAGAACAGTTCAGAAAAAGGAATTGTCAGATTCCTTGTCTGAACGTTAAGCACAGGATTATAACTTGATAAACCACTGCTGGAGTGGACAAAGCCAAAGCCCTGAATCCTAAAATTCTATGATAGAATTTATCTATTGTGTCCTGTTTCTCTGCAGATGGGATACCTGATGTTTCAGCTTAAGTAATCGCTCAGGAGTGAACACCACTCACATCTGATAGTTCCTGTTCAACTTTTTTCTGGTGATTAGGAGTGTCACAACGTTCTCTGCATTGATTAATAAACCTAGGTCTTCACAAACCTGTTTTATAACTGTGTGAGCTGATGGCTACTTGGGCTGGGAATCAACTACTATCAGCCAATCATCTAGGTATGTAAAATTATTAACACACTGTTTTCTAATATAAGGTACTACAAGGGCTTAACTTGGTAAATAACCAAGGGGTTGATGTCAAACTGAATTGCAAAGAAGCATATAGGTAGTGTAGTTTTTTAACACCAAAACAAGAAGTATTTTCTATGTCAAGGGGAATGCAAATATGGAAGTGTGTATCCCTCAAACGTATGAGAGCACACTGCTGTCTGCTTGCTAGGTACATTCTTATTAAGACTATGTACCATATAAAACCTTAGATACTGGACACGACACACTTGTTGAGATTGTGTCAGTATGGAGAGACATTGTAAAATAACATGAACTTGAGGTCAATAGAGCCTGAGCAAATTGTACCTGATCAGCGCTCCTTAGCTGTCATTTTCTTTGCTGTCTGAGCAGAAGAGTTTGTCTCCACTCAGCAAAGGATCTGTATTGAGCCCTGAAGCTTGCATTTATTTTCATTATACAATTTTGACATACAAATGTTTATCATAGTCATACCTCTCTCTTAATTCTGAGTTGTTTGATACCAGACATGATTAGTGACACCAGACATGTGAACATAGATAAAAGGAACTTGATACTGTAGCTCCCCTAGAAGGATGCATAGTTTCTTTGCCTCTATAGTTAACTAAGATAGGAGAGGCAAGGTGAATTCAGATTTCTGATGGTTTGCCAGTATCATACACCCTGGATCCTAAGTTAGATTTTATATTATAAATTATTTATTTTTTAATATTTTTATTTCCTTTTCCTTATAATTGACCCCTGTCTGAGGGTCTTATAGTTGCCTGTGCTGTCAAGAGGCACAGCTGGCATCCCTGTCACCAGTCACTGAGGAGGGTGTAAAAGCAAAGGGAGCTGCTTAGTCGGCAGTTTATTATTATTAACCTCTGTCAGTTTGGGGGCTTGTTGCCAGTGCTCTGCATTGGAAGGCACAACTGGCTTCCTTCCTGCCTGTCAGCGCTGAGGAGCAGGGAGCCTGTATGTAGAGGGAGCTACTGCTTAGACGTTGGGCAGCAGCTTGCACATTAGGAACTGCAGCCCCTGGACGTCGATGGCTGCTCTCACACCAGCATCAACACTGGACTGCTTTTATACGAGGCGCTGAAAAGTGCCTCCTGAGTCCCGCGTTGAGAGAAAAGCTGCGTGGGGAGTGTTTATATGCTCCCCACGCTGCCGGAAGTGACATGCTCCCCTTGACATACTCCCCTTGTTAAGCTGACAACAGGGAGCACGTCACTTCCGGCAACATGTAAATACTCCCCGCATGACTTTTATTTCAACGTGGGACTCAGGAGGCACTTTTCAGTGCCTCGTTTAAAAGCAGCCTGCTCAACATTGAAGCTGGCAGCCCCCTCACACAGAGGGAATCAGACCACCCCAGCGCTGTAACGGACAATGCCGATGCTGAGGGGATTTCTGTCTGTCTTGGAGGGGATTTTTCCCTCAGGCAACATAGGAATAGGGATGGGCGAACAGAACACGGTTCGGATGTTCGGTCATTCGGTTCAAAACCCGAGTTCAGGTTCGATGGTTCGGTTCAGCTGAGTTCGGTTTGGCTGAACTTGGCCGAACATTCAAAAATAGTGGAAACGAAACCGAAACTGGAACCTAGTTTTCAGCCCTGGAAAGACGTTTTTCCTGCCTCCAAACTTGTTTGAACATGACCGAACTGTTCAGTCATTTGAGAGTTCAGTTTGGACTTTCGGTTCGGACGTCTGAACAGACCGAGTTCAGTCTGAACATCCGAACCGCGTTCGCCCATCCCTACGTAGGAGACACTTCAGAAGCAGTTTCAGTTTGTAGCCGGGACTCTTCCTGGGTTCTCTAGAAATCCCAGTAGGGAGGGAGATCATTAAGTCTCTCTTTTTCACAGAGACATCGGGCGAATCTAGTCTTGGCCCGTAAGAGTCTCAGAATGCCTAGAGCCCCTTCTAGGAGGCAGGCAAACATTTCTGAGGTAATTATGATCCTCTAAGTAGTCCTCTTACCTGCCAGAGTAATTTTCTGAAGAATCATAATAATAGACTTCAGGGACTGCTCTTGACCCCATCACAGTAAAGCTCTCTTCATTGGAGCTGCTTGGGGGGAGGAGGGAGAGCATGCCACTTTTTTTGTGTTCTCTTTCCCCTGCCTGAGGCCACTTTCAAAAATCCCATATTCTGGCTGTGGGGGGGAATGCGCAGCCAGAATATGTACGTGGATTGGCTGGTCTGAGAGCTCCACACCACCCCTGCGGGACTGAGGCTGCTTTTAGACGAGCAGGTCGCTGTCGCATGACCCACTCACACGATATTTCAAAATCCTGCAATGCGGGATTACACAAGACGGAAGTAGGGGATCACGTGCATGAAAGGCGGTCGCGCATTATTTGCCGACCGCGAATTAAATACCTTGATGTGTGAGGTATTTAATTCACGGTCAGCAAAGAATGCGCGACCGCCTTTCATTCGCGTGATCCCCTACTTCCGTCTTGTGTAATCCCGCGTCATGGGATTTTGAAATATCACGCGAGTGGGTCGTGCGACGGTGACCTGCTCATCTAAAAGAGCCCCTAGCTGGCAGACATGCGCATGGATGCATAGCAGGATCAAGTTCTGCATCCATGCACGTCTGCCAGCAAAGCCGTGTAGGGCGGGGGGCTTTCAGACTGGCTGATCCCCGCGCATATTGTGACTGCACATTCCCCCCCTGTAGCCAGAATATGTGCGGGGGGGGGGGG
>QEPC01008309.1:7247420-7288452 GCA_003113815.1 Sphenodon punctatus
AATTCAAGAGATCAGAGAGAGACTGGAAATATATTGGCAAACCTCTTAGCTTTATTTAGTACAAAGTTAACAAAACAAAATATATTCTTATTACTCTATATGTTAATACAATGTTACTCTCTCAACATTCATTCAATCTCTCATACATTACCTATCCTCCTGTCAGGGTGGCCAACCCATAACAGAGGTGATGGGGGCGCCGGGACCTGTCCATTGATGTTGAGATGGTACCACGAGCTGATGTTACAGGCGTCCCTTGATGTTACAGGCGTCCAAGTTCCAAAAGACATTCGTCCCATATTAATAGGTCTCTGGTTCCATAGGCCATACATATGTTATTAGGCAGAGTCGGCCCTACCATACCTTCCACGAGTCATTTTGACTAGGACGCATCTGTCCTCCTATGGTTCCTCTTTTCTGACCAGTTGAACTTTGTCCCATTTCATAGATGTCTGTTTTCAGCCTTATGCCCAGAACTGTTGTGTAAGCAATTAATGTTCAAAATCAAGTTATGCTTGCAAATATAGTGTAAGTTTAAGCTGTACTGGCATCTTCTGTAAGTTTTAGTAATGCGGTTTGCAGTCAAAATCTTGCAAGCTGTCAAATTAAAGTCTGTGCACTTAGGGGCTTTTGGCTTCAAGCAGTTAGTTTCTTGCAGTTTTTAAGCAGTTTCTTGCAGTATCTTCAGCCTGGACAATTCTAACTTCTATTATCATTCATACACCTGTCATACTACACCTGACATTCATCTGTCAAGGAGTGAGTGAGCTGTCAGCAGCACTCCACCTGCCCATCCTGTGAGTGCTCTGTGCCCTCGGGTTACAGGAGACACAACACTGTAGCGCGGAGTCAAAACCAAATTTTCTGGAAGTTCGCTCACCCCGAAAGAGTAGAAGCAACCAACTTGCTAAATCAGTCTAGTACAGACTTAGGAACATTTCCCAGGTGACAGTCACTCTCTGTTGGGGTACAAGGCCTGGCAGGGGCAAGCAAAACTTGATGGCTGCCACTGGCCAACGATGCCTCACACACACATGGTTTTGCCTTCTAACTTGAAAATTGTCATTCCAAGAAGAAAAATTTATCCATCCTTTTAAAAAAATCTGATCATTTGAATTAAATCCCGCCTCCGGGAAGCAACCCCTCCCCCAGGGAGCTCTTGTGGCATCAACCAGGGGGGAATGTAGCTGTGGATCCATTCTTCATAATCTCCTCTTAGAGGTTTACAGTGCCTCTTTCCTGTCAGTCAGTGCTCTGTACTGAGACACTGACACACACACATTGTGGAGCCTTCATTAGCATCTGCCTCAATTAGCATTTGCCTCTCCCATTGAAATTAACAGCTTCAATCTTTCCACTGATCTGTAATTTACTTAAAGCTGGTCAGGCGGTGGCTGTCGCAAAGAAAAATTGACATGAAGGCTAGGTTCAGTCTAACGAGCCACAAAAGCAGTTGGAAGGAACTGACAGTTGAGAGGGGGGTGCCTTATATAGTCTGGGAGGTCACATGGTTAAAAATTTGCATATGGCTAGGGAACATCTGGACGAGTGAAGGGTGCGCATGCGCAACCCAGTTGTGAGAATGGGAGGAGCCACTCGAAGAACCTACTGTCAGAACAAAGGCGGTAATTAGGGGGCCAGTGCACTGTGGGATTTGTAGTTTCCGGCAAGGCTTAGGGCTCTGGCTGCTAGGGCCATGACTTTTAAACTGCCTACCCTCCCACTTCAACCACCTCAGGTCTAGGGGGACTGACCTGTGCTGATGAAACGGTGGGAGCAGACACCTGGGTGCAACCATGTCAGTGGCCATGGTCAAGATATCATTCCACAAGGTGACCAGGTCATCGACAGAGCATCTGTAGTGGGAATATCATCCAGAGAGTTCTGGAAACCAATCAGATCCATCAATATCTGGGGGCAGATCAACCTCACTGATCTACCATTCCGACAAGGCCATAGGAGAGCTGGGATCTGGGCCTTGAGGCTGTAATGAGCCAACCACAACAATAGTGTTATAACAAAAACCCCAATAATTGGAACTCCTGATTCCAGGATAGTACAAAACATCAAATCCAATGTGTGTCCCACTTCATGTGTCGGGCCTGATATTATTTGGGATAGGCCCATGGTTGTCATGGTGGCCATGAACTCTTGCTCTGCCCTTAAAAGGCTGGTCTTGGTGTGTATGTTGAAATCACCCCAAGACAGTAAGTCTATGTGATCCCAACACCACCTTCGAGACCAGCTCAGCTACAGCAGTCAGAGAATCAACTGTACAACGGGGTGGTTGGTACACGAGGCGGATCCTCAGACTATCCCCATATAAAGTGGACACACTTTACATCAGATGAGTTAGGCACCAGATACCTCCCAGAGGGCAAGGTGACTTTACAGACCACGGCCCCTCCGCCTCTCCGCGCCTTGACTGATGCTGCACCGAGTACCCAGCTGGCACCATCTGGGAAAATACTTGCCCAGATGCCTCATCCAGCCAGGTCTCCATAATGCGTATGAGGTTGGCAGCCTAATCTTGAATCAAATCGTGGATGACCGATGTTTTATTTGCCACTGACCTTGCAATAAGCAGCATCTGTGTCAGATCAGGGGCCCTACTAGCTTCATCTCCCAAACATCCTGAGACAGGGGGGAGTGGGACAAGGGAACCAACACTAAATGTCTCTCCTGAGAGCCCCAATAGTCTATCCTCCACCCCCTGCTATATCTCCCCATGTGCAACACGACCCAAATAGCTGCCCCTCTCTCCTCCTCTCCCCAAAAGGCTCCCCTTCCTGGCTCCTGACTAACAATTCCCCCTCCTCAGAGATGACAGCACTCAAGAGGCCCATAAGGGCAAGGGGGAGGGGGTGGCCAGGGAGGGACCCCCAAGCCAAAGCTCTCCAGAGGCGGGCAGGCAGGTGAGGAAAGCCTGCCCCCTCTCCTCACCCAACCCCTACCCCAGATCCCACCCTTTGTCCATGCTCCTGTACCCCTCTTTCTCACAGGGGAACTGGGAAACTCCTTCCCACCCAATTCCCCCATGCCCATACCCCTCCTCCCATCACAGGGGGCTAGAATACTCCCTCCCACTCAATCCCCTTATGCCCATACCCCCCTCTAACAGTAGGGCCATGGCACTCCCTCCCACCCGCTTCCCCCGTGCCTGTCCATTATATCTCAAATTTATCAAAAAGACTCAATTCAATTTATGTTAAAATGCTTGTGTCTTCTTTTTGTGATTGCAATGTCTCCTTTCGCTGTATTGTGCAGTATTTCCTGGACTGGAAAGAAACATGTATCAGATTACTTCACTGAAGGTTTCCATGAATAGATGCAATTCCTATGAAAACTTTGTGCTCTGAAATCTTGTAAACTTTTGAATGCTTTCTGTGTATTTTATGCCCCAAATGGCCAGTTTCCCAGTGTTTTCATAAAGCATATTCCATGATAACATAGTGACATCACTGAAAGTACTATTAAAATTAAAGGAACCAATTTTTTTACCTACATAAAGCACGTTAAGGGAATGTGAGAGCCTTTTGAAATGTGTCGGAGCTACCAGTTCACATGTCCTAGATAGGGTGGCCCGATATGCAAATTTTAGAGGACACTTAGGAGAAATACAGGTTGCAACCCTAGTCTTAGACAGCAATAATTGTATGCAACTGTTAAGCTTAAAATAGCTTTTAAAGCACTTGTTTGAAAACCAGATAATGTGGTTTAGCTTTCTATTGTTTCTCTTGGTAATGCTTAAAGGAGGCCTGCAAAATTGGTCAGATTTTTGTTTTGTGCAGGGTATTTTAATCAGAAACTCATGTTTTGTGTACTATGGAATTCTCCTTGAATATCTAGTGAACTAATAAGTTTGTGACATCAGAACCTCAAGTAAGCCCTAGTCCAGCAACGTACTATGAATGGAAGGACTCTGTTCCAGGGCAGTGCAGAACCCATTACAGTATTATCAGTGGGGTACAGTAAACTGTGACCCTAAATGCACTTTCAGTAGCAAAGCTCCAGAGACTTCATGGGGCTTTAGCAACATAGACGTGCTCAAGACATGGGCAGCCTTGCCTAGGGTTAAAGCAGGGTCAGAGCCATGGTCGAGTTAATACAGGATGGGGGCTGAAAGGGAGGTGTGTTGGGGAGGCTAGGAAAAGGACTGGAGGAGTGCAGCAAACACAAGAAGAATGCCAAAGGGTCAGGGCTGCGTGGTAGGCACGACTAGCAGGGTTCCAGGAAAGGCGAGGAAGGAGGACAAGATCCAGGAGACCAGAAGAAGGAACACCTGAATCTTGATAGGGTTTAAAGTAGAGGTGGGGAAACTTTTCCATTCCCAGAAGCCACTTTGAAAACCAGTACAAGCTCCAAGGGTCTCGCAGAACTTGGGTGCAGGGGTGCAGTCAGGAAGCAACAGTTCTCCAGATCATGAATCTGTCTCGTATCCTCATGTGCATACCCTCATCTCTGCTCCCTTGCCCGGAACTCAGTTTTCCAGTGCTGGGGGTAATGAACAGGATCCTGGGGCCAGATATCAGAGCCAAAAAGAGGCCATATAAAAACTAGCCATGGACTGTATTTTGCCTGGAAGGTCCCCATTGTTGATTTAAGGTTACTGCTCGCATGCAAGCACATTGGCCAGCCTACATCAGCTCCTCCTTCATGCCACTCTTTTATAGAGCCTGCTGGTAGTTTGGGCTAATCAGGAAGTGAAATGGGTCTCAGGAATCAGGATCTTAATAAAGTTTAGCTGGGCATAGCACACTGGACTTGTTACTGTACTAGGACTCACCTGATGGGTAGTAAGCCTGCTATTAAGACTGACTGACTGCAATCTATGTAGACACAGAATTCTGCTTGTATGATGTAGGCTAGTCTGAGGCCTATGTGAAACTTGTGCATTGACAAGGAAAGTGTTTTATTTTTAAAAAATTTGGTTTCTGTGTTTTAACATCCACTTAACAAAAATATCTGGAAGGAAAGCTTGTTTTACTAAGGAATGAATACTCATTCTTTCAATTAAGGTTTAAGCAGCATCTAGATCTACAGGAGTCATTCAATGGGAGTGTTAAGCCCCCACCCCCCAAAGATAAAAGTTTGACATTCCTGATAGCTTTAATTGAAAAATTGAAATGTTTTTGTGGTGAATAATTGCTGTAAAGCTTGGTATTTTTCATCAAGATTTCAGAAAATGTTGACCAGCCCTAATTTTAAATGCTAAAAAATACAAAATTATAAAATGGATAATTGCTATATACTCATGATCAAAAAGAAAAAAGGCACAACTTTTAATTTCAGCTGCCAGCCCTAAACCACTTTAAAAAAATCAAATTAAATGTAACTGGAGATATGCTGAAACTGAGTCGCCTTGCCTTCCTTCCTTCCTTCCTTCCTCACATCCTTATTTCCTATATGAGAATATAGTGATTACAATTCTCACTCAATTTAAGTCCGTGGGCATCTGGCTATTTACTTTGATGGGTTCAGGATTGAATTTCACATTAATAAGGCCATTTTGACAACGTAAGGTCACTCATACCTTTATTTTGAACCTTTTCATGTAATAGTTTACACATTTGATTATTATTATATTATTTATTTATCTAATACCAGTGGTGTACCTGGTGCTGTACAATCAGTAGTTATAGACATGTCCCTACCCCAAGGGGCTTACAATCGAAGAGACAAGGGAGAGGCGAACGTCAGGAGCGAGAAGGATACATTCATGAGGTTGAGAAGCTGCAGGCGCACGTGCTTAGCTACAGGGAACTAGATTGTGAGTGCGGGGAAAGAGAAAGCGTGAGGTTAGCAGCTGTAAGGTTGAAAAAACACGCCATAATGAGCTAATGGTGAATATGCCCTTGCTCTTCATTATGTCACATTTCACCATTTACTGTTCCTCTAGTCACCCATTACCCTCAGGTCTTCCAGTCCCTCTTGTTGCTACTTTCTGCTTACTATTCTTCCTTCTGCAGCCTTTTGTGTTCTACCTTGTGTTCTTCATCTATTCCCTCTGCCCTTTGGTCTGGTGCTGGCTGTCCAACACTTCCTGCACCACTTTCTCTGCCAGCCACACTCTGCTTTGTGCCTAGCCCCTTGGCCCCCCTCTGTTCTTCTTTGTGCCAGTCATCTCGCTCCCAGACACGTTTTCTGCCATCTCCCACATTCCCACCCTTCCTCTTGCCATCTGAAGAGCAGACCAAAGGAAAGAAATTACTCAGTCACCTTAGTAGGCATGTGGCATACATAATGCAGGGCTGTTTCAAGCTAGGAACAAGTTAATACTAGATGACCTCAGGAGCAGAATGAGCATAAAGTGCCTCAATGAAAAAGCCAGCCTAATCCTCACTCCTAGGAAAGGACAAATGTGTGTTACCTTAAACTAATGCCTATGAAGCCACCCTGAGTCTATGGAGAAGAACAGGGTAAAAATGTAATAAATAAATAAATACTAAGGGAGTCTCCCCCCTTCGTATATTTTACTTTTGAGTCTTGGTACAATGCTGAATTGATCCCCCATCACCCTCCCCAGAACAAGTAAATGAAGCATTCGCATCGGAGGAAAGAATCAGGCTGAACATAAGACAGGCTGCACTGTATTAGAAATCTGTTTAAGTGTTTTTGTTCTGTATTTGGTTGTACTGAAACAGTGTGGCCTGTGCTTTGAGCTACACCTCACCATCCCCCTTTCCACCTCCTTCATTCCTCCCCGTTGCATGCACTCCCCTTCCGACATCAGTCAGACTGCTCTGTATGTGGCAACATCTTGGCTCCTCCTCCTCCTGTTTATAAGGAAAGGACCCAGCAGCTAGCAAGGGAAGAAAGCATGACTAAGACTGCTCCTTATTTCTCTCTTGAGCAGCTGTAGAGCATTTCCTGGGATCAAGATTGTTTAATAGCCATGCAAAGTCAGCATCTTCTGAATTCTGAGTGACAGGGATCAAGGGTTTGAAGGTTATTGATTGCAAGGCTTGTGGCTTTGTGGGAAAAGGCCTGACATCTTGGGAACTCCATCACTCTGGGATAACATGAATGTCTCTAGGAGGTAAGTAGCATACACTACATTCCTTCTAAAACAGGTAGCATGAGCAAGGCAGAGTGCTTACAACCTTTTTTCCTTTGTGTTTTTTTTGTTTTGTTTATAAATACTGTTGAGTATTATTACAAATAATTTGCTGCTATGTAGGACCCAGAACATAACTTTAAACTTGTATATTAAATTTAATAGGATCATTTTTATTGAACATACTATGAAGAAAGAGTGCTTGCTTCAGTTGTTGCATATCTCTGATGATTGCAATGTGTCACAAACTCAACCTAGCTGTAAAAGTTCTTTGCTGGGTGTGGGAAAGTCACATAGGATATGGCTTGGTTTAAGTAGCCTTCACACAAAGCTTGTGTTCTCACCAATATTTTTCTTGATATCTCCCTGTTGCCAAGTGGTAGTGCTGCTGCTGCTATCCCAGTGTTAGTAATGATGGGAACAATCACGGACTCTGAATTTTATCACTTTGTTGTCCCACCCAGCTTAAAGCAGTTCTAGGATGATACGTGAACCACGGCCAAGCAGGGTCAATTAATCAAGAGTATATTAACTCTAGGCAATGTAACCCTCTGTTTACCAGTCTATTTCTGCTAAACTACCTCTTCTTTACTCCCTGCTTACAGCACCACTGAGCAGGATTATGGGGGAATATTTTGCTTACCATCTGCTGGAGCAGTCACAAGAACATTTTTTCCTGGTAAAAGACATCTCGGGGCAAAGGACTTTGAGTGGACCTGGTAGTGATTACCACTGCCACCTTGCCCCTGTTGTACCCAGGCTGTTCATGTAAAATCTAGTGAGTTATCCTAGGTATAGGGCAAAGTATTCAGGAGTTAGACTTCTGTCTGAATGAGCCCCTAGATTTTATTATTTATGAATAGAACTCTCCTTTAACACTCCCATTACATTGAACTTAAAAGGAGTTGCGGGTACTTGGCCCTTCTGTACAACTTACATGGCTGTCACACAAACGTTGAGGCATCTACAACCAAAAGATACTTTTGAAGAATTTGGTCTTGACTATACTATGCTTCAATTTCCTCTTTTTGCAGTCTTAAAAGGTGAACAGATATCTTGGGACAGAGCTACTTTCTCAGGAGTCTGCCCTCAGACTGCAGTACAATAGAATAGGAAACATACTGCTAGGGGCAAAATGGGGAAGCTTCCATGCCATCCATACCTACTCTTGTGGATAGAAAAGGATCACTGGCTAGAAAAAGTAGTTAAGAAAGTTTTGGACCTATTTTTGTTAGTGAGTGTGCAAGCTTTGCGTAGCTCTTCAGGCAGAAATGAAGATTAAAAGAACTCTGTGAAGTTTGAAAGCTTCCACATACTCACTAACAGAAGCTGGTTCAGCAAAGGGTAGCAACTACTGTTTCTTGTCTGTCTCATATTTTGGACCCACCCAGCAAACACACACTATACACAGATAAAAAGAACATCCTGTTTCCACTATGGTCAGTATGACCTTGGTCATGAACACAGAACTATAGAAGAAAGAAAAATGTTTCACGAAGCTGATTTGTATCAACAAAGAAATGAATAATAATTTTGACAAAAGCACTGTACATCTTCCAACTAAAGCGTACTGGGCCTCGTCAGCTTGTCATTGCTACAGATGTGCCAAATGGCTGGCAAGTGTTCCATATTTCCAATTATGGAGATTCTTTTACAATTGATGTGCAGAATGAAGAGATTTGCCAGATGCAGTTTATGGTGCGATGTCTGCTGTTCTACTATAGTAGACTTTTTTTATATATATATAAAAAAGGTCAATTTTAAATCCTTGTCTTGCTTTTGTTTTGGCAGAATACATTCTCTTCGTGCTCACAGGCACAAATCTCCCGCGAATAGCGGGGAGACCTGGCAGAGTCCTTGCTCCTGCAAACAGTGGTGTGAAGACGAACTAGCTACAGTCCATATACTTTATACAGTGATCATCATGATCATCCTAATTGCAATCTGGGGAGCTTGGGCAAAGAAAGAAGCATGCATTTAGCTAGAAAAACTCTTGCTGTATCCAAAACTCCACATTTGAAGAGGCACTGGTGACCATGAGATCACACAAAGATGGGATTTGCTTCCATCAGTGGACTTGAACTGGTGAAGCCATTTTGCAGACAAAACATGGAACGTAACATTAGCAAAGAGTGAAACACCATTCATTGAATGCTTGCATGTAACAACTGTTCAATGTTCTAAATGTAAATGAATCTTGAATTGGAACGTCGATGGCTACAAGGATCTTGAACAATATTTTTGCTGGTCAAGATTATTAATTATTATTTTAACATGGTTTCTGCTTTTGTGGTTCGGATGGTCACTACTTCATGATTTCATAGTGTGTGGCTATGATAGAAAGAAGAGGTCTTTCCCATCCACGATCCAGCAAGGAATCAACCACTCACTTGAATTGTGGTAAAGGTGGGGAAGGAAGCGGTTAGACACACACAAGGAATATAGGATATAATCTATAAAATAGCTATCTGGGGAGTAGAATGGAGAAGGCCCCTGATTAACAGAGTTCCAAACTTGAGCAATGGGTTGTAATAGGATTGGGGTTTATGTAAAATTTTCCATTTCTTTGTTAATCTTGGCTGGCTCAGGAATAAAGTTGTCGTGACAAATGACTGGTTCTTGCTTTCTTTTGTTGCTAGACCAGCTAGCTCTTTCCAACAGTTTACAGTCGTGTACTTATGAACCTCATGAACCACTGCCTGAAATACAATAGCCCTTTACTTCAGTATGGCAGCAGCGACCCACCTATATTAATGACTAAGGCAGCAATCTCATTAGAATCAATGAGAGTACTGTGGAGTAAATAATTTGAGGATTACAGCATAAGGCAGGTAGGCATGCATTCTATGACTGCCACACATTTCAAACTCTTTAATCATGCACACCTTTACAGAGGCGTAGGGTTATACTTGTATCTTTTCTCACAGAATTTGGATACATGTGGGTACGGTTAAGTATTGTCTCCCCTCATATCACTACTCCCTTTTATAATATCTGCTTTATGGGTACGTTGGCTGGCAAAAGGGATTAAGGCAAAGCTGTGGATTTTAATAGGACATCGACAAATTTTGGAGCAGGTTCAGAGGAGAGCAACAAAGGTAATAAAGGGCTTGGAAAGCAGGTTTTATGAGGAAAGGCTGAATGTTTAACTTAGTGAAGAGAAGATTAAGGGAGAAATGAGAGCAGTCTTCAAACATCGAAAGGGCTGATACAAAGAAGATGGCAAGGAAGTGTTCTGTATTGCTACAGGCAGGGCTAGAAATGATAGGCGCAAGTCACAGGAAGATACTTTTTGTTTAAATATCAAGAAAAACTTCCTAACGGTAAGAGCTGTTAGGAGCAAGTTGCCTAGCAAGGTCGCCTGTTCTCTACCGCTGAAGGTTTTCTTTGACCCCAGTTGAAATGTGAATTGCAGATGCTAAACAGTTTTGAAAATCAGGCCCAAGTTGTCTCATGTTCAACACCCAGAAATGTACGTGTGGGGTGGGGGTGAGGGAGACAAATGAAGCCTATGGCTAGTTTTTATTTGGCCCCTTTTCAGTTCCTGGATCCAGTTCCACCTCAAGCACTGAAAAACTGAGTTCAGAGTATTTTTAAATGAGAAGCTATCCTGCATGGCCATCCAGGAGCCACTCATCTGACCGCCCATCCTAAGGTGAAGCAGCGGAATGCATGCTCCCGCAAGCCATGCAGCACCACTCATGGCCACTAACAGCGCACTGCCAAGAAATCCGGAGTGCGCCATGCAGGACAAGTCCAAAAAGTGCATGGTAACGGGCACCAACACATAGCCTGCCTGTATGAACTGGGGCGGCACCCATGCCAGCAGACCGGTCCACCGCTCATAGACACTGAGGGTGGGGGGACACGGCCTTTGCAAGTCACAGGAACTAGCCACAAGTGCTGGGGAGCCCAGGTTCCCCAGCGCTCATGCGGGGACTGTCCATTTCAAAGACTAGCTCAGCAGGCTTCCTCCTTCGCCCATGGTTTATGGCTGGGGGAGTGCAAGGTGGTTGTTGGGATAACCATGCTTGGGAGTTGCCCATTAGAACACTCTCTACCTGAGTAACTACTCAGCGGCCATGCCCCCCCACAAGTCTTGCTCATTTAAAAACACCCCGAGTTAAGGGCATACATTTAAGGATAGGGAACAGATCCATGGCACAGATCCATGATCTGAACCCTTCTCTTCCTGAGCACATCCCTTAAGCACCACTGCTCCCAGCTTCTGTACAACCCTTGAAAATTAGTGCAAGCTCCAAAGTGGCCACTGAGAGGGAAAAAGGTCCCCCACCCCTGGCACAGACACCTGTCATCAGGGCCCTGGGCAGTATTGTGCCCTGCCTGCACTGCAAGTCATGGATTGGGGCTTACCATATAGTCAAATGGGGGGACGCAGTGTGTGTTAACAGACGTGCAGCTGGTGCTCCCGCTACCCATTCTAGGGAGGGATGGCTGACCCCAGCCGGGTCAGGTCAGGGAACTGAATAAACGTTCCAGCTGACCAACCGGGCCAGGGAGGTGAGCTGTCCCCACCCTGTGCATGATTGGCAGCCATGGTGAACCCCAGCATGGGCCTAGGATGGCAGCATGAACACACATGCTTGCGTGCTATGGCTTCCCTGGGGCGGCCCTTGGGCCGTTCCTTCTGCGCCCACATTCCTGGGCAGCCACCTACCTGGTCAGGGTCTATAGCGGGTCCACATCTGGCAACTCGCCAACAGACACACATTAGGCTCTCGCCCAGGAGGGCCATAACTGGCGAACATCATGTCTGGTAATACCCAATGAGAGCAGGGGCCCTGTGGTCTAGCCTTGCCTTTCGGGTTTGAAACTTAGGAAGTCCCCAGGACCCTCCAGTGCTGCCCTCAGATGGCCACTGGACAGGCTGTCCACCATGTCCCATCAGTAGGCAGGACCTGCCCGTCCTGTTCTCCTAACCTGCAGGTGGGGAAACCTCCTTCCCCCCCTCCCCCCACCTCACCTCCCAGGAGTCACTTGAAAATTTGTACAAGTTCCAGGGATCACATAGAAGTTGGGGTGGCAGAGGGGCAAGGATGCTTAAGGGCAGACAGGAAGAGAAGGGTCCAGATCATGGATCTGTTCCTTAGCCTCATGTGCATGCCCTCAATCTCTGCTTTCTTAACCTTGATCTCAGTCTTTTGGTGCTTACAGGTAGGAAATGGATCTAGGAAACAGAAAAGGGCCAAATAGAAACTAGCCATGGGCCACACTTGGCACCCGAGCCTGAGGTTCTCCACTCCGTCCCAACCCATCTCATCTTTAAATAGCACTTGAAGACTTATTCTACAGGCATCTTGACAGGATCCCCAGCTGGATTTTATTTCTTCCCTTTTTAAAGTTGTTTTTTAGAACAGACTGTATTGAATTGTTTTTGTGAAGTGCCCATTTGGAGGAAGGAAGAAGCATATATAAATAAAATTACCTCCTTTCACAGGTTACTGCATATTCTAGACTGCAGAACTAGATTGTTCAAGCTCCAAATAAGAGTAGGATTCAGACTGAAGACGAAGGATATAAGCCATCTGGGATGGAAAGTGTTGGGTGGAAATTTGTTAGCTACATTATGGGGTGGAATACATTTAAATTTAGATGAGATTAATTAACGTTAACATTTTAAGTTATATTTCTGGAGCCCAAAATGGCTGTGTCAGTCTCTTAAAATAAACCTAAAACAAAAAATAAAAAGACCCCATCTTCTAGACCAACGCATTGTTGACAAGTCAGCTCTAAGATTTGGCTTCTAATAGGATTTATCATCCTATGTTGTTGAAAATAAATCCTGCCTTTTTGTAAATCACAACAGAGTACTTAAGACTTGGAATACACAACAGAAGTACAGTTTAAATATTATTGAACTAGATCACAAAGTTTCACACAACCAGGAGAAACTGTTTACTCTTTTCACAGCTGTGGACTGGCTTGACGAAAATGAGAAAATGCAAACGCAAGCTTGGAAAGTGCCTGTGCGCTGTTACGCAGGGATATTTTTATTAATACTTTTGTTTATGTTAAACAAGCTCTGACTAATTTTTTGGACATGTTCAAAAAAGGATATGATTTAAACATACCTGCCTGCCATAATTTGAAGCTACCAAAAACAGTGTTTGCACTTCAGCCAACAAACCTGATGATATATTCCATGTACTGGTGGGTTTGTCAGGCAATGAAAACAAGCCTCTAACTTTCCATGATAATACTCCCAGGCTGCCACTGTGTGAATGTTTTATTTCAGATGCTTCAAGCAACTTTCTCCTCCATCTTCGTTTTGTGTCCTACACATGTCTGTTGTTTTACAGAAACCAGCATGCTTTGAAAGTTAGTTTTTAAAAATTACCTCAGAAACAGATATGTTCCTTTTATGCTTAAGCCTTTTCTTTTGGGAAAGTTAATAGTTGGGTCCTAGTTTATTTTAACAGTCTCTTAGACAGTTGAAGATTTCTGTTCTTGTTCAGTAAAGACAGGCAAAAATAGGAGCACAAAGCAAGGTAAGCAATCCATATTGAGAAAACAAATTAAGCAAGGGCTTGATTTTTACAGAACGCTCAACTTCTGTTGAAGTCAGGTAACAGCTGTAATAGTAAATTTATGGTATCAAATGCAGCCGACAGATCTAACAAAATCAGCGGGGTCGATTGACCCTGGTCCATTTCACGGCGAAGGTCATTGACCAAGGCCACAAGTGCAGTCTCAGTGCCGTAGCCTGGGTGAAAGTCAGATGGCAAAGGATCTAGAAAACGGATGTGGTCCAGATGCCTCTGCAGCTGCCGAGCCACTACCCACTCAATAACCTTCCCTAAAAGGGAAGGTTAGAGACTGGCCGATAACTGGCAAGGGAGTCAATGTCAAGCAATGGTTTCTTGAGTAGAGGCTGCACCTCCACCCTCTTTGAGGCAGCTCGGCACTCTGCCCTCCCAAAGGGAGGCACTGACCACTCCCGCCAGCAATGGCCCCAATGTCTCCCAGCTGGCCTTGACCAGCCAGGACAGGCATGGGTCCAGTTCGCAAGAGGTAGCTCTGACCGCCCCAAGAATATTTCCTGTATCAGCAGGTGATACCCACTGAAACGAATCTCACAAAACTACACAAGGCAGGGTTTCCATAACCTCTGGTTCTCCTATTGTATTAATTGCAGTGTCAAAGTTGTGGTGAATCCAAGCAATTTTATCTGCGAAGTAATCAACAAACATATCACAGCGGGCACTAGATGGTTCCAGTTCCAGGGAGGCCGGACCAAACAACCATCCTCACCTCCCAGAAAAGCTCTGCTGGATGAGACTTTGCAGATGCTACGAGAGCATCTTTGCTGCTCATGCAGCCACAGCATAGGCTCTTAAACTAGCTCTGTGCTGCAATCGGTTGGCTTCAGCATGCAAACGGTACTACCATTGCTCCAACCGCCACCCTTTCTACTTCAGCTGCTGCAGATCTTCAGTAAACCAAGGAAACCTGCAGTGCCGATGCTAAAGGAATGGATGCCTGGGAGCTGTTTGGTTGATAGCCTCCATTAGCAAAGTGTTCCAAACTGCCACGAGGTCATTGAGCAAGCGGTTGTCAAGATCAGAGGGTAACTCCCCAAGAGAATTCTGAAACCTCTCTGGTTCCATCAGTCTCTGGAGGTGAACCAACCGAACTGGTTCTACACCTCTTTGGGGGCAGACAGGCACCAGGAGACAGGTCTGCAGGAGGTAATGATCCATCCATAACAAGGGCATGCTGACACTTCCCCAACTAATGGATCCCCCCCCACCTCAAGGCCAGTGCAGAAGATGAGGTCTAATGTATGCCCCCATCATGGGTCAGGCTGATGACCTTTTGAGACAGGCCCATGGTTGCCATGGTTGCCATGAACTCATGCTCTGCTCCCCCAAGACTGGTGTTGGCATGAATATTGAAGTCCCCCAAGACTAATGTCTTTGGGGACCGCAATACCACCTCCGACACCAGCTTTGCTACAGCATGCAGGGATGCTGTTGTACAGGTAGGTGCACGGTATACTAGTAGCACCCCTAATCTGTCCCCCGCCATTCACAAGATTGATACCTAAAATATCAGGTGGCAGGCTCTTTTTTTTAAGCTCTTGGCCTCAATTTGGAACTATCATGTAATAAGTTTTGCAAAACTTCTAAGCATCCTTTATTTCCAATTTCTAGTTATGATGCTTATTTTATATTTTCCCCTCTATTTTTTACCCGAGTTCTATAACCACAACTCTGAGGCTGGGTCCACAGAGAGTGCTATGTAATGCACCCCACAATCCTCAAGAAAGCACCACTCATCGCTGAGGTTGCAACTAGGGTTGCCAGATATGCAAATTTTAGAGGACACGTGAGAATCCAATGTAGCCCCGCAACCTGTATTTTTTCTCATAAATGTCATCTAAAATTTGCATATCTGGCCACCCTAGTTGCAACCAATTTAGGTCAGGATCTTTCAGGGGTGGGGGTTTGCTCCTGCTTTGTGAGGTTTGCAAACACCTGCCAAATCCACATGGATATGCTCTCAGCAGCATAAACAGCATCCGTCACAGTGCAGTTAATACCCTTACCATCCAGATCAGCTTGCATAAGAAAGGCTTGCAGAGAAGCAGTAGGAAATTCTCTACAGAATCGCTTATTGGCCTCCCGAAGTGTCACTTTGCCCCTCTCACTTCTGTTCAACACTCTGGTTGCTTTCTGATGAGGGGGGAAAACTTGCGCAAGTGCAACTCCATAATTGAAGGGATTAGCACCTGCGAGAATGCACTAATCCCCTTTTATCACACGAGAACCTACGTCCTTGTAAACGCTACATTTAGGAACGTGTGAGTGCTGTTGAATGTACAATCCCATGTAACATCGGAGAGTAGCCTCAGCTGCCAAGGTCATCTACCTCAGCCATCACTTCAATCATAATTCAGCTCTTCCTCTCCTCCCCCTCTACCCAAACACATTCAGTACACGCTCCTTTTCTTTACCTTCAAGGCTTCTCATGGTCTTGCTCCCGCCCCTCATCTCCCCACACTTGGTTTCTGCCACATTCCTATTCAGGGCCTCTTCTGCCACTGCCCTCACCTGCTCACCAATCCCCTGCTCTTTGAAATGTATTCTCTCCATCCTTAAATGCATTTGGTCTCCTCCTCAAATCCCTCCTGAAAACCTGCCTCCTCATCCCCACAGACCACTCAATGATACTCCCTCTTCCATCCTTTCACTCAGGGTCCTCTTCTCCTGTATAACTAAAACTAAACACATGCATCTGTGGCTTCTCAACTACTTAAATGTATCATTGCCTTTCATTTTCAAGATTGTGAGTCCCTTGAAGTTCGGACCTCTCTCTAATGGCTGTACAGCATCAGATACGTTGCTGGCACTATATAAAAAGTTTTGACCACTTTAAATGAGAGCACCTTGCAATCCTATTCTTCGTCCCACATATCTGCTGCTAGGTCTGCGTGTCTCATAGCCACCTTATTTCCATGCTTCTGTCAACTCTCCTATCAACATTCTTCTTTCCTCCTCAGTCCGCATAACCATGTCAGGGAGTGATCACAACAGAAGGCAAAATGTGGCACTGAAAACCCAATCAAACCAACTTCATCATACCTCTTTCCTCCCCAACCCTCTTTAACTAAAAACTCCTCCTTTCTTCACAGTTCTCACCATTCTGTTCACTTAGGGATCCACAGCAGCGAGCATCTCTGCAATAAGTGTTCAATACCTCATTGAGTCACCAAGTATATCATCCTCTGCCCAGTGCCACTGAATAAACAAAGGAAATGGAGAAGTGACCCTCATATCCCACACAATGAACAGATCATCATAAGGGCTTCAATGAGACTATTCCAGAGTAAGTGGTTTGTGGATTGCAGCCTAATCATTGCTATTTCTAAGACAAAAAATTGTTATTATCCCTAATGTCATGTTTGAAGATAGCAAAGCACCTCATAACAAAAGGCACTAATAATTTCTTTTCTTTTAATAAAATTGTTAGCTTCAGTTACAGCATGTTAAAGCAATACTACCCCATTTTCAAGTAAAATAAATATGGAAATGCAAAGTACAATGGTGCTGGTCCACAGTCCAAAATGAATTACAAATTGAGACAAGTCAAACTTTAAAGTTACAGAAATATTTATTGCAATAGTTCTTATCTTGTTTTTAATTTTCATGAAACATCTTTCGTGGCCATTCTACAAATAATACCATCCAGTAACGAGCCAATCTTTTCTTCCTGGGGGGATAGTTTGTACATCTGTGGAAACAAAAGGGAAATACAAACTGTAAAGACAACCCTGTGCTCCGCACTCTGCACTGGCTGCCTATAGCGTACCGGGCCAGATTCAAGGTGTTAGTTTTGATCTATAAAGCCCTACACGGTCTGGGCCCCTCATACCTCAGGGACTGCCTCGCCCTCCGTGTCTCAAAGCAATCCCTGTGGTCTACCGGGGGCGCCTTCCTGGAGGTCCCCCATCTTAAGCAGGAGGCCACAATGGAGAGGGCATTCTCAGTGGCCGGGCTGTGACTCTGGAGTTCCCTCCCGGAGGAAGCTCACCTGGCCCCAGGTCTGCTGGCGTTCCGCCGAGCCTGCAACACCTGGCTGTTTGCCCAGGCCTCTGGAGGGGAGGTTGGGGGTGCTGGATTTTCAGGATGTTAAAGTAATGGGGGGGGTTGTTTTAAAATATTTTAAAATTGATAATTTTATGATTGTTGTAAGCCGCCCCGAGATGCCGTAGGCATGAGGGGGTGGCTAATAAATATGACAACATAATTTAAAAAAAAAAAAAACACTGGAGGAGCATGAGGCCAAAATACTCCCAACAGAAGAAAAAAATAGTATTTTCTTGCTTGTTGTTTATATTAGAAATATTTTGCTAAACCAGAAACACTCGGTGGGCGCTGGAGGGCTAGTGATATCCCAGGAAAGCAACTTCTATACCTTTATTACTAGCTAGTTACAACAGTGCAAAATCCTCTGCAGAAAGACACTCATTACAGTTTAAAGGTGTTTAGTCTCAGTTTAGCATAAGTCTTCTATTAATCAACTTTTACAAAACTAAAATAAAACTATTTTATCTATTTATTTATTTATTTATATTAAAATTTTTATGCTGCCCCCTCCTGCCTCAGGCATCTCGGGGTGGCTCACAGCATATTAAAAACATTTTAAAACATTAGAACAAATAATAATAATTCAATTAAAAATATCACACACACACCACCTTACCCTAACCCAACCCACCTCCCTCCGGAAAGGCCTAACGGAACAGTCAGGTTTTACATTGTCTGCGGAAAGAGGGGAGGCCGGCAGGCAAGCGGATCTCCAACGGGAGGGAGTTCCACAGCTGCGACGCAGCCATGGAGAACGCCCTCCTCATAGTGGACACCTGGGAAACCTGGGGGACTTCGAGAAGGGTGCCCCCAGCCGACCACAGGGGCCGCTCTAGGTCCCAGAGGGTGAGGTGGTCCTGCAGATGGGCAGGGCCAAAGCCGTTTAGGGCTTTAAAGGTCAGCACCAACACCCTGAATTGGGCCCGGAAGCCAGTAGAGAGAGCAAAGCACTGGTGTAATGTGCTTGCGTCGGCCTGTTCCCATCAAGAGACGGTCCGCCGCATTCTGCACCAGCTGCAGCTTCCGAACAAACACCAAGGGTAGCCCCACGTAGAGCGCGTTGCAGTAATCCAGTCTCGAGGTAATAAAAGCATGGATGTGGCCAGATCCGAGTTCGAAACATACGGCTTAAGCCGCCACACCAAATGTAACTGGCGAAATGCTCCCTTCGCCACAGCCACCATCTGGGCAATCCAGGCAGAGCTGCGGGTCCAGGAGCACCCCCAGACTCCGGACCTGAGAAACCAGAGGAGGGCAGACCCAACCACTCCCTCGGCCTTCCCCAAAACCATCACCTCCGTCTTGTCAGGATTAAGCCTCAGACAGCTCGCCCTCATCCACAATGGACAAACATGTGTGTCCAAACTCCCACTGAAGCTATTGACAGCTTGCTTGACTACTAGATATTGAGTACAAGCAACTTAAGTCAGTGAGAAATATCTAGTATTTAAGTAAATTTTAATAATATTTTCAATTTATACTTCTTAGTTCTTTTCCTAAAGAAAACTGCATTCTTATTGGTCTGTAGAATCATTAAAAATATATTGATTTGTTTATTTTTAGATAATAGGCTTTGCACTGGACATGGTACTTTCTTTGCTATCTTTAGTTACAAAGTTAGACAGCAATAGGGTAAAATCTAACACCTTTACAGAAGCAATGGAAAAAACCACTTGATTTCAAGCGAGATCAGGATTTCGCCCAATGTCTATATAATTACGAAGCTTAAATTCATTTAGATTTTCAGTTTCTTCATTTTTATTATGCTAAAAATATAATTAGCATTATACTCATGATATGTTTTTAAAGAGCCAATATTCTTCTCTCTTCAGTTATGGTGTGGTGGTTCAAATTCACAGTTCAAAGAGCTATTGAATGTTCTCCAGCAACAGGCATAGGAAAACAAAAATCATACATGATGCTCCGCTTTTCATGTTCAAACACACACACATACACATACACACACACACTTTCAAAAATTAAACTGCCAGGAAATCTTTAAACAATATAGAGAAACAAATAAATAGACCCAGGATTTAAAAATTTGATGTAGGTCACATTTATCTGAAGCCATTTAAAAAAAAAAAAAAAAAAAGCATATTATATTAGTTGTGAGAAACCTCAAAGGAGCCAATCTAAACAGTCCTTGGTCCCAATTCTGTGAACACATACATATGTAGCACAATTTACTGATGTGTTAGCAAGAATGTGTGTCCAAACTCCCACTGAAGCTATTGACAGCTTGCTCGACTACTAGATGAACATCTATTAATACATAATAAAATTATCCTAGTAAAAAACATTAGGAGACTCAAGCAAGTAATTCACTGCCATATAAAGCAAATGCTCCCAATGATTCACATATGAAAAGGCAGAGTTAAAGAAGTTTATGCACATACATTTTGAAATTTGAAGCCCATCTGAATTTAATGGAATACACAAGTAAAATAGCATCTTTCCAACACGCAAAAAAATGCTCTATTTGCCTCCACAAGAAACAGAGAGGCAAATCAGACGCAGCTTTTGTCATGTGGGAAAACAAAACCGCACAGTATTGGCGGTGATCATGAGCGGTATGGAAAGCTAGTTTTTTGGGCTTTGCATCCCCCGCATGATTGCTGCCAAAGCTGCGTGGCTTTTCCCATGTGACAAAAGCTGCGCTTGATTTGCCTCCCGGGGTTTCTTGCGGAGGCACACCAGGCACGTTTATGCACATTGGAAAGCGCCCCTTGGCAACAGTCATTCTTATATATCATGAACATGCCTTACAAGCCTAGTTTACAAACCTTTTTAACTTTTGCTATGTCTGTTATTTTGGGAAGTTCTGCTAGGGAAACTTGCTTGCCTTCTACTTGAGTTATTATGTGTTCCAAGTTGATAGTTCTCTCTTTATCTTCAATCAGAACAAGGAGTACTGCAACGTCATTGTCTGAAATGCCAAATTTTTTCAAGGCATCTGAAATCTAAGATGGGAAATATAGAAATTTTATCAGTCATTTTCTTATTACCTGGGAACAACTGACCAGAATAATTGTTACAGTCAGTGGGCTAAATTCTTGGATGCTGTAAACTGGCTCTGTTCAACATTAGTAGAGTTATGCCAGTCTTACAGTAGTAAATTCAGAATGTATTTCTGCATATAGATGATATTTCTAATATTAATGCATATAATAGAAGTATTCTAAAAATGTATTTTGTTACAGCGAAAATAGGGTTGTCACTTTTCAGTTGGACCCTGAGACTTCCATTTTGACCTATGGAAGCCTCAGGATGAAAACGTGAGTGGTGGCAACCCTAAGGGCTCCTTGACCATTCCAGTTAGGTGCTCAGCACGGTGAGGGACCTTAAAGGGGAGATAACATTACATATACCCGTTATCACCGTTGCAGGGAAAGGGCCAAATTCATTAGGCAAGAGACATTTGTTCAGCTAGGTAAATCTTACATTGTTGTTTGGTGAAAGGTTGAAAATAATTTCTGCATTAAGGGTTCTGGTCTTCATTTTGCCAATCCTGTGTAGGTGAACTGCTTTGTTCGTTGCCACGAGTATCTGAAATAGATCAACAATCTGCAGGACAGAACAGAAAGATTAAAATAGCTTCCACTACCTCACTCCCTTCAACCTCTTCAGACTTCTTTCCCTTCACTACATCTCTAGACTGTCTTCAATTCCCAAGCATTTGTAGTAGATCGTGAGAAAAAATAGTTCATTACTTTAACAGGTGTCAAACTGAAGCCAGTGGAACATTCATTGGGTATTAACACACGGGCAGAAAGCCTGTTGGGACCCACAATGGGGCTCACACTCAGCCGTCACTCTCGAGGAAAGTGTGGGGAGCAGAACGGGCAGTCACCCGCATGGTTTCCATGGGTGTGCAGGCAGCCGCCATGCAGTCCTGCCACTCCGGTTTAACCCAGGAAGCCCAACAAATGGGCAGCAGCAGGATCAGGCCCAGAGAAAGCTGCCGCCAGCAGCCTATCAGCTGTTGGAGCTGACCAGGGGGTGTGTACCCCAGCCAACCGCCTGTACTCCCATAGCCGACAGCTATGGGAGCACCCCGGGGATCAGCTCCCTCTGGGCCGGCCAGCCTGTCAGCTGTTGGAGCTGACCAGGTGTGCCTGCCAGCCACCCGACAGCTGCTGGAATGGACCCCAGGGAGGAGCAGCAGCCCCGGTGTCTCTGGCTGGAGTGGCTGTTCACGCAGCCAGGGTAATTGCCTTGTGTGTTCAGGGCAGGATATCGGCCCATGGGGCAGGAGGTGCTGCTGGACTATCAGCCCCCACTATCCCAAGAGTCAGCAGGTGTGGGGCTGGGCCCCTTCCCCTTACTGCTGTCCATGATCCTGAAGATGGGAGGAGAGGAGCCACAGCCATGAGGAGAGGAGGAGAGTCTGAGAGACAGGACCAGCCCATGGTTCTTGTGGGAGACACTTGCCCCCCTCAGTGCTGATGCTTCAGCAGTGGCTGCATCACCGAGCTCTCCTCCCACTGGTGACCCCACCAGATGGGGCAGGCTCAGGCTGGGAACAGTTTCCCCTGGGTAGTGGCAGGGTCTCACCAGTAGCCTCCAGGCTGGTCCTAGACTCCTGAGGCTGTAGTTTGGGGGGTGGCCCCCTTGGCAGGATTGTCCAGCACAGAGATGCTATCCCTGGTGCAGGCAGGAGGTTCGGGGGGGGGGGGGGGGGAAATCGCCCTCAGCCCCTTCCAGGCTGCGGAGTCCTTTGAAGCCAGTCAGGCTCTACTTGCCACAGAGCCACTTGTAGGTGACGGCTGGGGGTGTGCCAGGGTCTGTGTGAGAGGCATAGCCTGGTCCCCAGGCCTGGGAGCCCATGGAGGCCAGCGACCTGGTGCAGAGGAGATGGCTGCCAGAGAGGCACAGGCCAGGTGGTCAGGAGAGCAGCGACAGGTGGGGGGTACCCATGTTCCTAGCTCAACAATAGTCCTGGCACCTGTTGGGGCTGCCCCAATCAGTTCTGACCCAGAAGCAGGCTCAACTCGGGCCCTGCCTGTGGTTGGATGGTGGTCTTGCTGGCATTGAGGGCACCTGGGCTGGCCATGCCACCACTGTTAGGAGCACTTTAGGCGGTGTTAATGGGGATCCGATGGCTGTGCCCTGCGGGGTTCTTGCTGAGGGATTAAGAACTGCCCCTGCAGTCAGAGTCCTCAATTTCCCCCCGCTGTTGCAATAGACCCACCGTCACCCCAGCTGCGCAAGCAGTCATTCCAGCCAGGGATACCAGGGCTGCTCCTCCTCCTCCCTGTTGTCCTCTCCCCTGCCAGGGCTGCTCCTCCTCCTTCTCCTCAGGGTCTGCTCCAACACTTGACAAGTGGACGGCCAGGGCATGCTCTCCCCCACCACTCCAACAACGGACAGGCAGCGGTGGCTGCTCCTCCTGGGACTGATCCTTTCCAGCACCGTGGCCTTGTCCATGGTGCTTGCGGATCTATATGTGGACAGGGGTGCCGGGGGCCAAACACACAACAGCCAGCCCCATGGGTAGCTGTTGCCCCAAGTTTACCTGGGTGTGTCTACATGGCGTGTTCCACATTTCCTGGCTTGATGCCGTGTGGAGCTGCCCTGAGTGAACATTTGGCGGGCAATGTGTAGATGAGATGAATCCGGGGCAATGTCTTGTCTGTTAACACCCACTGAGGGCACATGGATGTATGGCAGTTCTCCCATTGACTTCAATGAGTGGAGGACTGTACCTTGATTAAAGTAAGTCAATATGGCAGACTGTGTCCCTTAAGGATGAATGGACAGCACTACTAATTAAGTTGCTTGATGTGAGAAAGCATACAGGAATCTAATTCAGCAAACTAGTATCTCAAGATTGTTTAATTTCCCTATCCATTGCAACAACTCTAAAGATCAATCTCCCTAGATGGTAGGCTGGCCTTGTCCCCCCATATTTGGGATTATAGGGCATGGACCCCAGAGACGGGGCAGATTGCTGATTATTTGGTGGTCCCTATATCTGGAAGGGAGAAGCAACTTATTTTCATGGGCACGGTTTAATGCATTTCCTTCACATGTCCTGGAGGGGCAGAAACAGGGTGTCCCATATACTGAGCGTCTGTGTCCATTTGATAATATTGAAGTGGAATCCATAAGTCATATAATCCTTAGATGCCATCTATATGATAAATAGCGCCAAGAATTATTGAGGTCAACTCTAGAGAAATACCCTGGTAGAGATGACCAGGTACTCTTAGGGTACATACTGGATAGTTTGGATGTCAATGTCATTAGGAGCACTGCAGATTTCCTCAAACAGATTTTTCAAATCAGGAGGGCTTTTTTGGGGTATGCCCATATGTCCCAGAGCCAATAGAGATCAATAGTGACACAAGGGGATATTCCTTCTCCCGTTGAAAACTATGTAATAAATTTGTGTTTGGTATAAAGCAGGCCTATCGAATGTATTATATAACTGTATCCAACTTGCCTGGCTTATGATTAATCAGGTATATAACAATAACACAGATGATGTTGCCAATGTTGTATTATCCAGACTGGAGATAAGCTTTCCGTCATTGTGTGTGTTTATGTATGTGTGTGTATATATATATATATATATGCGCACCTCTGGTTGATTTTTCAGAGACTAGCCTAATGTTGGGCTTTTTATGTTTATTTATATTGTTATATTTGTATGTTTGTCTTGAGCAATGGCCCATGGCCACGCTAATAAATATTTGATTGATTGAGCTCCCTAGATGGGGCAGTCACTTTCCTAATTCTAACAAACAACAACAAGACACTAAAAATAGTTAAGGGATTTAAAAAAAAAAAAAAAAAAAAAGCAAATGGTTCACATATTGGATATAGGACATCAAGACTATTTAGACTATTAAAAAAAATAAGTCATTAAGCAATCACCATTTAATTTAAAAATAGCAGTACAGGTGAACATCTACAGAAGGGGCAGGAATCTTTTTTCCCCTCCCACAAGCCACTTTGAAAATTAGTACAAGTGCTTCAGCCAGAGGGGGCTTTCAGAAGCGATGGCACACACCACCACCACAAACTTACCGGGGCGGTGGTGGGTGTCGTCACTCTGGTTAGGATCCGGCCCGCTAACCACCCTTTAACCACCCTTCGTGGGCTGCATGGGGCACCAATACAGCCCTGCAACATGCAAATATAACCACCAAGGGTGGTTAGCGTCATGTCTGTTTTCACCCATAGCCAGTTTGGCCTGGAAGGAAGGGATCCAAATTAAGTCTGATCCAAATTAAGATCCAGGTCTTAAAAGAAACATCTTTTCAGTGCTATATAAAACTGGCTGGGAGGTGGTACCTGCAAGACAGCGTTCTTGGCCAACCTCAGGGATCATGATGGTACATAATGGGAAAGGTGATCTTTTCAGATATCTGCGGCTCAAGCCATTTAGGGCTTTATAAGCCCCAAACCAGCACTTTGAATTCGATCCAGAAAGCTATCAGGAGCCAGTGCTGACTGGCCCTTTTTACATGGACAGTGGGTGGGGGAATGGGTGCGCTGGCACAGTGAGTGGACCAGCCACTGAACTAACGTGATGGCAGCCAGGCTGGGGAGAGGGAAAGAAGACACACGGACACGTGCCTGCCCACACCCGTCCTGTGCATAGTGGCCTGCCCCCTGCCTGATAAGCAGCCACGGTGGCCAATGACAGACCAGGTCCAAGTGAAGTGGGCTTTTGGACATGAAAGCCTGCTTTACTCCAGGTCTGATGGCCAGTTCCTGACCGTGGTGGAAGCTAGTATGGGCTGTGACTCAGGGATTTCCCCAAATCACAGCCCGGCCTAGCCCCCACCATGGTCAGGATCCAGCCTGGGGAAGCATCTGATGGGTGCCTTTTGACATGACGGCGGCCCCCAGTTTAAACCATTCTAAAATAGGTTAAACAGTGCTATCGTCACATCTGAAAACACCCAGAGAAAAGTTGGGGGTGGGATTGCTTAAGGAGTAAGCTCACTCTTGTCCGTGCTTGAGGGGAGGAATCCACAGGCCAGATCCAGGAACCAGAAAGGGTCCAAATAAAAAACAGCCATGGGCCACTTTTGGCCCACAGACTAGAAACTCTCCACCCGAATTACAGTTTGAACCAAGTCCTAGCGAATGTAGTAAGGCTGCACCCAGGCAGAGTGATTCATAGGACAGGGAACAAAAACATACCTAGCTTACATGCAAAACTAAGGGATTTTTTATTTTATTTTTTAAAAAGAGCCTACAAAACTGTAACCCATTATAAACGGTCACTATTGAAACACTTGAATAATCTGCTTACCATTGCTGCATTGATTAATGCTCCATCAATTGATCCTTCCATTGCTTTTTTCCTTAGAACAGCAGCATTTTTGACATCATTAAATAAAAGAAGAATCACTCTACAGTCAGGAAACAGTTCTAGCTGATGTGTTAAATGCTGCATTGTGTAACAAAAGATCAGGTTTCCTTTGAATAACAAACCTAAAGAATGTATTAAGAAAATTACTAAAAGACAAAACACTTCAATAAGTGCTTAATAAATAAAATAATAATAATAATGTGCTGCTAGATCCACCATTCTTCTTTCAAGAAACACAAGCCACCAACTGCACAACCTTCTAGTAGGTAACAGGTGCCCTAGCAGTTAGGGCAATTCCTATCGTAGTGAATAGGACTCAGGAGTATTTTCTGCAGAGGACTATGCCTTGTTTGCATGTTTATCCAAAACAGAAAGCAGTTCTAGGTTTAGAAAAAAGATCTGAAAAATGCTACACAACTGCACACACACGCACACCCTGTGGAAGTTGCACCCACCACAGAAGAACTCCCCATGAGATACCAAAGAATAAGTATCACATCATTACTAATGTTTTTTGACCAAAAAAAAAGAAAAAAAAGAGGAAGCTTAAAAGTGAATATTAGCTAAGCGCTCTTTAGCTGTAAGGCAGAGAAAGACGTGCTAAAGGTACCTGTAGAAAGTGATGCTGAGCTGTATAGAAAGGCTATGCGGTGCTGGGAGCAACCGGGGGGGGGAGGGGGCTGTTAAAAATCTTAGTTCTTTTCCAGTTCAGGGTTGTCAATTATTGTCATTTTGTCACACACCCCCGGGCCTTGGTGCGATTGCGCCTCCTGACCCTAGTATTGCCACGCCCCTACGGCCGCATGGCACTTCTGGGCCCCCTGAAGAGCGGTTTGTTACCCCCGCGGGTTCTGTCGGGGGTTTAACCCCGGGGGGCGGGGTAGGTCTCTCTCTCACCGAGTGTCTGACTGGGCGTCTCCCAGCGAACCACCCTGTCCGTCCGGGGCTCCCACCCTCGCGGGCTTCTCCCCGCACACCGGGTCCCTCAGACAAACTCTTCCTCACCCCCCCCGGAAACGCAGACTCGCTCCCCAGCTGCCGAGGAGGCCGCACGAGCGGGCAGGAGCCCCGGCCGCGCCATGGAGCGCAACGAGGCCTATTGGTTCTCGGTCGCGCTCAGCTGCAGCTTCCTGCTCTCCTGCCTGCTCTTCTCGGCGCTGAGCCGCCAGCAGCGCGCTCCCTACATGGACGAGGCCTTCCACGTCCCGCAGGCGCAGGCCTATTGCGAGGGCCGCTTCGGTCAGGTCAGTACCGGGCACTCCGCCGCGGAGGAGGAGGGATTGTACCCCCTTCGATTACCTTATGGTGCACAGCCCGTCCCAACCGTCCTGCGCCAGGGGGCGCGCGTCTCGCAGCCGTCACCACCAAACACCCCTTCCCACCGGGAGGGGGTTCCCATTCACCGAGCCCAGCGGGCACAGACAGTCCCGCTAAACCTCCCAATTTCCAGGCCCTTAGGGTTGCCATAGATGCACATTTTTAGAGGGTGTGTATGAGATATACAGATTGTAGGGCTGCATTGGAACCTATGTAGCCCTGCAGTCTGTATATCTCATAAGTACCTTCTAAAAATATGCATCTATGGCAACCCTACAGGCCCTCCCCCCAACTCCTTGAGTGCTTCACCCGACCCAGTTCCAGGCTGGGGGTACAGATAGTTCCTGCAAACCCTCTGATTTCCAGGGATACCCACGAGCACAAAGCACCTGAGCGTGTTGAGCCCCCTGGAGAACTCACTCAAGCCCAGTGGGTGCAGAAAGGCTCTCTAAAACCCCAATTCCCAGCCCTTCCTCCCTCTTTCCCCTCCCCCGCAGCCAGCTCCTGGGGATTCAGCCCCTCACTCCCGTTAGCCATAGCACTAGCCATAGCAGATGTGGCTAGCCCTTCCAGATCCCCACAAGCACCCAGCCTTTCGGATTTAGTTCCCAGACAATTTGCTTTCACCCAACGGGTGGAGACAATCCTTCTAAAATCACTAATTCTCAGGGACTCCCCCCCCAGCACCTAGTCCCTGGACGTTCAGCCCTCCAGACAGTTAATTAATTTAGCCCCTGGGGGTGCAGACAGTCCTGCTAAATCCCATTTATTTTCAGGGACACAGCACCCATTCTCAGGGACACAGCACCCACAGCACTCATCCCTGTGAATGTAGCTTTCCCCCCATTAAACCATTAATGCAGCCATGGGCTACTGCAAGGAGAGATGAATGAAAGAGGGGATGCAGGCCCCTTAACCATATGCGCAAACCCTGATGATACAGCCCTTAGGGACAAAACTTTTGCATATCCTCAACACGATGTGGTACAGCTCACCCAGTTGTTGATATATGCCCTAAACCAGTTCCAGTAGGTGTGTACAATTCTTGTGGCCCATCTAAATACACTTAGCCCTGGGGATAGTGGCTTTCCATCATCCACCCAAATTTAGGGCTACTTCCGCGGGTGTGTATGGGACCTCGGTGCTGGGGATTAGAACCTCAAACTCTCCTGCTCCCAGCGGCATAGTTTCCCAACCATCTTCCCAGCCCTGGATGCTATTTCCAACCGGTACTTTCAGCTTCAAGGGATGCAGTCCATTTCACTCCCACTAACCGGCTCAGAGAGCATAGAGCTCCCTACACCTCCCTTGCCATCACCCAAGCCTAGCAAAGAAAGTCTCTTGGCCATCCACTCAGATTCAGAGGGTACAATACCATCCAGTCAGCTCTTGAGACCACATTTAGAAGGCACGTAGAACCTCACGTCCCAAGGGCATACAACACCTTAGCCCAATGGCTGTCTTCAGTAGGGCCTGACCACCCTAACCTGACTCCAGCAGGTTTCTATGGGATCCCGGGTTCCAGGAGATACAACCCCTCAAAATTCAAGCTGCTGGTTTTGACCTATAAAGCCATAAACAGGTTGGACCTCAGGTATTTGAAAGACCACCTCTTCCTTTGTTCTGTCATGGCTTATGAGGTCAGCCGAGGATGCCCTGTTGCAAGTACCAACTGCCCGTGAATTTCATACAATGAGGGCGCGCAGAGAGACGTTCTCGGTGGCTGTTCCACAATTATGGAACTCCCTCCCCTTGGAGATCTGCCTAGGCCCGAACCTGCTTCCCTTTCGGAAGAGGTGCAAGACCTTTTTTGTTTGGCCAGGCATTTGGCGGGCTGGGATAGGTTTGGGTGGGTTGGGGTAGAGTGGCTAGCGAGAGGGTTGGTAGGTCAGGTTTAGGGTTTATTTTAATTGTTTTATAATTTTTTCGTATACGTGTCATATGCTCTGTTTATGTATTTTATATATTTTTGTACACCACCCTGAGCCTCCGAGGAAAGGGTGGGATAAAAATAGAATGAATGAATGAATAAATAAATAAATCACTTTGATACCAGGTGATACAGTCCACTCTAAAACCGTCACAGAGGTTTCCAGATTTGTACAAGAATTTAATCCTCAAAGGGGGTTATCCCAGTCCCACCACCATCCCAGATTTTCAATTAGGTGTGTATAGGACATTCCCAGAGTTAAAGTCATGAATTCTACCCTAGGTGTGCTATTCTTCCCAGGGTGTACAACTCTCCCATCAACCAGCTCTTCTTCTTACAACTTTTGCTCCACACGACTGCCTGCTCTGCTCCAACATCTGGTTGCACGCATTTAGACAGACCGGCCACCCAGGGCTGTCGTGGCTGGCCCCGGGTCAGCCCGTCCATCTGTTCACACTCGTGGCTTTTTTGTGTATTATGAGGGGGCCCGTGAGACATGTAGCTCTCCTCAGGCCAGGTTTGGTCCGTCATGCCCTGGACAGTTCATCTCTGGATACATGAAGTTAAGGGATTGCAAGTTTGCTGAATCTCAGTTTGGATTAGTTTTTAATCTCTTCTTAAACACCTTTCACTGTATGATGAAGGATTTTGTAAGATTTTTTCAGTGGAGATTGAAGTGTTCAATCTTCAGTCTGAGGGAGGATACAGGAAAGTTCCTTACTCCCTACAGTGCCCTTTTAAGCCTACCTAACCAGTTTGAAAAACAAGCGTCCATACGTGAAGTTCCCAGACTGTGGGTCAGGATACCAAGAGGTGTTGTGATCCTATTTGATTTTTGATAGACTTTGTGTGCCTTTGTTGCTGTCTGGGGTTATGTAGGCAAAAAGCTAGGGAGTTGCTGTCTGTTTCTTGGGTTATCTTTTTTTCCCCATATTTTAAAAAAACTTTTATCGTGCTCCATCGTTCAATGAATGAACGTCCCTTTTTATCATGTGGCATGTGGTTCACTTTGAGTATCTTTAGCTAAGTGTGGATTTTATTTATTTATTTTTTTTGCTATGGTGGAATGGAAATCCCATGAAGGTGTTAGCTATTCCCTAAATTAAGAGGCAACCTGTAGCATAGGCTGAAATTTTGAAGAAAAAAAAATGACAATTGACTATTCTATTTTGTCGTCAAGAAGTTTGGGAGCAGGGTGGATTTGATTTAAATCAAATCAATTTAAATAACTGGTCAGGAAGCCTTGATTTAATCATTCTTTTCCACAAAAAGTGCATTCTTGTTGTCTTGATATAAGCTTAATACATATTATTCACAACTATGAGATATAAGGTTTAATTACCCAGAAATACAGGAATTTAATTAAAATATTCCCAAACATGGTCTCTTTTATGGCCCGTTTCAGTGGTAGGTTTTCCCTTCTACCGTTCCCTCACTAGATCTCCAAATCAATGGAGAGGCTAAAACGTATCCCTCAAATGCTTCTGGAATATTCTGCTCAAAATGTTTCTGTTTTGTTTCTACTGCCCCTCCCTTGCATGCATCTCCAGACTACTACTCCTTGCCCAGATCCACTCCATCACCAACAATCTTTTAGTTATTCAACTCATTCTTGACAATTTGTGCTTTTAGAGAGAGGTAAACGTTTAACTCTGTGTACACAAACTCGCAGAGACTGAGAGACAATTGGGCTGATGGTTAGGTAGTCAAGTCTGTCACCTCTCATCTCCATATACAGCCATTAACAAGGATGTTATCTCTTGGGAGACAAATCCAAGTTTGAGAACTGAAAATAAAACCATCAGAGATGCTTATTGGGATCTTCTAGACTGACCACTGGGTACCAGTGGGTAGAGTGGCTTTCTTTAGTTTTTACTAACCTACAGGGGAGCCTCCTTATATATACCTGCCCTAAATTTGCTCAGTTTATATATTTATGACTGGCTACGTTACATGCCTGAGGAAGTGCCCCGTGTGGCCCGAAAGCTTGCTTGTTTTCACCAACAGCAGCTGTTGGTCCAGTAAAAGATATCATTCGAACCACTTTGTCTCCCTCTCTAACAGGAAGAAAGGGAAAAGGCACATGTATGTGTTTTCTTTTTAGCTTGTCAAGACTGATGAACTGGTTTTTATAAATCAAAACCACATAACTCTTTTCTAAAAAAAATAATCTTCTGTAATTGAAAGTCATCTGAGAAAATTATTTGTTTACTCATTTGGGTGCTACCTTACCTTCCAGGACCCCCATCAGTTGATCTGTCTGCTCCGCTACTGCCCTGGCCCCACAGCTGTCTCGCTTCTCTCTCCGTGTCTCACGCTGGCCTGCCTGGCACCCAGTGCATGCACAGATGTGCGTAGTAGGAAAGACTGTGGCAGTCATCTGGGAGTTGGTTAGGGTGGGAAGGGGGCACAGACCCTTGCATTTACTGTGTTGTGCCCATGGGGTGGCAGAGGTGCAGTAAAGTCAAGAGGAGGGCCCAGGACTGGAGGGCATTGGGTTTCTCTGGAGGATCCCAGCCTATCAGAACAGCTTTGGGGCACTGATTTTCAGCACCCCAAAGCCAACCGAAGCCTTCTCTTCAGGAGAGGGGAGAGAGCGGGAGGGGGCAACCGTCTGAAACTGGTCTGTACCAGTTTGAGGCTGCTGCAGCAGAGAGCAGGCATTTTCTCCACTTAGAAAAATAAATAAATACTCATCCAAGTGGAGAAAATGCCTGCTCTCTGCTGCAGCAGCCTCAAACTGGTACAGACCAGTTTCAGACTGTTGCCCCCTCCCGCTCTCTCCCCTCTCCTGAAGAGAAGGCTTCGGTTGGCTTTGGGGTGCTGAAAACCCCAGTGCTATATAAATATATACAGGGCGTTTTTTCTCTTATGTATACTGAGGGCTGAGCTTGCCATGTAGCATTTCCCAGTCAGGGCACATACTGTTTGTCTCCAGCGTGGATTCTCTTATGTGTACTGAGTGATCCAACTTCTCTTGAAACCTTTCTTACACTACTGGCATATACAGGGTTTCTCTCTGTGGATTCTTTAAAGCAAATTTTAAAAGTGAAAGAAATTGCACATACGTATAATGTTCTCTTATCTAAAACACTTGAAGCCTTAACCTGCCAATTTTCTTTTCTACCACCTAATCTAGGGGCAGCTGCTGGTTCTTCCCTTTTGATTTGCTCACAGAGCTTTGCATCTTGCTTACATGCCACTAACATTGTGTAGTTTTAGATCTGTAGTCCTTGTGTATTTCATAGTAAAGTGAAATTTTAATGGTGTCCCCGAAGCCCTATCTTCTGCTCGACCAACCTAAAAGTCTACCAGCCACCACTGACTATGTACTCCATGGATTACCAATAACTCAGACGACTTATGTCAAATAAGTTTGACCAATCTTCTACAAATGCTACGCTACTGTGAGTGGGTCAGTCTTAGCAGCCTAATCTTTAAAGAGCTCTGTTAGTACAAGCTCTATTGCAACTGTAAAGGAGTTGTAAAAGTGTTTTCAGGATAGCCTACAAACTCTATAATATGTTTAAAAGAAAAATTAAGCAAGGCAGAGCCTAAAATAGAAGTGTACTAACATTTTATTGTTTTCCTGATGTATAATTCTTTATTACCAAGGTTTTTTAAAACTCTATTGTCTTTATTTTTTAGTGGGATCCTATGATCACTACATTGCCTGGCTTATACCTGGTGTCTGTTGGAATAGTGAAACCCGCAGTTTGGCTCTTGGGATGGTCTGGAAGCGTAGTATGCTCTACAGGAATGCTTAGATTCATCAATCTACTTTTCAGTGTTGGGAACTTCTATTTACTGTATCTGCTTTTGTGCAAGATACATCATAAAAACAAGGTACAGTCCAAATCAGCCAACATTTTATGAGACTCTAAACTGTTTTCACATTGTGCAGTAAGTTGAATTCTCTTTGGTTTCTGCATTAATATAAACTTAACCAGCAGTTTAGATTATTATAATGTTTCCTTCCCATTTCTCAAAAATTAGAATGAACTCTGTGTACTTTGATCCTGTAAAGGCTTATCCACATTCTAATTAGCGACTAACCCCACTGAAGTCAAAGGAACCTAATCATGCCTAAAGAGAAACACGTGTGTAAGTCTTTGCAGAACTGGACCCAAATTGTGTAAAGAATTCACTCTTGTAATGTATGTTGAAACCTAAATGTAAAGTGATTGATATATAGGTGAAATTTTGGCTGGGTTCAGCACAAGTTCTTGGTCTTCACCTTCAAGGCTCTTCATGGCCTTGCTACCTCCAACATCTCTTTGCACTTGTTTCCTGCCACATTCCCACTTGGGAGCTTCACTCCTTTTCTTCCCCCACCCTCTCCTGCTCACGACTCTCTTGCTGCTCAAAACGTATTTGCCCCTTCTCCCTTTCTGCCCTCCCATGCCTGGACTCCCTCCCTGGATAAGTTTGTTTTGCTCCCTCCTGAAAACCTACTTCTATCAAGCTTTCCCTAACTCATCACGAGGAGGAAATTGCCTCCTCTTCCCTCCCTCACTGAGAATCCTTCTCTTCCCTGTAACTAAGTTAAGTATATGCATCTGCAACTTCTCAACCTTGTCTCTCCTTATGTTCAACTCTCCCTTGTCTGTCTTAAATTGTAAGCCCCTTGGGGTAGGGATCAGTCTATAACTATTGACTACGGTGCCATGTACATTGCTGGTGCTTTATAATTTCGTTGGGATACAGTGAACTTCTCTTGAAATTCTGAGGGATCTCTGTTTTCCATTTTACTCTTACTGCAATTTGTAAATCTTTGTGTCATGTCAAACTCTTGTCTAACTCCATAGTGCTGGTTGGGGAGGGATTTGTGTGGTTGTGGTGGGGTTGGGGAGGCGTGAGGGGAAAGGTTGGGGGTTTTATGCTGTTTTATATGTATTGTGTTAATTTGTTTTGTAAGGCACCCTGAGCCATTTGGGAAGGGTGGGGTAAAAAATGGAAATAAATAAATAATACAGGACATGTAGTTGGGTAATTGGCTAGGTGTTTGCTTGTTTGTTGCTGCTTTTGTGACTATGGTGTGTTTCCCCAAAGTTATTTAGACAGTAATAAAAAAGTAACTGTAGAAGTCACACCACAGATTAAAAGTGTTTAATTAATTCCCTGACTAGCTTCAGCAGGGTCATAGTAGCTGCATGGTGCGTTCTTGGGGGTCGCTGGAAAATGGAGCCAGCTGGTGTGATCACCAATGATATCACTAGCAGCAAACTACCTTTTCCTTTGAATATAACCCCTTTATTATGAATTGCAGAATTGTTTGAGAATAGACTTATTGAATTCAGTGGGGCTGGGACTGTGGCCGTTTTTGCATGGACCCCCCTTCCCCACCCCCCACTGGGTGTGCGGTGGGGGGACCATCAGTGCACACACAGCAATGGGGGGGATGGGTGTATGCCTGTGGAAAGACCACGTGCGGTGGGTGGGGGGCGCTCCTGACGTGGGTGGGGGTGCTCCTGTCACGCACCCACCCACGGAGCCATCTGACAAAACAGAGGAGGCTCCGTGGGTGGAGATGGGTGTGTGCCCATGGGAAAAGGAGCACACCCACTGCCGGCGCACACCCATCCCCCCTGCCCCGCCCCCACTCATGAGCGCCATGAGAAAACGCCCTGTAATTCTGAAACTGCTTACTTGCACTCTTTCCAAAGTTAAGGAGACTGGACTCAAGTAAGCGTGCCCGGGTTGTGTCCCAAGTGCGGTGTAAAGTTACACGTGTGCTTAACTGCTTGCAGACTACAGGTCGTATGTTCTGGTAGATGCTATATAAAAAGCTTAAGAGCAGTCATCATGTATTGTAGAAGCTAATGTAACTTTCATATTTTTATATTACAATTCACTCTTGTGCAAGATTTTAATTTTTCTCCTATACTTTATCTTGTGTTCCATGCTAGCATAGCAGGAGGTAAACAAGAAAAAGCTCAGATGCAAGTTGATGCAATAAAGGGCTTAAATAAACGCCATCAGAGATGCCATGCTATATTACTGTAGGATTATAAAAATATTATTGTTTAATGATTATGTTCTTGATCTTTAATGGAAGCTGTAGTACTAATTGTTTCCCCCCCCTCTCTTTCACTTTCTCTAGGCTGTGTCTAGTTTCCAGAGAATCTTGTCTACAGTAACACTAGCAACATTTCCTACTCTCTATTTTTTTACATTCCTTTATTATACTGACACAGGATCAGTATTTTTTACTCTCTTTGAGTATTTAATGTGCCTTTATGGGCACCATAAAACTTCAGCCCTGCTTGGATTTTGTGGCTTCATGTTCTGTCAGACAAATATTGTATGGACCCTCTTCTGCAGTGGAACTGTTATTTCACAAAAGCTAAGTGAAGCCTGGAAGACTGAATTACTGAAAAAGAAAGAAGAGAGAAGGTCATCCATAAATGGATCATTTTCAGAACTAATCAAAGTCTTACAGTTCCTTGCAGGGTACATCATGTCATTAAAAAACCTAACTATGCTTATTATTTTGACTTGGCCATACATCCTTTTAGTAACTGTGTTCTTTGCTTTTGTAGTTCTCAATGGTGGCATAGTTGTGGGTGACAGGAGTAGTCATGAAGCTAGTTTACATTTCCCGCAGCTCTTCTATTTTTTCTCTTTCAGTCTCTTTTTTTCCTTGACGCATCTTGTTTCCAGTGGTAAAATTGGAAACTTTCTTCATTCAGTGCGAAGGAACCTGGTGTGGTACAGCATACTCACAGTTATCTCTTTATGCTTAATCTGGAGATTTACATATGCACATAAGTATTTGCTTGCAGATAATCGACATTACACGTTCTATGTGTGGAGAAAAGTCTTCCAGAGACATGAGATTGTGAAATACATATTAGTTCCAGTCTATATATTTGCTAGCTGGAGTTTTGTTGACTCACTGAAATCAAAATCTGTTTTCTGGAACTTAACCTATTTTGTATGTTTGTTTGGTGTCACAGTTCCTCAGAAGCTGCTGGAATTTCGTTACTTCATTTTGCCTTTTTTAATATATAGGCTTAACATTCCCATGCCGTCTCTTTCCAGACTTTTCTTTGAGATGGCTTCGTATCTCTTAGTGAATGCAATAAGTTTTCATCTCTTTCTGAACAAAACTTTTCAGTGGTCAAATAGTGAGGAAATTCAGAGGTTTATGTGGTGATCTGTTTTTTGTGCTTGCAGGTAGACAAAATTTCAGGGCTTTTCTGCAATGATTGAGTGACTTGTCCTGAAATTTAAGCAGGGGAACAAAATGTGTTGTATGCCTATTAAGAATGAATGTGAGAATTTGTTTACTGTCTTTGTTATTAAAATAATTTTAAAAGGTTTGCAGCCTGAAATTAAATATTGTGGTATCAGGAAAAATCCAGAAATGAAGCCAAACATTCTGTATTTAATGTGAATTGATAGAGATGTTTATGTAATAATAATTTTCTGTGGTAGATACATGCCTCCAGTTTGTGTTACGAGAGACGGTAAAAACAAGTGTGACTGTACCACGCTGGCAACCTGGCCCAGTTCATCTCAGGAAGCTACCGCGAACACAGTCTGGACTGGGTCAGGCCGCAGAACAAACATTAATGCAACCAGGACCTGGGAAGAGGGGGCAAGCAATGGAGATGCATGGATATGTGGCCAGCTGGTTGTGCCCAGTGCCCCACCATGATGAGCTGCCATGACGGCCGGCCATCGCAGACCTGATCCAGCAGGAAGGAATGGACATGTGAACACACTCTGGCCTGCTTTGCTTTGATCGGGCAGGTGGTAGCCTAGGTTGTGACCATAGCCATTTGCCGAGGTGAGGACCCCGGGCTACCTGTGACTCCAGTTGAATATCTGGGGGCCCAATGACAAATGTGATAGTGGTCCACAAGCCAGAGTGGATTACTGTCACATTTGTCTTTACCCAGAGAGAGAGAAATGATGCTGAAAGGTGTTGTTAGAACTACAGAAGAAAACATTCACACAGTGATACTCTGAGAGGTTAGATTTTTTTGGAGAGTAGCATAAATTGTCATTTTCCCCCCCAGTTTGTAAGAATTCTAACTCCTGTTTTTGTTTTAGTGTTTCAGGAGTTGCTAAACACTTATATAACAGTTATTTGAGAGCTTCATAATCAGTATATGTAAGGTAGACCATTTTCATCCACAGCCGTTAAAAATGGGACTCTTGCCACATCAGTCTGATAAAATGTCTGTTAAAAAAACATGTAGATGTAATGCAGGTACCTCTTTTACAGAGAAGAATGTCACAAGAATATAAAAGATTAATTACATTTGATACGGTAACCTGTTAAAAGGGGAGCGGTTTCCACACACCAAACTAAAACATATCATTACACTCTGGAGCCCCGTGTAATGAATACTTTTCAAAATAATAGGATTTCTGTGTTCTGGGATTATGTGCTGAACAGATTTGTACTGAAGTGGGATGCGAGTTCTCTCCCGAGCAGACCTAATAGTTTCCAGTATCTGACATAATCCTATTAAAAGTGCCAGTGGTGGCATTTAATTGTTCTTTCAAACATGTTTCATATATAGAAAATTAGGATGGTTTTTTTTTCTTTTGTGCAAAGGTAGAAATTCAGCAGTATATGAAATTTTGATTTTTCAAACCCATCATGTGCATTACTTACAGAACTGGAGAATGCTGTGACTTATTCCCACTCAGCAAATAACTTTTATTTAGACTTGCAGGTATTCTTTTGTTACTAGCTAGTGGTTTATTATGCTGTTTTCTAAACAAAACCAAACTATTTCTCAGAAGTGCTCCCAAGTGAACAGCCTCCCAGGTCTTCTCTGTTCTATCACTGGAATATTACAGTGAAAAATCTGTTTACTGAAAGCAAAGTGTTTTCTGAAGCACAGTATAAAATCTATACAGGTGCCATTCCCGTAATTCTGAGATAGAATCGTATCTCAGCAGGTCAGAGCCCGTGGATGCTATGCGATTATTTCTCATCTGTGTAGTAAGAAAATGATTGCTCTTTGACGCAGAACTCAATCCCATACATGCACAGCATACAGCACATTACTGACAGCTTCTCACCCACCGCTATCTTTTCAAATTCTTCTGAGGAAAGCTTAGAGCCGTCCGTCAGTGAGTCATTTCTTTGTGTGTTTATATTTAAATCTCTTCCCCGCTTCCTTTTTATTCTCTCTTTCCCTGCCTCCAGTAGTATTTGCATATTGTTTCTTTTAATGGACATGTAGTGCCTGAATGTGGAAGCCCACTAAGATTCTTCCCCAGTTGGTTCTGTCAAAATGAAGCAATAGGAGAAGGATGCGTGGGGTGGGCTGCCTTTCTAGCACCTCTGCACAATTGCCTCCAGTCCCAACCCATGCTATCATCTCCTGCCTTCATTATAATATGACAGAGTCTATGGGGGAAGAGTCCCATATGGCTTCACCATTCAGCTTTTATATACTGTTTAATTAAAACAAATTAGTGTGTGTGCAAACTTTAAATACAGTTTAATGTACACATCCCTTCAGTTTAGCTTATGGGTGAATGGGTTGGTTATTTGAAAAAGCTCAGAGTTTCTTCCAGTGACTTGAATTTAGGTTGGTCTTACTAGACTTCTGGTCTTCCTCTTCGAACTTTTCAGATTGTGTGGGATCAAGGAAGAATCTTCTTTGACTGCATGGTCAATACTGTTTCTACATTTAAATGGCTCAACCAGAAATGCAGCCATTTTTATTTTGTTTTGACTGTGGCTACGGATACTGTGGTCCCCAGTTCTTGTATGCCTTACACATTTTCTGAATTGAAAATTGTAGGATAGCTTTTGGGTGAGTGCTTTCCTTCATTTTAAGACACGTCTGTGTTTCTGCTGTAAAGAAAGAGCTGAGATAAAAGACCAAATTCTGGTCTTTTCCTTCACTTTCCTTCACTTTAAGACACGTCTGTGTTTCTGCTGTAAAGAAAGAGCTGAGTTAAAAGACCAAATTCTGTTATCTATCCACAAAGGGATCGATAGTTGGGTCCTTCCCGGAGAGGGTCCCCTACTTCCGGCTGAACCGCCGTTGAGTGGAGGGCAGAGTACCCCTGACCATACCAAAACGCTGCAGGAGGGGTGTGTAGGGGGATGGCATGATTTCAGTAGGGAGCAGACTCACCCCCACACGTGAATGGGAAGGAGCAGGTTCAAATTCACAATTAGCAATGTCTGGTCCAAAACCTGGGTCTGGCTGCATGTTTATTTTTATTTTTTCTGGAGTTGTAGACGGGTTTATCAGGTTGCCATGTCTGTGCTTTTGTACACACTATACACGAACTAGGAATATGAGGCCAAATATTACATGTGGAAACAACCCTTTCATACAACCATGCTCTTCTCTTTGGTAGAGAAAAGTAATGCCTAGAGCACAGTGCATTTTCTGGCAAGCCCTTTAGAGTAGGACATGTACGCAGTTGGCATGTACGCAGTTGATGAGTAACTTGCAGAGATATGTTTAGGAAGCATTTTAAAGAAATCTAAAACTAATGTACTTTAACCCCATGAAGTGTCTTTCTCAGCACATAGCGTTTGACATTTTGAATTAATATTAAAGACAAGAAAACACTGTAGTGCTATTTTCTATTGTTCATACTGCATCTTGCTAATTAAAATTGGTATCTAGGATTGAGTTGGAATTTGAAAATGGTATTGAATTGAGATTCCCAAGCAAAGGATCTTAGGAAGTCATCTGGCATTATGAATTACAAACTAAATGAGAATGAGATGTTAGTGCTTTGTGGCGGTACTAATCTGCTTTTGGCGGTGAGGATGAAGTGGCTTATTGGATTTCTTTCTTTCTTAAGTAAATGTTTAGAGAGCAAAATGCAGTACTGTTTTAGTAATACTACACATTTCAAAGATGGAGTTGGTTTTATTTATATCCTTTTTTAAAAATAAGCGAATGGTACAAGGCAGCTTAAGCCATGTTTATGAATTCTGAATTATGATTAGCAGTAATTGTGAAAGGTTACATGACTTGAATAAGCCTGGATAAATACATCCTTTTGATTAATAAAACTATCTTTGCCTGCCCCCGCTAATGTTTTAATAGTAGAAATTTATTATGGAATACAATACCAGAATGGACTTTTAAAACAAAGGGAAATGACATATTGTAGCATTGTAAAATGAAATTACTGAAAATCAGAGGTTTCCAAACTGAGTTGAGACTCCCAACTGGGAGATACCCCATTTATAGAAAGGGTGGGGGGATTACAATTGGTATACTTTGTGTGTCTTTATTACTCTCTAGGGTCACAGGACTATATGGGTGATTTCAGACGTTACGGGCGGGCGGTTCACCACAGTGGATCCCCGGTGGGGGTGAATGAAACAACCACGTCGCGGGGCCAAGAAAAGCCCCAAACAGACGGGACGGGACCGGGACCGGGACCACGACCGGGAATCGGGCCGACAGATCACGGATCGGGGCAGCACAACAGACGTGACGCCGATCCCCGGCCGTGGTCAGAACTCCCAGAAGACACCAGGCAGGGGCGGGACACAGGCATGGCCGCCTGAGGGCAAACGAAGCCAAAAGGCACACAAGGGAACGCCCACACAAGGGAAACGGGAAGGGAGTGGGGAAGAGGGAGAAGAGGCCGGCAGGTACGGCACCCAGCAGGCGCGCACACACAGCGGTCACACAGCGCAACACACAGCACGACCACGGGCGCGCGCACACACACGCGCACCCACCCAGGGGAAAAGTCGGGAAGTGGGGGCAGGGGTGCCCGGACAAAGCACAAGGAACAACAGGAGCAGGGGGGGGGGACACGGAAGACGGGGG
>QEPC01008309.1:7288552-7301700 GCA_003113815.1 Sphenodon punctatus
GGGGGGGGGGCCCTGCCGGTGCCAGAGGCCGCTGAGTGCTCCTCCTGGGGGTCCGGGGCCCCGGAGCTCGTGTCTACCGGGCGGGGTGCAAGGGGAGGGGGTACCTCAGCCCGTTCCCTGCCCTGGACCACAGCACTGCCCACGAGCCGTGGGGAAACAATGGAGCCCTTCATGTGTAGGATGCGGTCCAGGGCCTTGTAGAAGGGGGCGGTCCGGGCCCCGTGTCCGGAGCGCCTATTGTTGTCCTGGATGGCCTTGTAACCCCTCTTGAGTTATTTGGCCTTTGAGTGGCACTGTGCCGCTGTGTGCTGATGCCCCGCCACCTCCATGTCCCGCACTATGTCCTGGTAGACATGCTCGTTGCGCTGGTTGAGGGCGAGCTCCAGCTGGTACTCTAGGGTCCCCCATATGCGGATGAAGTCCCTGGTCTCCTGGAGGTCCCACTGGCCCCCTCGGTGGTAGGCCTTCCTCCGGCGTCCCCACGGCCGGTCCTCCTCCTCCGGCGCTGCCTCCGCCCGCGCACGGCCGGTGTCCTCCGGGGGCTCGTCCGCCCGGGCCGTTTTCCGTGTCTGTGGGGACAGTCAGAGGGGCGTGTTGGGTTAGGTGCAGGCTGGGCCCCCTCGCGGGGCTCCCCTGCCCCCCGCCTCCCTCCCGGTCGCCCCCCCGGGGTGCCCCCGTGCCCTCTGCTCCCCTCCGTTGCCCTTACCCGTTTCCTGGGTGCCTCCTCTGGCCCTGTTCCGGCTGCTGTCCCCGTTTCGTCGCATGGCGCCTGCTGCTGGGAGTGTTGTTCCCAGGCCAGCTGCAGGGTCAGCACGACCCCTGTGTCCCCCTCCTCCACCACGTGTGCTCCCTCTACCTCCACCGCTGCCCCTGCCACCTCCTCCTCCTCCACCGTCGCTCTGTCACCCGCCGCTCTCTTCCTCCTCCCTCCATCCCGCCATGCGTGCCTGCGGCTGATTTCCCTTTAAATCTCCCTCCGGTGGCTGTGTTGTTGCTGGTTGCCCGGCAGCGACGCTGCATGCATTGTCCACGGCTGGGGCTCGTTTCCTTTGATTCCGCCCGGGGATTGGCGTCCAGAGGTTACTTTTCGTTGGTTCCCAGTGGGGATCTCTTTGACCACGCTTCCCGGGATATTCCCCCCGCTAGCCCGGGAAGCATGGTTGAAATTGACCCCATGTGGGTATTGAGCGTGGTGAACATCTGGCGGCTGCCAAACAGACGTTCAGGGCTCTTTGGTCCCGCCGCGGGATTGAGCGTGGTTCACTGTGGTTGAGCGTGATCGCGTAACGTCTGAAAACACCCTATGTCTCAAAATGGGAATATGCTGGCAAAAGTTTAGGAACCACTCCTGTAAATGTTTCTAGTAAGACATCAATTTATTTTAAAATAAAAAATCACCATGAGACCAATTTGCTGATGGAGGTGGTTTTGCCTAAAGCGGCTGTTAAAGTGATTTTTACCCCCCAGCTGCATTTTACCATCATCTAAAAATTGATTTCTTAATAAACAGCAATAAATAAAATTCTTAATTATGGAGCTGTCTTATCTATTGCCATTGTTATGATTATCCTAGTTTATCCTAGATAATCTCATCTTTCATAATATCTTTATCTTTAATAATGAATAGTTCAAATACATGCATTGCCGATGTTGGTAATTAATGCATAAAAATGATGCCGTTCATTTCTAGTTGATGTTTTCTGGCTTTAAACAGTTTTTAAATCCTCGCCAGGTGGCAGTCTTGAACCATCTTTTCCATATGACCAGATATTATTCAAGAAGACTCTCTGGTATTTATTAGTGTAATTCTTAGTTCATGTTCTGAGAGTTAAAATGTTTGAAATGTGTTAACACTCAGGTCATTATGTAGTCATCCCCATCCCCACCCCCCACCCCATTGTTTATGCTTAAAATCTGCTAGACCTTATATTGACTGTAAAACCTATATATTTGGCTTTATATTTTAAAATATTTGTATTTTAGCATAACATGATAGGTGGTATTTTTGTAAAATTCTTGTTCTCTTCTCATCCTTGATTTAAAAAATTTTTTTTTAAAAAATTAGCCTGCAACTTTATTGTCAAAATTGCTTTGTTTTTTTAACTTGGTGTTTGCCACATGTATAATTTCAAATTGTTTTAACAAGAATATGTAGTTTATTTTTTGAGTCTGTCTACTTTCCCCCCCCCCGGTTGATATTTTAGATAACCATCGTCCCACTGCTATGGCAGAAAGGAGACTGGTAGAATGAGAAAAGAAAGCAAAGCAATTGTATTTGTGAGAGTGACATAGGAGGTACCTTGCTAAAGTATTTATGGTGGGGTTTTTTTGTTTTTGTTTGAGTAAGCGCATTTAAAAATGCAACCGCCAAGGGCTTTCAACCATATGGTAGTTTGAACTGTGGCTTTTTAAATATCACCTACTTTTTGGTGTACTTGCAACACATAGAGCCAAGGAGGTCTAGTCTCAAAAGTATGGGTGAAAACAAACGAGACAGTAGCCAGTATTAGCTCGTGATTCACCTGCCTGTCTGTTAAGTGGCCACCAGACGTTCACCCACTTCCACCACAGGGTGGGGCCGACTGCTACTCAACGCATCATCTGGAGAAGGTGGTTGATGCAGTGCAGGCTATGGCTGGTTTAGCTGGGCTAATGTGCACCCTCCTGTCTGTTGGGGCCTGTGCAGCACCTGTGTGTTGCGAGGTCTGCCAGTACTGTGGACAAGGCCACAATGTTGGCATGGATCAGGCCCAGGAACAGCTGTTGTCAGCTGGTGGCATGGGCTGGCAGTGAACAGATCCCCCTCCTCCCCCAGCCTCCTGTCAGCTGATGGCATGGGCTGGGAGTGAACAGATCCCCTATACCCCCCGCACCTCCTCTTAGCTGATGGCATGGTCAGGAGAAGCTTGCCGCAGGAAGAAAGAGAGGGACCAAGGGAGGTCACCCTTGCCCCGAGTGATGGCAGGTTCCGGAGCCCAGCCCTGCATGGCCCCTCCCTCCCTGTTTTCTATTTCCTGTGGCAGAGAGACCTGCTCCTGGGGCAGCAGCAGTGATGAGCCCAGGTGAGCAGCATGAGGCATGGGTGCTGCCTCTACCCATGTGCTGTGTCGAGACCCACCACCGTGGGCAAGGGAGGACTGGCCTGTGGGGTACTCTCCAGGTGCAACTTTGCCCAGGCAGAGCTGCTCGTTTTCCTGCACCCCAGACACCGGGCGGGGGTAGCCAGACTGGGATGACAGCACTTTTGGTCTGGGGCTGGGGTCATGTACGGCCCCCAGATGGGATTGCTCTAGCCTGACGTCTAGGAGTGATCTGCTGCTGCCAGCTAATTTTCATGGGCCTGTGCCTGCTTCTGGCAGTCAGCAGCTGCTGCTCCTAGGCCTGAGTCCTGCCTGCGTGTTCAGTTCCTTGGCCCAACCCGGGGCGTGGAGGCAGTGGGGTCGAATGGGTGGCAGCTGCATTGCCTGCCGCTGCATTGCCTGCTTTCTTCCTGTGGTAAGAGACCCAGCTGGCTGCTGTTTCGTATGTTTAATTTCACCCATTGTCTCTATTACTCTCTCCAACCCTGATGCTTTTTGATTGTTTAGCCTCTTTTAAAAAAAGTTTTGTCTCTGTAACACATCTTGTTATTGTATACGCTCCTTATCAGAAGTTTAGTGGTCTTGATATTTGTTTACAAATATCCTGAGGAATGCAAAGTCAGAGTCGGGCTAGGGTAGGGATAATAAAAGGTCCCTTTAATAAAGCATGATTGCTTTTCTAGCCTAGACATATTGACATTTACTTTGGGATAAAATATCTGTAGTTTCTTTTATTTCTATAGACTATGTGCTTAGAGCTGTGGTGGTTTGAGTGCTGTGAACTCCGATAGACAGTGAGAGTTCAAAAAGCTCAGGGCACGGTTTAGAAACGAGACCTGAAAGAAGGAGAATTTTTCACATGCAAGCTGTGTTGTGTATTGCTACCTTCACACCTGGCATAGCCATGTCCACCAGGAGCAGTTGGCAGGAAGATGTTCACTTCTGTTTTTGGACACCTCCCTTTAGTGGTGGTTTCTATTGCTATTTGGCATGTGTCTGTCATGTATGGCTAACTGGTACTCTCCATTTACACTAGAAAGTTGCTCCTGGTTTGTAAATGTGCTTGTGCTGGCTGAGCTCCGTTGAGTCTTCCCACTGGTGAGAGAAACATAAGAGAATCCCTTTTGGAATAATCTGGATTTTGTTATGACTAGGTAGTAGAGTGTCCGTCTCTTTGTTTTCAGAAATGCTGTGTGCTATTTGAGTTGTGTGTAATGCATATTTGTTAGTATGGTTTTTTATTTTTTCAGAATTCTTCATCACCCAGAAACTGGTGGGTGATTTTTGTTAAAAAAATTAAAAATAGTTTTGTTTTCTGTTTGTTTGTTTTTTTAAAACCCCAACAATAAAGCTGTCCTTCTAAGAACATCTTGCACTGCGCATCTTTTGTTTCTATGTTACTTAATAAGTGGTTATGATACGATCTTCTGGCATTGTGTGCACCATATGCTTGACTCTGCTGCTTTCTCTACACTAAACATTAACAATGCTGTGGTATGTTTTTCCAAAACTGCAATCACTAATGTTCTTGCTCATTAGGTATCTTAAGATCTGTTGTACTAAGCTGTGATTTACATGTTTCCCCATCAGTTGCCAAATATAATGGCACAGAAATAACTGTTTGACTGCATATTGATAAGAGTGACTGAGTGGGCCCCAATCCAGAGCACATTTACAGGTACCCTGCTGCAAACAGGTATCCATACTAGTCCTATTGACGTTAAGGGGATTGTGTGGGGGTGAGTGTTGAGAACACACGTGTTCTTAGCATTGGTATCTTGGAGGCTACCATCTACATTCCTATTGTTCTGGGGCACTATTTATAACTAGATAATCTAGAATACATGCATCATGCCACACTTTTCTTGTGTTCCAGCACTCTTTGCTAGGATTCCTGCTGGATTGGAAATTAGAAAGGAGCCTAAAAATGAACCCAGGCAGACTGTGGGATCAATAGTTGGCCCTCTGCCCTCTGAATCAGTACTAAACAAATGCTACAATTTAATGTTAATGGAAACACTGGAGCTACCATATTTCAGATAAGTTAAACTAAGGTCCATTGTGTGTGGGGTTTTTTGTAGTAATAATTTTAATTTTTATATAGCGCCCCCCTGCCATGGCACTCGGAGCGCTTCACGTATAACTAACTAACAACTTTTAATCCTCACAAGGTTGTTGTGAGGATTAAATTAGTAGTAATGGATATTAACAGCAGTCCTGGGTAACTGTAGCTTGGGTACCTACATCTTATTTCTCCCTTCAGTTTTAGATATGGTATTCTTCTGTACTGTCTGGTCTTGGGTTCTGTTTCTGGTATAAGGCTGATGATTTTTACCCAAGAGGCTACTGTTTCTTGGTGGTGGTGAGGTGGGTGTTACTGTAGCAGTGCCCCAAAGCACCAGCCACTACAGAAGCCTTATTGTGCTATGCACTGAATGCAGTAATAAACAGTTCCTACCCCAAAAGAGTTTAAATGTGAGTTGAAATGAGATGCAGCAAGTACACCATTGGAGATAAGCAGAAAGACCAGGATAAGGGAAGTAAGACCATACATTTACATGTAGAATAACTCTTGTAAGCATCGGCCAATATTACATAGCTAAGGGTGCAACCAGGCTTTGCAGAGTACTACAGCTATTTAAAATCTTGAAAAGTCCAGCCTGGCACGAAATCTGCATGTGCCTGGGAGCCATTGGCACCCAGAAAACAGGCTGGCGATTTGGCTCAGGGGTGTAGTGTGACAAGAACAGTTTAATATCAGGATAAAATCTGGCGACTGAATTTTTTTGCTCCTGGAGTTTGATCTGAAATTTCATGCCCTTTGTCCAGGATAGATAGAACCCATGATTATAGTCTGTGTTTGAAGTCGTATGTGCAAGATCTCAAAGAATTCCTTGCTATTTTATTCTTCAAAGTTAAAATTGTGAAGAAGTGTGTGTGTATGAGAGCAAGCATTCCCTGGCTAGGATTCTAGCAGGGAGTGAAAGGTTAAGTGGCAGAGTTTAGAAACAGCTGAGTCCCATTTATCCTCCCAAGAAGACATATTAAAGGAAGGTGAAACCAGCTGCTCCTTAAACAATGGTGAGATTCTTTTCTTAAAATTCTAAGGAGAAGGAAGCTTCGTTACCTGTAGCAAAAAATAATATAGGCTGTTATTTGCTTAAACCCCCTGTAGAAAAAGTTTGTTCTTTCTGGGTTTTTCTTGGAAAACAAGTCCAATGAGAGACTTAACAGGAAGAAAAAAGGACTTTGGATTTTAGGCTGATCTCAAGCCCAAAGAGTGTTGTAGAGCTAGTTCCAGGGTAAGTCTAACACCTTATTAAAGTTTTTCCTTACTGAATTATTGCTAAGTCCAGAAGAAACCAATCTGTCATCCAATCTTATCAGTGGAATAATCCCTTGGACACTCTAGCTCAGACATTGCACCCCCAGCTTCTTCTGTTCGCTCCAGTCTTCCCCCCCCGCCCCACCCCTCATCTGCCTTCCTGCCCCCTACCTAACTAGCCACTACTCCGCACCTTCAAGTTGAGAGGAAGCCCAGAGATGGGTTCCAAAAATATTAATAATAACAATAAACATCACAACAAATATTTACATAAACCAAAATGAAATTCTTGTTTTGTAAGCTGCTTTGAGCCTTGAGGGGAAAGGCAGGGTATACATTTAAATAAATAAGGGCTGATATGGAGCAAGTTCTAGAAAGTCTATTTACTTATAACAATCATCACAAGCTATTTTATGGGCTCCCAAATGGTCGAAACAAGTTTAGTAGGCAATAAAAAGTTTAAATTAGTCCATTGTTTTAACTTCTTTGCACTTTATTCCAGGGAACTGAACTGAATCTGAAAACAGGTGTCATAGAGGGTTTGAACTGGAACTGAGGCCGTTTTTAGATGAGCTAATTAATGCGCATAACTTGTGCGTTTTAGGAACAGGCGCTTTACTCAAGTTCCCCAAAATGAAGCCGCTAGTTGCTTCCAAACAACCTTCATCAGGCGCATCGCAAAGCAGGCGCATGCATGCAAGTTCCTTGGTCTACGCGCTTGCTTTGTTCACAACCGCGGCAGAACGGAATATGCCGCCGCTTGCAAATCTCGTCAGCTGACACTACCAGGTGACACCGCCTGACAACAGAAACAACAGAAAGAAGACACCAGAAAGGGTAGTCGCATGTCATTGGTCCGCTCTTGGAGTATAAAGTTGAAATCGAATTGGGGGGCCAGGTTGCAGGTAGGTGTTAAATTGATTTTCCTGATCTAAAGTCAACTGTAGCCAGCGTACCTAAGGGGATATATGTATTAAAGGTTCCCGATGGGTGCAATGTGTGGGTCACTAGCATTATGCTCCCCTTCTTGACGCTGCTTTGTGTCCATTTCATACCGACATGCAGGCAGGGCGTGGACGTCCACGCGTGCACCCCCCCACCCGCTTTCATGCATGCACCTTTTTATATTTTTATATTTTATTTTGCCAAGTTTTAGATAATAGTTATTTTAGAAAAAGGAAAAAAAATTCATTTTTCTTTTATTTCATGGCTGCAACCTTTTCCCTAGATTCCGCTTCTATCACGTTCGATGACAGAAAATGCTGTAAATAGCCAGCTGTGATATTGACCTGATATTGACAACATTCATATTTCAGAAGCAAACATCAAAACCTTATTTTAAATTTGTAATGTTAGGACTTTGTGATAGGTTGTAACCTGTTAACTTTTAAATTGGTAGCTGTGTAACTTTGTAACTTTGAACTTTGAATTGGTAACTTTCGAATGGTTTGGAATGAAAGATGAAAACCTTCATTTGAATGAGTGGTGGAAGTATACTTGAAAGTTAAATAATTTTAGTTAGTGAATAGCCTCTGAATGACTGGTCTGGTCATTCCTTTATTTAGCTCTCTTCACCTCGCATCCCGGGGGAGTTAGATAATGTCGATGGGAGGGCAGCGGACACACAGACACATTCGCACACATAATAAGCAACACCCCAGACCTCCATTGTGAAAGGTCTGTGACTATTGATTTTCTATTTGACTTTCCAAACCCACCCCCAAAAGATAGCATTGTAATGTACTAAAAGGTAATTTCATTATTAAGTTACATAAACAGCACTTGAAATTCAGATTTTTTCCTTCGCTGCAGTGATCCAGAACAAGATGGATAGACAGCTTGTTGTTGAACTGCTGAATGCATGCCTTGCATTCATAGCATTATTGGAAAACTTGATGCTTGGACTATATCAGTTTCGATTGGGAAACGAGGAACTGCAGGGTCTGATTGAGAACATACATATGGATCTAGCACAGGTAAGTGAATGTTAAGTAAAAAATGTTTTAAAGATTACAATGGATAATGTATGATCATTACTTGTTGCTATGCTGTATGTGTCTGCTCTTTGAATTAGACAGACCCTAGAAACAGTAACAGATGCTGATTTATAAGGCGTTGATATTCTAGTTGAAAAAGGTAATATAAAATCCATTCTGTTTATTTGTTAAGAGGGATACTTGTAGCGCACTCACTTGAAAATATATACTTTTAGATATACAAATTCATTTGAATGTAAAGGTTTCCTGTAAACGTTGCATTCAATGCAACAAGACACACAAAGCAATAGCAAATCCACAGAGTAACAGAATTGATGCCAAATATACCATATGCATTTTATCACTTCAGAATAAAAAAGGTACAGACAATAGAAAAACTGTGACATGCACATATCACTACTACATATTGCTTAATCTTCCACTTTACGCATCAAACAACCAAGAGTTGATTAAAATGTGTCTTATTAAAAGTTGTACATTGAAAAAAAAAATGGTAAGTCTCCTTTTTTTGAAAACTAAATTTAAAAGTTTTTTTAGGAAATTTGAATTATTGCACAACAAATCATGTTATCTGCGATTATACATTTTATGTTTTTTTGGAAGTAGAAGTCAACACCATATCTCTGATTAGTTACTGCTTGGCCTGTAAAAAAACATTTTTTACATTTTTATTAAAAAAATTTTTTAAGACTTCTTTGAATTTACTTTGAAAAAATAAGGAGATAAATTTAACTACAATGGTCAATGTTTGGAAAGTTTTAGTTGTATGATCTGCAAAAACAATTTTTTAAAAATTACATATTTGTGTAAATATCTATTGACATACATTTCTATTATTAGAGCTTTACTACGCTCGTGGCACGCTGTGCAGAGGGATCTGTGTCACTTCTGGGAATGGTGGGAACAACGTTGTCCGAAATTGATTTACTCATGCCCACATGCCGTGTTGCTTGGATCATTCCAAGGAGTGTCGACTGGTGGGATAATGTTGTGAATGGTCCATCCTACGGTGATGACAGATGGATAAATGACTTCCGTATGACCAAAGATGTGTTTCTTAAACTTGTTGAAGCGTTACGGGCAGGACTCACAAGACAGTCAACCAATATGCGTCGACCAATTACTCCAGAAAAGAGAGTAGCCATCACCTTATGGAAACTTGCCACACCAGACAGCTATCGTTCAGTTGCATCACAGTTTGGTGTTGGTGTATCAACTGTGGGCATGATTGTTTCAGAGGTGTGCAAGGCGATCAATGAAATACTACTGCACAAGGTGGTTGGCTTTGCCAGCATGGGGGACATAATTGATGGATTCTCTCGCCATGGCTTTCCCCATTGTATGGGTGCTGTAGATGGGAGCCATATTGAAATTAGAGCCCCTAAAATTCAGCCAGAGCGTTATGTATGCCGTAAAAAATATTACTCTTTTGTCCTTCAGGCAGTGGCAGACAGCAATCTTGTTTTTAGAGATATTTTTGCTGGATACAATGGGCTTGCACATGATTCTAAGATTTTACACTCATCCCCCATCTTTTACAGAAAGTTTAAAGGCATATTTAGACCGGATCCGGTAATTATGCTTGAAGGACTCCCTGTTTATCCAGTACTATTGGGGGACAAGGCATATCCACTCATGCCATGGCTTATCCGACCTTACGATGAAGGCGAATCCCCTGCTGCTGACAGATTCATGTTGCGATTTAATCATTGCAGAAATGTGGTTGAACGAGCTTTTGGTTTGCTAAAGGGACGTTTCCAAATGCTGTCAATGTGTAGACATGAATCTAGAAAACGCTGTGGAGGCTGTTGTTGCCTGTTGTGTGCTTCACAACATCATTCAGACAAATGGAGAAGCACTCAGATGGAACGAGGATGCTTTTCCAGATGCTCCTGACAATGATAATCTTGTTCCATCGGTTGGAAATCTTCCTAGAAGCTACAAAAGATTAGGAGTTGCAGTTAGGGACTCATACTGTGCTCATTTTGAGCGTGAGAGGGATATGGGTATTCAATGGCGACCACCACAAGTTCAAAATTGAAAACAGGAGTTTTTAGAAAAGATTTATATATAATTATATTTTTCTTTTTTATGCTTGTCTTTGTAAAGCGATTATTTTAGATAATGTTAATATATACAATTTTTTCTAGTTTATGCCGTTAAAAATTTTGGTTTATGTAAATATTTGTTGTGATGTTTATTGTTGTTATTAATATTTTTGTAAACATTTAATAAAGAGTTGATTTATTTTAAAAAAAGTTTTAGTGTATCAAAATATAGTATAGACTATTTTTCAGGAAATAACAGAGAAGTAAAGTAAGAATTGTACATAAACGGTATCAGAAGAACTGGTTTCTGAATTTGTTTTGTAAGGCAGTGTGTACAGACATTATTAAAGTTCATTAAAGTATTTACATTACACTGTGCTTGTGCATTAATGGCCTGCTTTAACCTGATCTAGTTTTGTGCTGTCATGGAATCAAGGTTGAGAACATTGTTTTCTGTGTTGTTGTTTTTTTTTATTCTCCTTGATTTACAATAAAATGTTTAAGTAACCTTTGATAAAACATTTTTGGGGAAAAAAACCAAAACAACTAGTCAAGTTTAATTAAAACGTACATATTAAATAAACAATAATTTATTCATCTAGTATGACCATGAAGTCTTTTTTAATTTAATCAAATCATAGCTTCGAATTAAGAGTTACTATACAAGTGTATACATAGATTTGGACAAGGGCCACCAGTCCACTGCAATTGTGATATAATGTTCAACATATATATCTAAACTAGATGGAGTATGCATCTATAGATGCATCAGGGACAGAGTTTTTTTTTAAGGGAAACAGAAATCTTCTGTAACTGCTGGGATTTCATTTCCCTTGTCTTCTACAATTAGCCCTGTTTTGATTGATGGAGTCATTCTGTAAATAGTCAAGCACAAGCTCAAAGAACGCTTTATATTGTGGATAATAAATGTGAAAAGGTATGCTCATCTTGTTAAGTCTACTGAGCGCCAACCGACTACTAAATCAACTGTCTTCTAGAATAAATAATCTAAAATTTTTTTCTGCGCATCTGCAAGGTGCAGCAACCACATCGAGAAATGCACTCTTAATTACTTAAATGTTAAAAGATATGTAAAAAATCCTTTAACGCATTGCTGTACGTAGTTCCTCTTATATTAACAATATTAGCAACTTACAACGGCCGCTTTCTTCGCATCTTCTCTTCTTTAAAAGGATTTCTTCATCAAAATAATAATTATCCTGCTTCTTTAAATTTCATAATCTCTGTCACCTCCGCAACCAAATATCTATTTAACAGTATTCTAAAAATATAACGCGTTCATTATACATATAACATTGAATTTAACTTCATTAGGCACTAGCAAGGGACGTATGGAGACGCTTGTTGACACGCCCACTTCCGCATATCGGCGCGATCATGGACCGGCTAATCATCATTGGTAAGTAGACTGTATACCGATAAGTTAATTTAGAACAGTTAGTTTCAATTCAGGTAAACTTTTCATACACGTTGAATCTAATTACTAGGAGAATCACTCTGGCGTTGTGCTGCGTACATCCTGGAGAGAGTCGGGAACATCGCTTTAGTGCTGAGGGGACTCGCGGTGCTGCAGGATCGCCTAGGTAATTAGACACAAATATCATATAGAAAACAAACTGCACTCTTCAAAGGTGAGCAGATTGTTTTTTTTTTTTCTTTTTATCTGTCTTTCTTACTAGTGGAACGTCTGGAGAGGGAAAATGAGGAGCGCAGGGCAGAGGCGGGGCACCTTCATGCAATGTTGGAAGAATTGCTCCTAGCTGTTGAAAACCAGAGAGCTGGGGAACAGAACAGACTTCAAGCACAACTGGGGGCTTACCAGGCTGTTATAAATATACCAGACTGATGATGCCCCAATGCATTTTAATTGTTTTAATATTTTAAGATAAAACTTGAAAAACTGTGACACATAACAGGATTTACACCACTTTATTTTGTAAATCTGAAGGTGTGAATTTTTATGTTTGTAAAAAAGAAATGATTCATGCAACTGTTATTCCTGTCCTGTGGTTTATTTTTGGATAACTTGTGATACATATAAAGTTTATTAAAAAAAAATTGTTGTACTATATATCTCTGGATTTTTTTAATGTTTTTTTATTTATTATTCAGCTGTTTGTCAGATTACTTTTATTGTTGTTGTTTTTTCTATGCTTTTGGCTACGGTAGATTTGCAAACACTAGAAAACAAGGGCAGCACATTGCATTGCGTATCCAATGGTGAAATGGTGAATGTCCAGTGATTATGTTTTAGTATTTAATTGATGCAATACTCTACACAAATAACACTCATAGTCATTCCAAGAAATCTATGCCACACATGGATCAGGGCATTAAATTGCTACATTTTTTATTTGGTTTTCACTGTTCAAGGAACTAGCGGCTATGTACCTTTCAAAGGAATCTGTTGCAGGTCACCCTACAATAAATTTTTATTTTTAAAGAGTGGATGAATAGAGATAATAGACTGAAGGCGAGATGCTATGCCATGAATTGCTTTATTAAATGATTAATGAATGTTCGACCTGTAAAAGGTGCTTGTTGGTTGAAAGTGCAACGCCTCTAAACTTGACTGCGTGATTTATAATACACCAATTACAAGTTGGAATTTGAATACATATTGATGCCATTCTGTGACCAATAGCGTAATTGTTTGACACACGCAGGCACTGTTTTT
>QEPC01008309.1:7305335-7331208 GCA_003113815.1 Sphenodon punctatus
GGAAGCGCATTTGTCCAGGTAGGAGAAAAAAGGGGGTTCGAAGACGGCTCAAGTTCCTAAACAAGCGCGTGCAATGCGGGTTCCCTTTGCAGACGATTGACGAATCTAGCGGCTGTTTTCTCCTACATGCGCTAGATTTGTCTCGTCTAAAAGCGGCCTGAGTCTTGGATACATTGAATGGAAACTGGAAACAAAACCCCCACACCATTAACCTGTCCAAAATCAATAATCTTTGTGCTAGGGGAGGGAGTGTACTGAGGAGGAGGAGGGGAGGGGTGGGGGGGGCTGTCTCTGCCACCTTTGACACTTGACCATGGCTTCCTCCTTGATTTGATTTGCTCCCTTGATTTTCAGGGCTCGGTTGACTGGTTCTCTTGATAACTCTCACGCTGTTCCTTCAATGTCTCTCTTGCTGGTACCTCCTCTGCATTGCTCCTCGCTTACCCCATGACTGGCCTGGGCCCTCTTCTCCCTTTATACCCTATCTCTGTGCAAACTCATTGAATCATGGCTTCCAGTATCACCTATATGCTGATGACAGTCAACTCTATCTCTCCACCCCTGCGCCCGCCCCCTCCATCCAGTCTTGTATTGCGGACCATCTCGCTGACATCTCTCCTTGGATGTCTCATGCCAACTCAACTTGAATACGGCCAAGACTGAACTTCTCTTTCCCACAAAATGTTCCTTTCCTTCCTTCGCACTTTCCACTGAAGGTGTCACCATCCAGCTTGTCCCTCAGGCGGGTGTTCTGGGATTCATCTTCGACTCCTCCCTCTCCTTTACACCCCAGATCGAGGCTGTTGCCAAGTTCTGTCACTTTGCTCTGCATAATATTGCAAAATCCAGCCTTTCCTTACTGCTTCCACTGCCAAAACCCTAGTCCATGCTCTAGTTGTCTCTTGCCTTAACTACTAGTCAAGTCAAGTCAATGTTATTGCGTGGTCTTAGACCATTGCATATATACATATCAACGTACAAGCAAGAAGGACACGCAGCTTTGTCCACAAATTGCCTCTCAATCTAAATATAAAATACAACTCAACAAAATACATGAATGAACTGATCTAAAAATATAATAAAACAAGACACTCAAATTCTCCGAGTGCCGAAGCACACCAGTAGGAGCCCCTTCTCTATAAGTCGAGAACAGGTTCTAGTGGGGGAACTTTGAAAACCAGGAAATTTTTCCTGTCATTCACCATCTGGATAAGAAAGGCTGCAATGGTCTCAATTACCTGAACCTTCAGATTATTCAATAGGGAACTCAGAATGAATACCTCGGAGTGTCCAGGGTACTTATTCAAATGCTAGGCTAGAAATTTTGTCCTAGCCATGTCATAAAGATGGCAACTTAAGATCATATGCCCCGCGGTTTCGGCAGTAATCTGGTCAACAGGACATAGACGATCAACAAAGGGCACACCCCGAAACCGTCCCTCTAAAACTTGTGAGGGGAGGGCATTTACACAAGCACGAAACAAAAGTTGCTTTGCCCTTAGCGGGATGGAAATCAGGAGATAACTAGCCATACAGCCCTGCTCTGGTACCCAATCCACATACTCCCTTAGATGAAGTGAGGCATTTATACTCCCTATCTCCCTCTGCCTATACATGTCCCTCAGTCTAGTAAGGACCTCCCTCCTAACAGTACCAGGTGGCTTGTGGGACAGATAGTCCCTGGAGATCCCTATCTCCGCCAAGTACACCTTCCAAGATGCCTGCCATTGACTAACGAAAGTGTCTCCGGCTGCCTCCCTTATGAGTTCTGAACACTGACCTAAGAAAATTTTGCACCACAGCTTAGCTGCGACCTCCAGGGCTACTAGTTGCCATGCCTCCTGGCCAAGTTCCAGTCTGAACGCAGCATGCGGAACAGACTTGGGACTGCCCAGAAGTTTCACTAGAAACTTGGCCTGTACAGCGTTCAGGTCCTGAGCAAACAGGAGGGCCCATAACTCTGCCCCATAGAGCAACTGGGCCCTCACTTTACGATTCAGAACCCGCAAGGCAAGATGGATGGCATTCCTCCCTTGATGGAGAAAAAGGCCAAGTATTGCCTGCAGCCAGGGGCGTAGCTAGGTTGGAATGGGCCCAGGGACAAGAAATGGACTTTGGGCCCCCCCCTCCTGCCCATCACCATAGACTCCCCTGTCCCTCTCCCTCCCCTCTTTCCTCACCTCAATGTCCTTATTGCATTTTATCACAAGGATCACATTTTTAACATTTTGAAAACACCTAAAAATCACAGGGGGCACCGNTTTGGGGGGGGAGGGAAACAGGCTGGGGCACTGTGGGATTTGAGAGGGGAGAGAAACAGGCTGGGGCACTGGAATTTGGGGGGGAGGGAAACAGGCTGGGGCACTGTGGGATTTGAGGGGGGAGAGGAACAGACTGGGGCACTGGGATTTGGAGGGGGAGGGGAACAGGCTGGGGCACTGTGGGATTGGGGGGGAGGGAAACAGACTGGGACACTGTGGGATTTGGGGGGAACAGACTGGGACACCGGGATTTGGGGGGGCTGGTGGCTACGGAGGCCAAGCGCTGGGCAGTCTTACCTGCTAGACTGGGCTGCTGCAGTGCTGCTTCTCCTCAGCTCCGCTCCTCCCTACTCAGTCCAGAGTGACTCCAGGCCAGATGCTGTATGGGGGGGCTCCGGGGCTGGAGGGTCAGCCTGGGGGCTGCAAATACCAGCCTGGGACCCACCACCACTCCTCCTCCTCTGCCCTGCACGGAGCGGCAAGCCCCCCCCACCCGCAGCCTCTGTTTACCCCCCCCAAGCGGTGCTGCAGGGGGTGGGGGCTAAGGGGCTTGCCACTCGCGCGCAGGCCAGAGGAGGAGGTGCAGCAGCCCCCAGGCCTGTGCTTGCAGCCCCCAGGCCCAGGCTACCCCCCAGCCCAGAGCCCCCCCATGCTGCAGTGAGCGCCTGTGGACGCCGACACGAGCCGCTGAGCTGAGCCCTTCAGGTGGTGGCAGAGACCCGGGGTTACTTCCCGGTCTCTGCCACCACGTGGAGTGCTCGCAAGCGTGATGTCAGCTCGGCGGGGGAGGGGGCAGGGCCAGGGGCCCAGGCGGCAGCGCCAGCGGGTGGTGGCACGGGCAAACCGGCGACTCGGAACTCGGAGAGGAGAAGAGCAGCTAGCGAGCAGCGAGTGAGCGAGCCCTCCACGTGGTGGCAGCGACCCGGAAGTAACTCCAGGTCTCTGCTACCATGTGGAGGGCTCTCACACTTGACCCGCCCCCCATAGCCCATACATGGCTATGGGGGGCGGGTCAAGCCAGCGTGATGTCACAACCCAGTGGAGGAAGCCTGGGTAGGGGGCCCATTTATAGGCGCGGCGGGAGGCGGGCGAACTGGTGGGAGCCAGGGAGGCTGTGGCATAGGGTGGCTAAATTAGGCTTAGCTAGCATAGGGATGGGCCGGGGCCGGCCCATGGGCCCCCAGCCACGGTGGGCCCCGGGACAAATGTCCCGCCTGTCCCTATGATAGCTACGCCCCTGCCTGCAGCGGAGCTTTAGCCGCCACAAGAGCTCTACTTAGATGTGCCCTCCAGGAACCAGATTTATGGAAATAAAGTCCAAGATAGCAAAATGAGACGACCTCCTGCACCTGATGTCCACCTATATCCCAAACAAAGGGACTAAGCTTCCTGCTGGTAAACACCAGTACCTTGGATTTATCATAATTCAATAGTAAATGATTTTCCATACAAAAGGAGGCAAAGGAATTAAGTTGCCTCCTAAGGCCTATTCTAGTCTGGGATAGCAAAACTAAGTCGTCTGCATAAGCCAAGCATCCTACAGCCCTGGAGCCCAGCTTTGGTGGAAAAAAACGGGTATCCGCCATTAAAGGGATGACTTTGTTGATATAAAAGTTGAACAACTTAACTTAGCTACTACAACTTCCTCCTTCCTGGCCTCCCCTGCTCTGACCTTGCCCTCTCTTACTTTTGTTCAACACTCTGCTGCCAAGGTCCTCCGCATTGCCCATAGCTTTGACCATTTCAGCCCCTGCTGTCTGCCCTACACTGACTCCCTCTACATGAATGTATTCAACACAAGCTCCTTGTCTTTACCTTCAAGGCTCTTCATGACCTTTCTCCTCCCTATATTTCTGCACTTGTTTTTCACCCAGTAGCTTCTCTCTTCCCCTGCCACCACCTTCACCTGCTTACAATGCCCTAGCTCCTTAAAACATATTTGCCCCTTCTTCCTTGCTGCCCCCAGAATACATTCGTTCTGCTCCCTCTCTCCCAACCATTAAATCTGTCCTAAAAACCTACCTCTAAGCAGGCTTTCCCTAGCTCCTCATCACCATAGATTTGTCATGGATGTTCCTTCCTTCCTTCTCTCTGTAACTAAGTTAAGCATGTGTACCTGCAACAGCAACTTTTCAACTTCATGAATGTTTCCTTGTCTCTCCTGATGTTCCCCTCTCCCTTGTCTTAGATTGTAAGTCCTTTGGAGTAGGAACCTGTCTATAACTGACTGTACAACACCAGGTACATTGCTGGCACTATATAAATGATAATAATTACTCTTTGTAGGAAGCCACTGGAGGGGAAGAGAGGGGCTCGGGGATTGGTAACTCTTTTGTCTGCCATGCCAGTGAAAATATCCTTTTCTACTAGGAGCAACAAGGAAAAACAGTATTTGAACTATATCAATTGGCTAACGTGTTTGTTGTTCCTGCTACACAAGTCAGTGTAGAAAGAAAGGGCATTTTCTTGCCTGTAATTTGTTTTGTCACCTTGGTGGTTAAAATATGACTGAGTTTTTTTGGCTGTTGCGCTTGTGCATGCAAATAATTTATTTAAAACAAATCCTTTTTGTACAGTGTAATACTTATTGCTATGGGCTACAATGCAAGCAAGAGTGTGTGTTTTTTAAATGAGCAAGACGGGGTGGTGGTGTCTGTGGCTGCTTAGTGGCATAGCTGCAGAGCAGCCACTTGGGTGAAATGCCTGGGGAGGGATTCTTATGGGTGGCTCCCAGGGTGGCCGCCTTGGCCACACAGCCAGTCTCCATGCCCTCCCGCAGCCACCGACTGGCCCCGCAAACAGCTCACACGGGCACTCATTGCCTCTCTCCCCTGTCTGGAAACACGCCCCACCCCAAACCCTGCCCAACTACCTGCCCTCTTCCATGACTCACAGCCATGGAAACAAGAAGCCGCAGCAAGCATTAACCCCATCTTGCCCATGACCCCAGGAGCTGGTGCAGCCACTGGCAGTTCAGCTAACCACAGAGGCGTATACCAGGTGGGACACAGAGGAGTCCCAACACACCACTCTCAGAAAATGTGTGACCTTTAAGGGCTCCCAGGCGGGCTGGCTAGGCTGCAGACGACTGCGGTGCCACTCAGGGCTTGGGGACAGCGAGCCTCCATGGTACTGGTGGACCTGTTTGCTCGTGTAGGTGGGTGCCTCAGTTCATATGGGATGGGGATGCATGGGTGCTTGTTGCCACGCAATGTTTTGGCTTGCCCCACACAGTGCACTCTGGATTTCTCAGCAGCGCCCCATGAATGGGTGCTGAGTGGCTCACGAAGTGCACATTCCTCTGCACCACCATCAAATGGGCGGTTGGATGAGTGGCTCCAGGGTGGCCATGCATGGTAGCATCTCGTTTAAAAACAGAATTATTCATGACATACATATAGCCAGTGATATTGTAACAGTAGACTGGTTGTATTAAAATTAAGATCTTCTTTTGAGTGCTGGGGAGAAAGAGGCTTTAAAGCCAGGTATATGAACATTGTTGTCTTCAGCGATCTCTGAAAATAACATTTCATAAGCAGCTTCTTGTAGTCTGCATTTTTCTTTCAGTAAACAGATTTAAAGATTTCTGTCAGCCTGGGGTGTGATAGGTTTCCTGTGATAGATGCTCTTTGATGGTTCTTTTTACGGCTTTCTTTCTCAACACCGGCCTGTTCTCACTGAAGTTAAAAAATTACAAAGCCTGAGTACCTGTCTTACATTTATCGTTAGAATTTTTCTATTCGGAATATACGGAAGATGAAATATGTAAGATACTAATGATCCAATTAAAATTGACATGGGACAGGAAAGGGAAGGGCTCCTCCCTTTGCCATGTTCATTCAAGTATGGGAGGGGTAGAAACATGGGTGGGGTGGAAGGAAGGGAAGCCAGGGAAAGGTAGAAATGGGAGGGTGGGGGTGTGAATGGGTGGGGGAAGGGAAACCACAGGGAGGAGTAGTAATGGGGTGGTAGTGAAAGGAAGGGGGAGAGGGAGAGAGGACTGCAGGGGGGATAGGGAGGAGCAGTAGAAATGGAGGGTGGTTGGCAGGAAGGGGTAGAAAAGGGATGTGGATGAAGACAGGGAGGGACAGAAATGGGGTGGGTGGATGGGGAGGAACCCACCACTGTTTCACAGCTGATTAGATGATTTAGCCACACAACTTCCATTGACACTAATCAGAGTTTAGTGGCTAAGTCACCTATTAAGCTTTGAAATTTTCATTCTAAAACAGGCAGATCTAAAATACTGTCCTTGGCTCAATTCATTTTGAAATGGTGAGTCATACTGAGAGCATTATGCAACTGCAGCATGATTGCATTCCTTCACAGCAACTCCAGCAGTGGATAAATAGAGACTGACTTTTGTTCAGAGTAGAAGCGGAGGAAGGGCTGAGAGAGGAAAGGCAAACTTAAAGTATATTCGTATGAATAAATTCCAACAAGGCCAAATGACTTTGGGTAGAGACAGAGGAAATTAGATCCTATCCCTGTTCTTTGTTAAGTTTAATCCATCTAAGTTGCTGTGATTACCTGGCAATGAGCGAGGTGCAAATGCAGTGCAGATGACTATACAGAAACTTTCCTGTAAATCTAGATTGAGGCACCATTTCATTCTTATGGGCCACTTTGATAATCAGTTCAAGCTCTGTGTACTAGATAGGAGTTGGGATCCTTAGGGGGGTGTACTCAGGCTGGGAGAAGGAAGAGGAGGATCCAGATCATGAATTTACATCATGGACCCGTATGCTTTAGTATATGCCATGTCATCGTCTCCATTCCCTTCTTCTGAGCTCGCTCTTTCAGTGCTTGGGGACAGAAACTGGATCCGCAGGCCAGATCATGGAACTGGGACGAGACCAAGTAAAAAACAACTGCAAACCAGATCTGGCCCATGGGCCACAGATTCCCCACTCTGCTGTAAATACATGGGGCAACTGATGCTCATTATTATTTTGCTGTTCTTGACATCTCTGTTCATAAAATATGCCAAAATGCAGTGCATGGAAAAACTTTACTTTGCAAATCCATTTTAATTATGTTGCAAAAGCCCATGGTGTGGTGGTTCTGTCTCATCGTTACAATTGTTTGAGTTCTACTTTGTTTCTTTAGTCACAGCAGCTGGTTCTTGATGCTAGTGTGCACACGAGTATTTTTTTATTATAGATATGTGGAAATCCAGATCTTTGCTTTATATGAATGTGCTACTATACATGGATAAAAGAGTATATATACTCTCAAAGACAGTGATTCTACGGTGTGTCTCACTATGATTTATTGTCTTTTGAAGTACCGGGGTGTGGTGAAAGCTGATGTTGGTAAGCAATGGAATTTTGTTTTTCTTCTTTTTTTTGCTTTCGCCCCTAGTGAGGAGACTGCCTGGTAGTTTTTTATATTTTATATTCAGATCAGAACCATGATCCACAACAAACCACTTACTCCAGATTAGCCCCATTGAAGCAGAGTAAGAAGTGACTTTTGGATTATGGCCTACGGGACATATAGTAGGAAAACCTTTCTTGATAACTTACCCTTTTTCTTTTTGAACATGAGTTCTTATTAGGACTAACATTTTCCCCATCACTTTTTGCACTTACTTTCCATTCATCCAACATTAATTTTAGTCAGAATACACATTTTGATCTTTGTATAACTGGAAGATTGGGTCTAATTATGTAGAATGACTACCTGTTTATTGCCTTCAACTTAACTCCATCAAAGCACAAGCTACAGTTTCTGGGCTTTTCAGAATTTATTCAGTAGCGTCAAACTTAAGTCTAATGGATCTGACTGTCAGAAATACTACACATAAAGTCATTGGGAGGCTACCAGTACAATACCTCTGACATTCAAACCCAATGTATAGAACCATCTCTGGCCATGTTGGTGGTTCAGTCTTTGGAATGGCTATACCATCAGGAGTCCTTGTTTGCTGTCCCTGGAGTTTTTCATTGCTCATGTTTTGCTGAGCAATGGCATATGCTGATTCTGTCAGTGCTTAAAAACTGTCAGTAGCAACCTGACAAAAAAGGGGCCTGTATTCGCTTTGGTTTTATTTGTTTTTCTTCCAAGATGATTTTGATGTATGAAGATGCTACAGATGGATAGCTTTGCAGAGCTGTGAGCCATTTTCTTCCCTTGCAAAGGAGGTGTATCTTTTTGGCATTCCTGCCAGAGTGTTCTATCTGTTCTGGTTTCCTGGCACTTGGCTCTTTTGCAAATACCTCCTGATTAATAGTCTTTGCTATCAGAAGCTTGATAAATGTTGATCCTGCAAATTTTGACTTCCTGCCCATATCCTGTGATGATGCCGCCTTGCCCCCTCCCTTCATACCTTCAAATCTCTCCTTAAAACTCACCTCTTTCGCTCTGCTCTGTCTGACTCTTTATCCTGCTGAGCCACTATTCCTATACCTACGATCGGTTTACCCTTATCCTTGCCACATGGACCTGCCTGCTGTCATTCTCATCGTAACCAAGCCAAGTACTCGCATCTTCATGAATGTTAGACCCCTTGTCTCTCCCTCTGTTCCCCTTCCTATGTCTCTCCCCCAGCTCCTGTCTCTCAGATTGTAAGCCCTAGGGGCAGGGACCGTGTCTATTTTATTACTTTGTAAAGTGCCAGGTACACTGCTGGCGCTATATAAATGTTTGTTAATAATAATAATAATAATAATAATGATATTTCAAATGTCTGTGCTCTGATTGGGCCACCATTCCTTATCCACAGGCTCATGGGAAGCATGCCTGTTTCAACTCGGCACCTCTGCCCCACACATCGTCACACTTCAGCAAGCTAAAAACCCGGTCATTTTAAAACAGTGGTAAGCGGAGTCAATTCATCTTAAATGGATAAAAAGGTGCAGGTGGCAATACTGAGAAGCCTGGATTTAGGTGGGAGGGAAGTGCATATTTAATGGGTTTTATGTAAGGGTGTGTCTAAAGAAAATAGCCAATAAAAGTGTGGTGAGAGAGTGCATATAAAAGTACAATAATAGCTGAAAAGAGATAACTATATGCTGTGATTTTTCTCCTGGATCAAAAAATTATCGCCCTTCCTTTGGGGAAGTTATTTAGTCCAAGATACAGTTACTGACTAATAAAAAGAATTCTTTGCAAACAATAATTTAAACAGCTGTATGGAGATTATTCACATCTGACATTTACAACTAATCTGGCGATAGGAAATTAGAACTAGGAGAGAACTGCACAATTAGACAATGGTAATGGCAGAGTATCCCTACACTCTGGCTAACTCAGACGATTTCACTGGGGTATAATTTTAAATAATTGCTGACAGCTAAAAGCTGTGTGTGGCTTGGAGATATATTACTGCAGGCACAGCCGTGCCAGCCATTTATTGTAAAACTGACATTTTTCATTTCTTCCCCTCAGTGCAACTGTATTAATAAAGGGATATACTCAGACCTCTGCAATGAATTTGTCAGCACAGTTGTCCAGCTCATTGTAAATAGTAATACATATCCCTTCGATATAAAGGCATCATTATGGCACATTCTACTACAAATTACATACTCTGCACTGTGTGTGTCTGTTTCTCTCTCTCTCTCTCTCAAAGCAACTCTTGCTCAAAATGACAGTTTATTTTTGCCCTAATGGAATGTAGATGCTGGAATACACTATAGGCTGTTTTGTTAGGTGCAGCCTCCCACCCCTTAAACAGCATATTACAATGGTAACTCCTTGACAAAGCTGAGGTTCAATTTTCTTCCTGCCCTGGAGAGCAGTATTACGCAGCAGTACAAGCCTGCAGTATAGCTAAGGTGGACATGGTCCCCATTTGAAGCATTTCCGTAAGATTTCCATTTCATGTGGCACACGTTATGATAAGTCATAGCTGTTTTACAAAGGCAGGGCCTAAGGCAAATTAGTCAGGTCAGCTAGGAAGAGCTTGTCTCTGTGTAAGGACAGTTGAAACAAACTGCAATTCTACTGGGATTTGCCACTGTTCTTCCTCAAGTCCGTTCATTTTTTAAAAAATAGTTGCAGATCAGTGGGCAACACTCCTGTGCATCTAGCTGCCGAGAACATCTAATTTGTGGTGATACAAGTGTCTTGTAAATGTTTTGTGGATTCTCTTACTATGGATTGAAGTACTCTTATTGCATGTGCCCTAGACCGAGTAGGAAGGCCATTCGCTTTATAAGGTCACTGTAAACTCACCTTCCCTCTCTCTCTTCCTCCATTCATCTCTCTATAGTCATGCTAACTGGCTTTACATCCACTGGGCCACTTCAAAATGCATCCCTCTGTGACATGACAGCTACCACAAGACAGCTTGTCAAGCAGGGATCCATAGTCTGATTAAAATGGCACCTTTGCCACTCTGTCTCTTAAAACACTTTAACTTCTTTCTCACCCAGTAGGATTTAAAGGAAGATATTACATGTGGAAATTCAGCCTGGCTCAAAAACAACTTTCACTGGCATTTCTATAACACCACTTTGCAAAGATATTTCTTTTAGCACTATTCAGAGGTTACTCAGTTGGATCTAGTTTGTTGTTTGCTCCACTGTAAATCAAACTAATTCAATCCAAATTGCTAGAAAGAGACCCCATGTTTTTCTTTTGCATTTCTGTCTTTCAAAATTAAAACTTATCTTGGGTTAAGCTACCAACCTCCTGAATCCAGGACATGTTGAAATTGGGGGGGGAAATGAAGTTAAATATCATATGCCTGTTCGTAGTGGGGCCCTTCTTAAATCTCTTTGAATTGGTGCACTCGCTGACCTTTAAGAGGCTTCTCTTTATGCAGACACTGCTGCTAGTGGGACCACTGTCAGACTGCGTCAGCCCACTGCAAGGAGGCCTGTCCTGCAGAATTAGGGATAGTTGGTAGATTTAATCTTGGGTATAATGAAAAATAAGTTGTTTGTCACTGTTGATGAAATGATAAATGATTAATAAGTAAATGATAACTTTGAATTAAGGCATTTTGGTGGAAATATATTTTAGTAGAAAATAGTGGGTTAGGGAGAGAAACAATCTAAGTATGTAGATTAAATTTAAATGTGGGTAACTCAACTCTATACTCCACATGCTCTACTGAAATAAACCCCATTGAAATTAATGGAACTTCTGCTGGTGGAGCACTGTGAGGACTGGAGTGTCAGGCTGCAATCAGGCCTGTTCAGAGAAATTTGGGGCCTGTGTCCCCTTAACTGCGGGCTCCCTACTTCCCATCGTGTCTTCATCGTAAGTTTTGAAATTGGATTCTGGAGCTCATACTGATACTTTAGCAGAAGAGAGTGTTGGGGGTCCTTCCAGCCACTAGGAGGGGCAGTCTGTGGACCTAGAGGCTGGCCTGGAGAGAAAGGGTAACTTTGAAGAGGAGGGGCTAAGGCCAGAGAAATGGGTGTGAGGTCCTGAGGCCTCCAAGCTGCCTCTATCCTTGTTGTAGAAATAAAGATTCTGCTGTTTACTGAAAATGAGCCTGAGCCAGTGTCCTCCCTGGGGGAGCCTGCCAACCTGAGTTGCTGAAGGAGGCTGCACGATTATGTAGCAATACTTTATTTGCATACATTACTTGCAACTATTATTTTTCTCATATTATGCTGTATATTAAGAGAAAATTATTGTAGCTTTTATGGGGGGAGAGGCCTCTGATCCATGGAGGGCTCTCCTCAGCGAGACCAGAAGGGGCTAAAAGCCAGTTGTCATGACTTGGTTGGTGAACTCTTGCCTGCTTTTCTGTGGCCAGAGTGAGAGAATGCAAATGGAAGGACATTACCATGGAAGAACGTTGGAGTGAGGCTAGCATCACCAGCTGGCATCTGGATCTTCAGATGGTGTTATCTTTCTGTTTGGATTATTAGCTGCTAGGAGAAGGGGTCACATAAAATAGTGAAAATCACCCATTCACCCTACAGTAGCTGCAAATTCTCAGAATCTCCATTCCCTGTGTGTTCCCCCCCCACCCCAATTTACCTTTGGGGTGGCGGGAGCGGTGTTTGCCCCGCCCCCACGGGGAAGACAAGTGTGGGGGGGAAGTCAGGCAGCCGCAAATGGGAGGAGCACGTGAACCAGGGGACCTGGAGGGCGCCATCTTAGAGTGCGGCTGGACTCTAGCCAATCGTGCCGAAGAAGAGCAACGGAGAAGAAACAGGAGTAGCTGCTCCAGCTCCTTCAACATAAAAGGTGCTCCTTGTAGCAGGCAAGCGAGGGGAGTGGATCCCCCCCTCCCTGCTAACCGGAGGTATTTCTGTCTCTCTCACGGTGCTTGGGAGAGGTTGGGGAACGAGGGAGGACCCACGCCCCCCCGTTGACCAAATTAATGGGACCGAGCTGTGGCCAGCCCCCCCCACCCCGCACACATTCTTTGATAACCCATACGGGCGATGGGCAGGACGGGCAAGGGCCAGGCGAAGCGCCAAGCCCGGCGGCCCTCAACAGGAGTCAGAGAATTAAGGCTGCAAGTGGAGGCCTCTGCCTGGGTGTTGGGGGGTGCCGTGTGGAACTGACTGCCTCGGGACCGGTGTACTTCCGTGGCACCGGGGTTGGGCCCGCATTCCCCCCCCCCTTGGGAAGGCTGTGGGGAGTCGTTCCTGTATCGTGCTGGGGTCCCGCCATGAAGGCCTCACTGCAGCAGGGTGTGTGAGAGGAAGTCCTGAGGGGCCTGGCTGAGCGCCGGCCCTCCCATGTCCGGGACCAAGCCCCCACACAGGAAAGGAGGAGGAGGGAGCCGATGCGCATGACCCAGGCCATAGCACAGGGTGGGGAGTGTTTCCCTCTCAGGAAGGGCTCCCTCAAACCCCAGGCCAGGAGCAGGGAAGGGTTCCCCCAAAGGCAGGTCAAGCCCCTGGAGCCATCACCACGGCGGGCAGAGAGGCAGGCGGGATCCCAGCACGATACAGGAACGACTCCCCACAGCCTTCCCAAGGGGGGGGGGATGCGGGCCCAACCCCAGTGCCACGGAAGTACACCGGCCCCGAGGCAGTCAGTCCCACACGACACCCCCCAACACCCAGGCGAGGGGTGTGTGTGTGTGGCGCGGATTGTCTCCTGACAGCCCAGAGGAAGAGCACCCGCTCAGGCGCCTCCTGAGGGACAACCCATCGTTGGTTATTCTGGAACAACTTCAGGATTTCGTGGGATGGATGGAATCACTGGAGACTACTGTGCGCGCAATGGCAGAAAGGCACCCACAAGAACCAAAGAGCGACACAGTAGCATGCGATGAAGCCCCCGGACCATCAACCTGCTCACGCAGCCCCCTCTGACACTTCGACACCCCGGTGCCAAATCCAGGTAGGTCTGACGTTGAAACTCGTCCAAGGGAATGGGAGCCACGCTGCAGCGCTTGCTGCACTGGGCATGGTTAGCATAGCGCTGCTGAGCCCGCCACTCAGCAACGTCTGGGCTGGATCAGCTCCTGGGTTCCATGGCCATCTCAGCCTGCACGCCCATGTGGGGGTGCACAGGGTCACCACACTGGGGGACCCACTGTTTGCCCAGGAGTCAATCAGCAGGTGGCACAAGTGTGGTCACACCCAGGGCACTACACCCCATTGGGTCAGATGGTCTACCCCACATTGTGTGGGGTGCTGCTCATGGCGGGGGGATATGCTGAGGTGAATGCTCCCATCGGGGCCCACCTTATGCAAGCCACCAGGGATATGGAGGGGCGAATACGTGGATGTGTTTGCCCTTCTTTACAGCGATCCCATACCGGATCCCAACTCCAAGGAGGAGGGTATAGAAAAAGAGAAGTTCAAGAGACCTAAGGTGGACTGCAATTGGTCCAACTGATCAGCCACTTTCTCTGTCTTGATGGGAGTCATGCTGCAAATGGCCCCAGAGTGCGTCACCGAACTTATAAAGTATCAGGATACTGTTCGGTGGGCGTTTGACACAGGTAACTTGGGGGCATGGCTATGCTACAACGAGGTCTTCAGGAAATGAGCCCATTACCCTTGGGGGTGCGGTGGGACAAATATGTACAAGACTTGTGGCTCGAGTGCATGAACAACATTAGCAATGTCCACCGTATTGATAGCAGCCACTCCCTAGTGAAAGGAGGGGTTGTCTCAGTTAATGACCCCTTTCGGTTGGAGGGACGCCGCCCCCCTGCCAAGGTGACCATGTGTTGGGATTACAATGGGTTGGGAAGTTGCGCCCGCTCCCCTTGCCATTTCTGACATGCTTGTTCCCAATGCACGGGCAACCACCCAGCCTGCCAATGCAACCCGGTGCAATCCCATGCCAGAGGCAAAACACCAGCCAAATACCCACAAGCAGGCCAGGGGGTGGGTGGCAGCAAGGACCCCAACCTCGGTACAGTAATATAGAGCCTTGGCCAGAGCCTTGCGTGACTGCCCCATGTGGGAGGAGGTCCACTACATGGTTCAAGGCTTCAAGGAAGGTTTTAAGATCCCAGCAGGCACGGTCAGGGTGAGGACCTGGGTGGAGAATCTCAAATCAATATGAGGCATGGAGAACTTGGTGCTCCAAGCACCAAGCTCCAAAAGGAGATAGCGGAAGGCAGAGTGGCCGGCCGTTTGATTCTTCACCCATGGCGTCATTACATGTCTCACCTCCGGGAACAGTGCCTAAAAAGAACGCTGGTAAATTCTGCCTCATCCACCACCTGTCCTACCCGAGGGGGGAGTTTGTTAATGACGCAGCTCCTGAGGAACTCTGCACAGGCGGTTGGGATGGCCAGGGAATGTGGCCCAGAGGCGCTCCTGGTGAAGCGTGATATTAAATCTGCCTTTCACCTGCTGCCAGTCCACCCTGATGATTTTGAGCTGCTGGGCGTTCAATTTTGAGGTCAATTCTACTTCGATAAAGTCATGTCGATGGGTTGTTCCATTTCCTGTTCGGCTTTTGAAAGGTTCAACTTGTTATACTTGACTGGTTGGTCCAACACAGAACACAGCCTCGTTTTGTCATCCATTAGATCAATGATTTCATGTTCTTAGGCCCCGCTGGCACAGGCGACTACGAGAGACTCCTCCAGACATTCCATTCTGTAGCGGAGGAGCTCAGGGTAACCCTCACACTAGAAAAAATGATGGGGCCGGTGACCGTGCTCACATTCCTGGGAATAGAGGTGGACGCTGTCAGGGAGGAGTCCCACCTCCCCCCTGACAAGGTGTCGGCCCTCCTGGAGGCAATCAGAGAATCCCTCGCCCATAATAAGGTTACTGTGCGCCAGCTACAAAGTCTGCTGGGCAGCCTGAACTTCGCGTGTCGGGTAGTTGCTCTGGGCCGTGCATTTTTGTCCTGGCTCTACGCTAAGGTACTGGGCCACCTGCCCCCCCACTACCACATCTGTGTGATGACGGACATGAGGCAGGACCTCACAGTTTGGGCACGTTTCCTGTCTGCCTTCAACGGGGTTAGCCTATGGAGGCAGATAATGTTCCTGGAGGCCGACCTCCAGGTTCAGTTGGATGTGGCTGGATCACTGGGCTTTGGCCTCTACTTCAGGTGAAAATGGTGTGCTGCCCCATGCCCCACCTCATGGCCCCAGGCAGGAATAACTCGGGACCTCACTTTCCTTGAACTTTACTCCATAGTTTTGGCGGTCCACCTGTGGCCTGGGGAATTTGCCAACAAAACCGTACTTTTTTGGTGTGATAACATGGCGGTGGTTCAGGTCATCAGTACCCTCTCCTCTAAATCCACCCAAGTGATGGGACTGGTACGGACTTTTGTGCTGCAGTGCTTAGATAATAATATTCTATTTAAATCTAAGCATGTCCCGGGAGTCAACAATGGCATAGCCGATGCCCTCTCCCGCCATCAGATGGACCGCTTCCACCTATTGGCTCCAGAAGCCAACAAGGAACCCGAGTTCATGCCCCCACACTTGTGGAACATTGGACAGTAGAGCTGTGCGACGCTGTCCAGGGTTCAGTCGCCCCCAGCGCCAGGGAGTCATACAGCAGGGCATTCGCTGAGTTTCAAGCATTCAGGTCACTCAGGGGCTGGGATTTAGCTTTTCCCATCCTGGAACCGCAAGTGTTGCAATTTGCGATCGCACTGCACTCTAAAGGCCTTGCACCATCCATAATAGCAGGCAAATTGGCTGCTGTGTCCTTTTCCAGCAGATTAGCGGGTCACGCCCCCCCCCCCCGGACCAAGGATTCTTTGCGGGCAAGCTGATTGACTCTTGGTCACGCCAACATGGTGCCAGAGGCCACCTTATTCACCATCGCATTCATGTTGGCATTTTTGGGGGCTTTTCGTGTCAGCGAATTAGTGGCTGCCTCCAGGTCTGACCTTGCAACTGGAGTGATTGGCTACAGGGACGTAACTATCTGGGAGCAATCCATCAGTGTTTTCCTCCATAGGGCCAAGACTGATCAGAGGGCTCGGGGACAAATTATCACACTACAGGGGGCTGGCTTGCCCAAACTGTGCCCAGTAGCAGCCGCGTGCTGGTACATGTCCATCTGCCCCCCTTTACCCAGCCCTTTCCTCATACACAGGGATGGCTCACCGGTCACCCGTCACCAATTTTCTGCCGTCCTCCACAGGACCCTGCGATGGATTAACCAACCTGCCCAGCTGTTTGGGTCCCACTCCTTCCGTATAGGCACAACCAGTTACACGGCGGTGCTGAGGCTCTCAGTGGAAAAAATACGCAATGGGCAAGACAGGGAGGTGGAGATCAGCGGCATTCCAATCATACGTCTGAGACTCCCCCCCCCCCCCCCCCCAATGACAGCCTGTCCTGATTAACACCAGTTTGTTTTGTCTACAGCAGCAGGACCGAGGAGTCAGCGAAAATTGGTTTGGACTGTTGACCACAGCATTGTCTATTGGGCAGGCAAGGCTGCGGGCCGCACACACTGGGGCACCCAGCTGGGGCTCAGCAACAGAGCAGAAATTATCTGGAAGGCCAGAAGCGGCATGAGGTGGGAACAGCTAATGCCCCTGCTCCACGAGGCCACTGGGGGCAACCCCCAGATATGATAATCCTAGTTTAGTTTAGTTTTATTATGGCCTTAGCTTTCACCATTGGCCTAATGAACAACAGCAACAAACAAAAATAAAATTAAGCCTACAGCACAGTTGGCAAGAGCATCTGAGTAACACTTCGATAATTCATAGAGTCTACCAAAATACATATACAGTTTAACACAGCACCCTACAATTTAAGCACTATCCATTGTCCATAATCCATTGTCAAAGATCATAAGGTTGAATAACATTCTGGATATTAGACCAAAGCTTCTAGCTTGTTACTTCCCCATTCCATATCCATGATAATCCATCTGGGTGAGAACAATCTCCCACAATTATCGGGGCTCGAACTCGTAGTCAGGATAAAAAGGGACTGGGTACAGGCATCCAGGCTACTGCCCACCACTTTGCTGGTCTGGACACACATGATAGAAAGGATTAGATAGAACAACGTGATTCGCCAGGCAAAATTGACAGGGCACGCAGGAAAATCAATAGGGAAGTGGCAAAATTGGTCATTGCTTATGGGGAGTGGGGGAACACTGTTGTCCACGAGGGTATCCGAATTTCCCGGCCTGAGCTGTACAGGACAGACGGGGTCCACCTCTCAGAGGTGGGCATTGAGTTGTACCTGAAAACGATAAAGGACAAGTTGTTACAGCTACTTTGAGGACAGGGTGGGGAATCTCAAACCAGCCAAACAAGTGCTGGCAGTTTGCGGTGGCAGGGGTCCAGGGTATTAATTATAAAGTTTTTTGGTAGAATTAGCTGCTCATTAAGTCGTCTCCTTACGAGACGGCGCCACAGGCGAAGCTAGAGCAGGAGCAGCCAGCTTCCAACCCAGGCCCAGGATGGGGAAGCGTGTCATACCTCGGAGGACACGGAGGAGGGCACAGACTGTCCCCGGGGTGGCTGCGCCTCCCTCTTACTCCGGTCACGAGAGGTCCCGTACCTCCCCGACCAGCCAGGCGGCTGGAGTGAGAGTGACCTAACGGCAGTAAGAAGTTTAGCGGCACCGAGGGACATCGGGCTGCACAAGTTAGCAGTTACAGTTAATAGTTTTAAAACCTAGCACAGGCTGGATCCAGGAGGAAGAATGCCCCCTCCCTGACCTTAACTTTCAGTAAATAAAGAGTGTGGCCTTTAAATCCCACATAATGTATACTTGTCTTTTTTTCCGGGGGGTATTGGGGCAAAATAGTTTCCTATCTACCTTCCTTAAGGGAATACAATTGTATTCCCTTCCCCTGAGTTAGGAGACCTAGCTGTGATCCACAAACCACTTCTGTGGGCTTCAGTGGGGCTACTCTAGAATAAGTGGTTTGGGTATCATAAACTAGGATCACACACTTTGTCCAAATTTTATTGATAAAATGCATTTCCAATATAGAATTGTGTTTTTTTTGAAAACAAAAACAAACCCAAAATCTTTGAAGTGTCATGAACTACACATTGTGTTCTCCCCAAAGGATTGGAAGCCTGTGTGTTGTATAGGGACTCAAATTTGTTGGAAAATGCTCATGTTGTCAATGACTTCAGTATTCATGCTTCAACAAATTGATTCACAATTTTCGTAAGAAGGCCTGTAATTTACATTGGAGGGTGGGAAGAGAAACAGTCTTTGTGTAGGAGTTTGAAATTATAGCAAGTTGCCCTTTAATCATTCTATTCTTATCACTTTCAAAATAGATAGAACAGCCTTGTATTGCAATATCACAATATTTCATAGAAAACACCCTATACTTATTTTTAAAAGTAGGTAGTAGGAAAAAAGGAAAATGGGGGGTTGGGGGTGGAGAGAACCTGGCTATTTAAGGCATGTACATAAGGAAGATAGGAAACTATTTTCTGAGAGTTTGCAGCTATTGTAGGGTGAATTGGTGATTTTCACTATTTTATGTGAGCAGCCTGGAGGGCGGCTGGAGGGAGCTGTGCAGGGGGGATTGAACTCTGCATGCTGCTGGGAATCTGCTTCAGCTGGATGACTCTGACCTGTCCCCCCCCCCCCCAGGTAAACTGCCTAACTCTATAAGGCTGAGCAGCCCTCTGGGCAGCGTCCTCTGGGCAGCGGCCGAAGGGTGCCGCCAAAGGGCGAAGAGCCATTGGCGGGCCGTTGGTGGGCAGAGGCAGCTACCAGCACAATTACAAGATCCATCCCAGCTCCCCCCCTCTGTAACCAACCCACCAAGATGCCTGTCCTTATCTCTCACCCCCTTTCTCCCTTTCCCTTCCACCTGCTTCTCCCCCTGCTTCTTTCTTTCCCCTCTCCTCCTGCCTCCCACTACGCCTGTCATCTCTCTCCACCGTCCCCACGCCACCGTCTCCTCCCCCCCACCACTTCGTGCCCTCTGCCCCAGGGCCCGTCTCCCGTCAGTCCCATTGCCCCCCTTCCCCATATCTTATCCCCATTCCCTGTCTCCCCCCTGATCAACTCCCATTCTCCTGTTCCCTCTGGAACTGTCGCTCCTCTGCTAATAAAGCTCCCTATATTCATGATCTTCTCTCGCTCCCTTCGCCTTGTCGCCCTTACTGAAACCTGGATCTCCCCCACTGACTCTATTACCCCTGCCACCCTCTCCTATGGAGGTCTCTCCTTCTCCCACCAGCCCCAAGCTGAAGGTCGGGGTGGTGGCATAGGCCTCTTCCCGCCAGTTTCAACCCCTCCCCTCTCCCCACTCTCTCTCCTTACCCTCCTTTGAGGCTCACTCCGTACGCCTCTACTCCCCTCTCCACCTCTGTGTTGCAGTTATCTACCACCCCTCTGGCTCCCTCTCCAAGTTCGAGTCCTGGCTCACTCTATTCCTCTCTGATGACATCCCCACACTCATCCTCGCTCCTCTTTTTGCTTCCAAACTCCTTGAATGGGTTGTCTACTCCCGTTGCCTCGACCTCCTCTCCGCCAACTCCCCCCTTGACCCCCTCCAATCCGGCTTCCACCCCCTTCACTCCACTGAAGCTGCTCTTGCTAAGCTCATCAACAATCTTCTTGTGGCTAAATCCAACCGCCTTTACTCTATTCTTGTCCTCCTTGATCTCTCTGCTGCCTTTGACACTGTTGACCACTCGCTCCTGCTTGAATCACTTCACGCCCTGGGATTCCGGGACTCTGTCCTCAGCTGGTTCTCCTACCTTTCTGCCCGCTCCTTCAATGTATCTCTTCCTAACTCCTCCCCCTCCTCCTCCCCGCCCCTCTCGGTCAGGGTTCCCCAAGGCTCTGTCCTTGGCCCTCTCCTCTATCTACACCCAATCCCTAGGCAAACTCATTGTCTCCCATGGTTTCCAATACCACCTATATGCTGATGACACTCAACTCTCTCTCTCCACTCCTTCCCTCTCCCCCTCTGTTCAAGCTCATCTCACCAACTGTCTCTCCGATATCTCCACCTGGATGTCTGAACGCCAACTCAAACTGAACATGGCGAAAACTGAACTCCTTATCTTCCCTCCCAATCCTTCCTCTCCCCTGTCAATTGCCATTGACGAGGTCTCCATCCTCCCTGTCCCCCATGCCCGTGGCTTGGGCTTCATCTTCGACTCGCACCTCACTTTCAAACCCTACATTGACTCCGTGGCCAAATTCTGCCGCTTCTCCCTTCACAACATTGCTAAGATCCACCCTTTTCTGTCTGTCTCCTCTGCCAAAACTCTCATCCACGCCCTAGTCATCTCATGCCTTGACTATTGTAACCTCCTCCTCGCTGGCCTTCCCCGTTCTCACCTTTCTTCCCTCATCTCTGTTCAAAACTCTGCCGCTAGGATCATCCACCTAGCCCATCGCTTTGACCATGTGCAGCCTCTCCTCTCCTCCCTCCACTGGCTCCCCTTTCCTGAGCATATTCTGCACAAGCACCTTGTCTTCACCTATAAAGGCCTTCACAATCTTGCTCTCCCCTACCTTTCTGCCCTGATCTCCCTCCGAACCCCTGTTCGAGCACTCCGCTCCTCTTCCATCCCCTCCCTCACCCTCCCATGCCTGCTCCCCCAACCACCTTCGTCCCTTCTCCCTTAGTGCCCTGCATACCTGGAACTCCCTCCCTGTCCTCGTCCGCTTTGCCCCCACCCTCCACACCTTCAAGTCTCTCCTCAAAACCCACGTCTTCCACTCCACCCTTCCAAATCCTGCTAATCAGCCCCACTCAGGATTATCCCCTACCTGTTATCTGCAAACTGTAACCAAGCCAAGAACGTGTATCTGAGTTCTCGCATCCTCATGAATGTTGCATCCCTTGTCTCTCCCTCTGTTCCCCCTTCCCTGTCTTTCCCTTCCCCGTCGTCTTTAGATTGTAAGCTCTTGGGGAGGGACCATGTCTATCTTATTCTCTGTATAGCACCAGGTACATTGCTGGCGCTATGTAAAAGCTTATAATAATAATAATAATAATAAATAATTAATGCATTCTTAATACTAACTCTGCCTGTTAAATGCCTGGCCAAGTAGATCAATCCTGCATTGGACAAAAAAATGCTGAGTGAAACACCTCAGAAGAAAAATCTTCTCAAGCTTTCCCCTATTGGACCAAATCTCCAGAAAAAGCTGCCTTCTGATTCTGAAATATTCAGTTAATCCCTCCTGCCTCCCCACTGGCATTCTCTAATTCCTTTTGATTTCTTGATGGCTGCCAGGATTGGAAATAGCATTATCTCACTGGAAACACTTTTCTGGTGCAACAGACTTGGGAGTGGAAGCCTACTATTTGAAAAATTCCAGCTCTGTTTTACAGATTCAGGAATTTCATAACAGCTTTAGATAAATAGCCAAAATGTGGGTGCTTATCTGAACCACTCCCAAATTTCAACCATTTTAAAGCCAAGTTTCAGTATACATATGGCATTTTAAAGAGATCTGTAGAATGTTTTGGATTGTGCAGTGAAGTTTGCATTACTCCTTCCTGGCTATTTTTTCCTCCTCCTCCTCCTCCTCATTTTTGGCTTAAAGCTATGATGAGATGTGCAACCTGACTGGACTCGCATCTGAATATTTGGCCTAAGATGACACCGCAGGGCAGCATGAAAGCTACATTTGGCTCTTCCATTGTAGCCTGAGGTTCCACGTCACTATTGGATTCCTAAAACATTTTTTTTTTAAAATATATCTGTCCCCTCGGGTTAGAATAAGGGGCAGTACAACTCCTTATGTTTGACAAAGCATCAACAAATCCAGCCTTTTCTAAGTCAAGGGGAGAGGATGAGGCAGAAATTTAGTACTAACAGAAATAAGCATAATTTTCACTATTGGCTATTTCTTCTTGAAGGTTTTTCTTTACTGAGCAAAAGAAATTGTGTCCCATTTTCACTGGGATGCAATGGGTCATTCTTTTGGATATTAGTGCCCACTGGTGTTTATGCAGGTGTGATAAGAGGTGAACTCTGCAGACCGCTGTCAATCACAGAATGACACTTCCGTCTCCCTGGACATTTTTTTATTGTTGTTGCAAGAGTACAATGACTGCAACAGAAGAAAGGATCTGTGATTATGCACTTGACAACACTTTATGTACTGTTGTCCCTGTTCCCCCCCCAAAAAAATAACTAGTTGTTTGTGTGGGCCCTTCATGCAGCTGGAGAAAAACACACGTTGGAGAATGACCATGAAACCACAACATTGACAGGGGGATTCAAGAGCAGGTTTTAGTGAATGAAAATGTTCCTTCTTAAAAAAATTATCATCATTTCAAGCTGACTGTCTTTTTAAATAAACTAAAGCACAAAGTCACTCTCCTTCCTCACAAGTTGTGACTTTATTATTTGCAGAGAGAGCCTACTAACTCCAGATTATTTCAGAGCTTTATATAATCATGTGGTTAGGCTTTTTCTCTCCCATTATTTTGGTAGAATTTGTAGTATAATGGCATTGCATATGGACTTTAGAACTAAGTTGGGGGTAACTAGCAGTGTTATTAAAAATACATAGTAGTGGGCAAGTAAGGCAGTTGTCAGGAGAGAGACTTTTCAAGATGAAAGTCCCTTAGTGGTGTCTTCTCCCTAGTAAGGTCTGTCCCCATGCTGATTTCTGGACAAGAGGGGACAAAAAGGAATACTCTGGCGTTGGGGTGACATGCCTCACCTGGCATCAGATGTAACGAAGTGGCTTTCTCCCCCTTCTTCTGGGAGAAGAACCCTTCCTCTCCTGGATTGTTGATGTTAGATGCAAATGAGAAATGTCTCATGGGAAACACACAAGTGCACATCAGACCTTTTGGTTTCGGTGGCTTTGATGCATGTTGACTTTTGTTGGAATGTGATTACATCCTAGAAGCAAGTGTCAATCAAATACCTGATGCACCTTTTGTGCATATAAAATCTTGTTTCTTGCATATCGTTAAGTGTTTCAACACTCAGGAAATTGTATTGGGCAACTAACTCCCACACCACTTGGTGTAAAATACAGATTCTAGATCCTACCTCAATATTAAATGCCGATTGTCAAGGAGAGGAGAATGGTAGGGGGAAGATGATAATATCCTGGATGTGCTTTGAGCAGCTCTGCATGCTGTGAATGCATTCGCTGGTGCTGGACATGTTTTCGAGTCTGAGCACCACTCGTGTGTAATTCTTTTTGACCCCATTCTCCTCCTCACGATGGTGCTGAATTTACAGGAGAATATTTGACTGGTTCGGTCTTCAGAGTAGCATTGCTGTTGATGCTCCTCTGTGTTCACAGCTGGAGGTTGAAGTGACATACATTAAGGCAACTAATGAAAGAGTCTAAAAAAGAACAAAATTGCAGGTGGAATGAAGTATGGTACAAAAGCCAAGATGACAATTTTCTAGGGTAAATCAATCTGCTCAGTGTTTTTTCATTTGATAGACCGTGTGCAGATAAAAGGATAGGACAAATTACATTAGATTATAGATATATACACTTGTAGTTTTCACTAGAGACAAGGCCCCACATTCAGTATAGTACATGTGGCCCACGGGTTCCATGCTTTCACCAAAAATAGATATATATTTGCTGGTAATCCTAATGGGCATGCATGAACTCTTGCTAAGAAATCTGTAAATACAAATTTTGAAATTTTAGAAGGGTTAACAGACTAATAAGTATGGGAAAACTGGGAAAAAATCTTTGCGGTGGATAATTTTTCTTCTCAATATGCATGTAAATGAAAGGAATGGATAGACAGATCTTTATTAAACCTTCTAAAACAATTTGCTTAATAGTAGGGACTGTCACTTCTCATGTTTTGCCTCAAGAGTAATTTAAAAAATCTGCTAAAGTGAATAAAGTGAGGTGAGTCTGTAATACAATAGTCAATATATAATTTTGATATTGGTTCGGCTTTTGCCATTACCATACAAAATACACATCTTAAAAATACTTACTTTGCCCTTCTTGGGCTATCAAGTAGCAAATACTAGACTTCTGCTTTATGAAGCATACATAACAGAACTAATGGCAGCAGTACCTTAACTCCTGAGAGAAAAACCCCCCAAAATAAAACACAAGCTTAGTTCTTAAAAGAGCTGGTGGCAGCAATACCTTATCTCCGGGGGGCAGAATACCAGAACAAAACACAGGGCCTAGCTCTTACCAGATCTGGTTGAGACAATACCTTAGCTCCTGTGGGGCAAAGTCCCAGAACAAAACACAGGACGCAGCTCAATACCTTGGCTCCAGCGGAGGTGGGGGGAGGGGGAACCTAACTCTTATCAGAGCTCGTAGCAGCAACACCTTGGCTCCTGAGGGGAAATCCTCCAAGGGCAAAACACAAGGCCTAGCTGTGATCAGAGCTGGTGGCGGCAGTACCTTAGCTCACAAAGAGGGAAAAGCCCTGCAAATACAATAGTCACAGAAGACTGTAATTAAAAAGTGAACTTCATGGAAGCATTATCACAAAGGCATAGATACAATAGGGATAGGTAGTACAGTTGTACCAAGGTCAATTAGTCTGGGTGGCCACCCAGACTCGTGCAGCTGCCCACTGCCCCTGTGCAGCTGCCTACTAGGGATGTGCGAACAGAATGCGGTTCGGATGTTCGGTCATTCGGTCCGGGAACCGAGTTCGGATTCAGTTGTTTAGTTCCGCGGTGTTCGGTTCAGCCGAACGTTCGGTGGAGTTAGGTATCGGTATAGTTTTTATATTTTTATTTATTTATTCATTCAAATTTGTAATCTAATATTATATCTACACTAACTAACTGCTATTAACTATTCTAAAACCTATGGAGCTAAATGGAATATTATCTAATATCTAAAGGCGTAGTCCTACAAATACACTATAAAATTTCAATCTGGGTTCTGCCCCGGCTACGGTACTGAGACGGCCTTGGTGGCCTTGGTGGATGACCTCAGCCGGGAGATGGACGCAGGATGTTCGACCTTTGTGATCCTGCTAGATCTCTCGGCCGCTTTTGATACCGTGGACCATGGGCTGCTGTTGAGACGACTGCAAGACTTGGGAGGTCTGGACGGGACTGTCCTTGGATGGTTCCGCTCATTCCTCTCGGGTAGAAGCCAGCAGGTGGTGCTGGGGGCTGAAACATCAAGCCCCCGGGCCTTGACCTGCGGCGTTCCCCAGGGTTCCATTCTGTCTCCACTGTTGTTCAACGCGCATATGCAGCCCCTGGGGGAGATCGTGAGAGGGTTTGGGGTGCGATGTCACCAATATGCTGATGATACTCAGCTGTACCTCTCGTTTTCAACTGACCCAGGTCCTGCTGTCTCGTTACTCTCCCAA
>QEPC01008309.1:7358478-7401977 GCA_003113815.1 Sphenodon punctatus
CCCCACACCATCCTTCCCCTTGGAGTAAGCAAGTGGAGAGCTACGTGGTTGAACGGTGGGCAGGGTTCCCCAGTTCTCACTCTTCGGCGCCCTATGATGATAGGGGCCTAAGTTCCAGGTGCGCAAGCCCAGGGAGCGGCCCACACACTATCCTGACGGGCATCCTCCAACGCTTCTCCGTGCCGAAGAGTTGGGACGCGGGTTACCCGTGCCTCACGCCACGCGTCGTGAAAACCCTTACCTACCGGCCCCCTACCTCCCTCCGTACATCCTTCCTTAACTCATCCCTGACAGCAATTAACGTTTAAGCAGTTATAAGATTTTATTTTCCTAATTGATCTTTTTCAAACTTTGTGGATATGATGGTCCTCACAATGTACACCCATGGTTAAATTTTCAGAAAGGTAGGTCAAGCGGCTTCCTCAAAATCGGGGCTTCAGCAGCCCCCTGTTTATAATAATGAACAGTGGCTGTGCATTTAAGTTTCTTCCAGCTACCGCTGGAAGAAAATTAACCACCAGTGAGTTAGCTATACAGAAGGAATTCAATGAATCTAAGCAACATTACAGGCCTCGCCTTGTCTGAGAGAATATGACAATATCATCTGCGTAGAGAAGGAATGAAATTGGCCTGTTTCTTATCTTGGGGGTGTGGTATGATTGGCCTTGATCCAGTTAACCAAATCATTTATAAAAAGATTGAATAACAGGGGCGCTAAAAGGCAGCCCTGCCTGACACCCCGAGCTGTAGAAAATTGTCTAGTAATTGCCAACCCGCACTACTGCTGATGTCCCATAGTGAAGACGTTTTATTAAAGTTAAAAGTTGGGAATTAATCCCCAACTTGGACAGCTTTCGCCACAGATGTTCTCTAAGGACCGAATCGAAGGCTTTCGCCAGATCTATAAAGGCAACATACAGCCAAGCCTTCCTTATGTGCACATATTTTTCAATGAGATGGAATAAGATAAAACAGTTCTGCATTATATCTTTCTTTTGCAACGGCATTACTGCCACGCTAATAAACTAAACTGAAACTGAAATGGATAAAACAGTTATCCATGGTAGACCTTCTTCCCCTGAATCTCGCTTGTTCTTCAGCCAGGAGGGAACATGTTGAGACCCAAAGGAGTAAGCAAAACTCTTGAATAGAACTTACCCAAAACTGAAAGTAGACTAATAGGTCTATAACATGTTGGGTCCAGCGAGTTTCCTTTCTTAAAAATTGGGACAATGATTGCCATAGTCCAAGGCTTTGGGATTATTTGAGAAATATTAATAGTTGTAAAAAACTTGGCCAAAATTAGAATCCACCAGCCTGGATTATCTTTGAATAATTCAGGTTGTAAAGCATCAACCCCTGCAGCTTTGCCATATTGCAGTTTGGTAATGTAAATGTATACATCTCTTTCTCTAACTGAGTAAAGGAGTCTGCTGTAGTGAAGGTTGGAAAAGGATCCATATCTCCACCTACCGCCCCTTGGGTGGGATCTCAAAAGAGCTCCTCATAAAAAGCTACCCATCATTCACCATCAATGCGAGAGTGCGTAACTGTCCTCCCTTTCCAGTACCAGCAGTTTATAAGTTTCCAAAACTTACAAGAATCTCGCGTTTTGGCTGCCACCTCAATTTCTGCCCAGATTTTTGTCAGTTTATTGAGTCTCTTAATCCTCAATAGTTTGTAGTAATCTCGCCTCTGGGCCACATATAACTCCCAATCCACACTCAAATGAAATTGACTCCAGTTTCTTCTAGTTTTAGAAAGAGCAGCTTTACACTCAGCATCATACCAAATGCTATTAATTCGGTATTTTTGCTGAGAGTAAGAGGCTGGTTTTCTAGTGATATACGGTAAAAGTCGATCAATAACAATCTGGAACAAAGAGTAAACCATCTGATGGTCATTAGCTGTTATAAGTCAATCCCGAATTGCTAACAAGTCAGCTGAATAAAGAAGCATTGACACCTGGGTAGACACTGAAGGAGACCACTTGACTGGGTAGAGAGCCGGGGGGAGAAACATGGCCCACTCGGTCGGGAGTGTAACGAGAGGAGGGGATCTCCAGCTTCAAATGGAGCGGCAGATGGTTTTCCTCTGGGTGCGTCAAGACAGCAAGGTCCTTAATAAGAGGGAAATCAAGTATTGGGACTAGGGATGGGCGAACGCGGTTTGGAAGTTCGGAGTTCGGACCGAACTAGAATAGTTTGGTCGACCGAACTGAACGTTCAAACCGAACTCGAATTAGGAAGTTCGGACCGAACTTGAACAGTTCAGTCAACTGAACCGAACGTTCGAACCGAACTCGAATTCGAACGTTCGGTTCGGATGTGTTCGATGAGTTCGGAATTGAATTTCCATTGGTTTCAGTGGAAAACATATTATCGGCTGTAACTTTTTTGTTTTTAAGTTATGTGGCTGAAATTTGGGGTACCTCTACCTCCAATAAAACTCATTAGGTGTACCAAATTTCAAAACAATTGGATAAAGGAATCCTATTTTAGAAGCAGTTGAATTATTGTATTTTTCAATATTCTATGTATACATTCTTAGCTGTAACTTCTTTGCCTCACATCTAATGTAGGTGAAACTTGTGCAGTTTATACCCCTTCCCATATTAACTATCTTTGCCAAATTTCAGAAGGATTGGAAAAAAGGTCTTGGTAGTATAAGCAATTAACATATAAATGTATATCTGACTATAACATCTTTTTAGTCCAACCAGTGTACATGAAATTTGGTAGGACTATATATTTCACTTTCATGATCATCTCTGACAAATATCAGAAAGATATTATAAAGGGTCCCAATTTTATATGCCTGTACAACATATGTAGAGAAGGGGCCATGCCTGGGATTCTCTGATGTCACTGTGGTATAAGATCGGTTTGTGATGCAAATTGGCCAACAGAAGTGTCATCCAAATATCCTCATTCTGTGCTGGGACCATCCCAACATATCTCCCCCACTTGTTTCTGGGAAGTCAGAAGCATCTGTTTAGGAAAGAGTCAATAGAAATTCTCTTATGTCCTCTGTCTCAGTGCTGCAGGATGTGATTGATAGTTGGCCAGCCTGGATGTGTTTAAACTATGTCTCCTGACTGCTGGGATGCTATCTCAGAAGTCCCAGTTATGTTGCTTATGCCCGCCACAGGGCCGCCCCCTATGCCCACCTCGAAACCACTACCAATTGGTCCTGTAAAGCTAGAAGCTTGCAGTAATGTGTTTGGCCATTGAATGTGTCTGTCAGTCTTTGGGGTTGCTCCACATCCTTCCTCCTACAGTCTCTCTCCCCCTGCCATGCAGGGTGCCTGCCTCTGACTGGCACTGAATATGCTGATATTCATCTGAATAATGATCTTCACAGGGACAACATCAATTGCTTATATAATTGGGTCCCTTTATCAAAATCTCCTGTACATTTGCTGAAATGGCAGGAAAGGTATTTGATACATTCCTGTCAAATATCCTGTAAACAGAATGGAATATCAAAATGTAACAGCTGGAAATGTATTTTCAGGTTAATGTCTTATACCCTTGGGACCCTTTATCCACTCTTTCATAAAATTGGTAGAAATATTAAGCATATTGAGGGATGTAATATGCACAAGTTTCATGAAAATTGGATGCAAGATAAAGAAGTTGTAGCCATGAATGCATATGGAGCTTTTCTTAAAATCACAACATTCAATTGCTTCTGAAATCGGTTTCCTTTATCTAATTGTTCCAAATTTTGGTACACTTGGTGCCCTCCATTGGGGGTACAGTCTTCCTAAATTTCATCAAAAAGTAATAAGAAACAAAAATGTTATAGCCAGAAATATGTTTTTTAGTTTTTCCTTTTATTTCAAAAACCAAATGTCATTTTCAGTTCCCGATTGCACCGAACTAAAGACCGAACTGATCCCGACCAAACCGAATATGGAATCTGAACTCAACATTCGACCTGAACCACCAAATGGCCAAACATCCAAACTGACGAACCGAACACAGCCGAACCGAACAGGCGAACTGAATGGACGAAACAAACGCGGCCGAACCACGATCTGTTCGCCCATCCCTAATTGGGACAAATACATAGTCAATTAAGCTGGTGCCTAATATGGTGCTAAAGGTGAACTGACTCAAGGGTTCAGAAGAAGTCCTACCATTCACTATCAGGAGACCATGTTTATGAATTAGCTGCCACAACCTTTTCCCGTGCTCATTTTGCATGAGATTCATTGATCCTCATAAGGGGATCTTCAGGAACGCATATAATTGCGAGTCCTCATCTTCTGTTGCTTGGATCCCTATACATTCATTAAAATCTCCCATTATAATAGTCGCCATAGTTGGGTAAGCATGAGATAAACTGTCAGTATTTCACTGAACATCTCCCATAGTGAAGGCGAAAAATATGGGGAGGCTTCGGGCGGGATGTAAATATTAATGATAAGAAAAGAATCAAAATTCGGGCTGGTGACTAGAAGGGCCAGGCAGTTTTTCAATCTAACTGATATATGTTTGTTGGTAGTTTGAAGCCTATTAGCTATAAGAATAATTACTCTCTACGAAGCACGTCCTCTTGAAGCTTCCTTAGTTGCAGGCGTTAAAAAAAACTGGAAACCCTCAATAGCTAAGGATTCTTCATCACCCTGCCCTATCCACGTCTCTTGAAAACAGATGACATCATAGATGCTACAGAAATCCACCCAATCTTTGTCAATCAATTTAGATTTTAAACCTTTGCTATTCCATGAGAGACATGTAAGATGGTTATGCTCCAGCTGTCATGGGGGAAGAACCTTCCTTCTAGTTTCCTCCTCTATAGAACAGCTCAAAGGCAAGGGAATGGCTATATTTGAATTTTGCCAAGATGAAATCATCGCCTGAGGTGATAGGGGTGCCTGGGGGAGAATAGAGTTTGAAACTAAGGCAGGTCCTGCACCAATAATATCACATGGGTAACATTCCGCACTTAAAGCTATACAGGAGGTACAATCTATTCTTAAAGGGGATAGACTTGTAGGGTCCCTTTTGTCCTAGAGACTGCATGGGATTGGATTTATCTCCAGACCCTGTAATATCCAATGTATCCCAGTCTGACAGTGCCCCCAGCTCCTCATAATGAGAACAGAGCTGTTCCTTAGGGGGGCTAGCAGCAATAGGTTCTAGCCTAGTGGAAGTACCAGCAAGAGACTGGCAGATGGCCCGAACTAAAGTATTTTCTATTTGCTGGATAAAAATCCCCGAGGCCTTCAGCTGGTTTCTAGCTGTCCACATCTTGGTGGATATTGATTGGGAGCTAAATATCAGTTCAAACTGCATAAAGCGGCCTCTGTCCAATAAAGGGACGATTGAAGAAACATCTGCAAGCCCGATATCCAATCCCATAATCTGGTTAATAAAATCCAGGAACAGTGCCGTATCCCACTTTGATGCCCTCAGAAATCTGTATCTCTTCTTTTTAGACAAATGGAAAAGGACCACTGGAGCCCAGCGCACATTGGTCTCCTGTGGCCAAATTTTAGGGACCACGGGCTTCATTGGGCTAGGTACTAGTGCAGACTGAAAGGTCGATTCCTGGAAGTGGCCTGCAGCTATCGTATTACAAAAAGTCATCCGAGGGGCCCTGGAAGCATCAATGTTAACGAGACCTGTAGGCTCTAAGATCAAATCACTCCCCCTTAAAGTAACACAGGGGGGAGGGGAGCAGCCCATCTTAACTTCAGGGGGAGAGCTAGGATCAGCCCACTGGAATACTGGTTCCTGCTGATGGGTAAATAAAGGTGAAGTCTGAGTGGCTACCTCACATCTTCTCTGGTTCTCAAAAGAATGGGGGAAAGAATTAGAGATAGCCTTATTAAATTCTAGCCAGAGGCCTCCCACCAGGACCTTCATGGAAAACAAAAGTTCGTTCGTTAGTCCCAATTTTTCTTCCAATTCTTTAAATCGCGTATCTAAGTCAATTTCCTGTCTAACATTCATCTCCTCGTAGAGTCCACTCAGGGATCTCAAAGATGAGTGAATATCATTTATAACCAATAGGAGTTCTGAGTTAAATGGAGGGAGGGAAGAATCTACAGCCTGGGGTACGTTGTCAAGGAGAGGGGAAGTGCTGACATATGCATGTCCACTATTACGAGATAGGGAAAGAGGAAAAAATTGGGTCGGTTTAGCTTGCATAGGGCTGGCAGATTTAGCCATCCTATCTATATTCTCTGCCTGCTCGATTTCCATTGCCAAATTGACCCCCGCTTTAGTGTGGGATCTTAGCTCCATTGTAAATGGAAAAGATATCCACAAATAAATAGCAATTTAGTTAATACAAGAGGTCCCTGCACTAAACTATACAAAGATTTAAAACACAGATCCACCACCACCATACATATAAACAAAATAAATAAAATAAATAAATAAAAGCCCATACAAACAAAACGATACAAATGGTTTGAATCTATAGCCCTGCGATCCAGTCACAACGTGGTCGAATATGGTCTCCAAGGGCCTCACAAGGGAAACACCCTTAGTTGTCACCCTTCGGTAGGCACCCAAGGGCTCCAGCCCTTGCAAATATATCTGCATTGGGGGGTGGGGGGGGAGGAGCAAGATGAGGGGCAGGCAATCCCCCTCCAGTCCAGGCCTCTCCAGGGAACCCTCAGCTGGGGCAAGCACCCAAAATGGCACCAACGCTACCAGCACCATTTTGGAAAAGGGATGTGCATGTGCAGAACAGCCCCAGCGGCCATTTTGTGCATACAGAGCGACTTTTATTTATTTATTTTTGGCGAGACATCTCGCGAGATCACGTACTGGGGGTGAGATCTCGGTGAGTTCTTGGCCCTGGCATGAAATCTCATGAGATATCTCGCAAGAACTAAAGGGTTTCTTGTATCACCCCTAGTTTGTGCCAGAATTTGCCAGGCCTCAGCCCATATTCCAGAGATTCTGCTGCTATTCTGTAAGATCTCGCCCGCAGCCAGATAAAGTTTGTTGGGGCTGGGGTGCTGCCAGGGGTCAGCTATTTGTTGGACAGACATCCTGTCTGCTGAGCAGCTAATAAGTGCCAAAAGCAGCCTCCTCCTTAACAACTCACAGAAGCACCAGCCCCCGTGTCTGACAGGGTTGGGTCTGGAGTTGTTGTTGTGGACGGGCAAGGAGAGTGTTGCTGCTGCCATCCATCTGTTCTTCAGTAGTTATTGAATGAATAACTTTTATTATGCGTGACTGAGGTCATTGCAGAAAGAAGTATAAATTGACAATATAAGATAATCCGAAGCACAATAAAATGACAAAAGTACAAAATTACAAACTTTAAAACAATAAAACTCTACCCACATTGCTGAAACCGCAAGAGCAATATTTCACAAACTATGGGATTTGAAATGGCCCAAGGAGACCTCGTATAGTGCTAAACAAGCATCGATTACCATGAAAGTCTGGACACATTTCTTGCCCACGCCCAATCCCCAAATTAAAACAAACTAAGTTAAAACAGACTAAGTGCCGTGACTCGCCTCGCCATCTGTTCCTTGGGACTTAAATTGCAAAAAATGCTGATGACGGCTGAAAGCTTGGACCAAAAATTTGGACCAGCTATTTCACCAGCCATGAAATAGAAGGATCCGCATCAGATAGAGCCAGTTATAATAGATTGAAATCAGTACTGACAGGATAAAGCAACAGAAAAGAGGACAAGAATTCTTTACGAAAACTATCGTATAAGTGACAAGCAAACAAGAGATGAGCTACCGATTCAGTCTCGAGCTGGTCGAAGGGGCAAGTCCTATCCCAGTATTTGATAGCTCAAGCACAACCCTCCAATACCATGGAGTGTAAAGCATTGAGACGTGCACACAGGAATATACATTTTCCTCTAGATGAAATAGTGGAGGTTAAATAGGAGGTCATGCACCCCCGCCTAGGCATCAAGGATAGATAGCTGACCATGTGAGGGGAGGCTGTAATCTTGGCAACCTCTTCCTGATGGGCTATGTCAGCATGTCTCTGTAAAATAGTTGATCTAATAACACAAAGCTCTTTCCCTTCCAAAACTCTATGTGAGAAACCCAGTCTTAACAAAAAGGCCTCAATGGCCATAGTCCATGGGCTTTTAAACGAGTCTAGCAACCAGAATTTGACAGGTCCTGAGTCATCGGGCCTCATCAGTCTTAGCCAGAACCGCAAAACAGACCTCCATGCCACCTTGGACCAGGAAAGCTGCCCCATCTCTCTCCTGATAGCAGCATAAGGAGTGCCCCTCGGGTCTGACAAGAATTTAGTTTGTACACTGTCCAAATTGAATCTGGACAGAGGCACCCAAAGTTCCGCACCATACAGAAACTGGACCCTGGTTTTACTATTAAAGACCCTAAGAGCAGAGTCCAGGGCGGTGCACCCTGTGCCCGCAAATAATATCTATATGGGTAAGGAAGAGGCCTTTGCAGTGGACACTGCCCTCTCATACTGAGCCTTCCAGTGACCAGCAGCCTGAAAATATAGTCCCAGATATTTGAACACCTTAACTTGAAGAATTTGGTGGCCATTTATGGCCCAGTTGTACATCCTGGAAGAACATGAAAAAACCACTACCTTGGATTTTCTGTAGTTGATGGCCACTTTATTGGTTTTTGCAAAACTCGGCAAAACAATCTAATAGTCTGTCGAGGCCCACATGGGTTTGTGACATGATTGCAATGTCATCTGTGTACAGAAGACACCCGACAGAACGTGAGGCCAATTTGGGGGGGGGGGGGATTTGATTGAGAAAGCAACGGGATCATGTCATTGATGAAAAGGTTGAACAGCAACGGGGCCAGCATGCAGCCCTGTCTAACCCTAGAAAATGTATGAATTGCTTTGGGAAGATGGCCCTGATTGCTTGCCTTAACTACCAGAGAAGTGTCTGCATGCAAACTTTTCAGGAGAAACAGGAGCCTTCTGTCAATAGATAAGCTATTGAGCTTATCCCAGAGGATGCTCCTGTTGAGTAGGTCAAAAGCAGACTTTAAATCAAGAAAGGCCACAAAAAGCTGACCATTGGCCTTCACATACTTCTCGATTAAATGGTACAGCAGCAGGCAATGTTCCACTGTAGAGCGACCCCTCTGGAATCCTGCCTGTTCAGGATGCAGGATTGAATTCTCCTCCACCCAAAAAGTCAATTTATTCAAAAGCCATTTGCCGTAAATCTTGCTAATGACACAAAGCAAACTAATGGGTCTGTAGTTGGATGGGTCAGTTCAGTTGCCTTTTTTATAAATGGGCACCACAACCGCTTTCTCCGAGTTAGAAGGAATATGCCTTGTATTGTTAATGGCCGTAAAAAGGGTGGAAAGAAGTGGAGCCCACCAATCCTTGCACTGCTTAATGAACTCAATGGGGATTAGATCTGGACCTGGAGCCTTATAATTTTGGAAGGAATCAGTGAGCACTTCCACCTCCCAGTTAGACACAGGAGGCCAGTCTGGCAAAGAGCTGGAACCTGCAACTTGAGCTAATATGTTGCGATCCGCTGTGCTGCCTGCATACAAGAACTGAAAATGGTCAATCCAACACTGATGAGGCATCACATTAGGCCCACTGCTTGACTTGTTTCCGGAGGCCCTGTTTACCAATAACCAACACTTTTTACTGTCCTTGCTTTCAGCTGCAGACAGCTGCAGCTGCAGGCAGAAAGGAGGACCAATAGTGTGCCCAATAGGCATGTTTCTTAAGGGCAACCAATTCCTTGTACTCTAACTTAGCCTCATGAAATTGCAGAAGAATGACAGGACATTCACCACTCTGGTATTGCTTATACAAGTATGCTACATTCCTCTTTGCTTTCTGGCAGTCCCGATCGAGCCACACTTGGCGATTCTGGCCATTGGACCCACAAGAGGTATGCATACATGATTGAGTAGGCAAAAAAAGAGTTAAACTGTGAGTCAGGTGTGAAAAAGCAAACACAACATTTGAACCCTTCACCCCATCTACGATAGCTGCCCTAGCGTCGGAAACCTGGGGATTGATCAAAAATAGTTTCATATTCGTTGCCATGGTCTTGCTCCACTTGATGGAACAATGTCTATCTGCAGCAATAGGCAGATGCCCCACAAGGTCACAGACAGCAGGGACAGAGTAAGACAGATCTAGCACAAATATCAAGGGGAGATAATCGCTGAGCCGGCTCTGACCTACTGTAAAGTCCCTAAACAAACTAACTGCGTTAGTCGAAGCAGCTACGTAATTGACCACACTGGAACCAGCTGGACCTAAAAAAGTATATTCACCTCTAGGGTCGTTGCAGTCTGAACCTTTCAGTATATGAAGGGAGTGTTCCGTTAGCAACTTTGCAAATAACATACCTGAACTATTAATTTTAAGGTCCTTAGATTGTCTGCAATTTAAGGGGCCAGTATCGACAGGGGCTTCATTCGCGCAGTGAGGGGCCAGTGCCTCATTATTCTGTCCCAACGGGGCATTAAAGTCCCCAGTCATAATAATTCTTCCATTAGGATAATGCAATGCAATGCCCTCCAATGCCTCCCCCAGGGTAGCCCACAATTTCGGGGAGTATGAGAGAGCATTTATGGGGGGAATATATACTGTAACCAAGATGATCAAAAACTGTCCAAGTCAAAGGACCACCCCAAGTAAACAAAGGGGGAACTGAATCACCTCTATTGGACGTGCCTCCAAACTAGAGGCAATAATGCAACCCAGCCCCCCACTCGGGCAGCCCCTAGAACTACACGAAACAGCAGGAACATAAAAAGAGTCAAAATATGCAAGCACCAACGGAACCTTAGACCAGGTTTCCTGGAACAGTATCACATGAAACTGATTAAAAAAGTTACTAAAGTCTGGGTTGTGAAGATGCCGAAACCAGCCTGCAGAGTTCAAGGAACATACTAAAAAAGAGCTAGAGTCACGACACTGAGATGTTCAACAACCAGCCACTAGGTCCTCATTAGAACAAATCCCTATAGTTTATGGAGTCCTAAGGTCCCCAGTGGGGTCTGCATCCACCTTCAGGGCCATTATCACTTGGCTATGGTCAAGAGGATTGGACAGGGGAGCCTGTAAGGGAATCAACTGGGAATTTCCAGTTGAGGGGGACAACACTGGGGGAGTCCTGAAATCCATCATATCTACTGGAGGGGAAAGGGCTGGTATCCCTGCCTGATGGCATAGCGGCTTTCTGGCAGCGACTGATAGATTTGAAGCAACCTCTGAGTCGGAATCTGACATGGCTATTTTCAGTAATCTGGAATGGATCGCACCCTGGGCACTCTCTCTTCCAGTCCTGGTGGCAGGGACAACCCTACTGGAAACAGCTCGAGAAGGGACAGAGGGCAGAACAGGAGGCCCAAGATTGACACGCACTGGGGCCGCACCAGTACTAGAGGTGGCCAAGGCCAGAGGGTGACCAAGCGCGGCAGGAACTTGAGACCCAGAATCAGCCTGAGCCGCTGCCACACCTATGCTAGGAGAAGCCAAAACAAGAGGGTGATGCTGCATGTCAATGAGCACCTCCCCCAATTGGATCCCCCAGGATTCAAAGAGATCAAGTTTAGTCAGGAGACTAGTGGCCACTGCAATAGACCTGAAATGGATAACCAAACATTGGAAATGTCATGGGGCAGAAAGGACCTCAAAATATTTTATTTGCCATGCAGGGAATGAGTAAGATAAAATAAACGAGAGGTGACGTTGGATAGCCATTTTTGAATCCCATGATTTCGAACAACCCATTGGGAAGAGGATGAATCTTAAAAGACACTGCTCTCTTGTCAATAATCATAGACCTCTGGGCAGGACTAACTGCCCATTTTGCCTGGGATGTCCATTTAAGGGGGTGGGGCCTGAGGGTGGAACCATACCGCTTTGGGCAGTCACCCCCCCTGAGAATCCAGCAACAGTTTTTGGGCTTCCTGACCCAGTTTACCCACTCTGAGATCAACTAGGGAATCAATCACCACCTGGAACTGAGATTTCTGGGTTTCCAAGAGACTAGTAATACCCTCCAGCTGTGCAAGCAATTTTTTAACCAGCCCAGCAATAAGAAAACATTGATTGCCCAGTAGTTCATAAGGTGAGGAACAAGGTTTTCTCGTGGACTCTGGACTGATAGTGTCAGAAGAAAATACTCTGCTCACCAAAAGCGGGCTGACTAAACCAGAGGGGGAAGTACTGCCCCCGACCTGCTGGGTCCCCCCACTCTGGGGCATAGTACATCTGGGACAGGGGAGGTCTGATGCCTTGGAGTCGAAGTTGAAGACCCCTCCCCTACCCCCCACGGCCCCCACTGCTGCTGGTAGTAGAAAAGAGTCCAATTTCTGTTGTTTAGGAATAGATTGATCTCCCCGGGCACCAGCCCCCGGGCACCTCCTTTTCAATGATAGCGAAACCCAACACACCAGCCCCAATAAGTAAGATAAAATCCAAAGAGGTCCTACCCCTACCTGGCACCAACTCGAGCAAGTAGCCTCGAGGAATGGACGCAATAAGCTAGAACCAAGGCACAGTCCCCATGTCCCTGCGCCCGACCAGCGCACAAGGCCACGTGCACAAGGCCACGCGCACAAGGTGACACCTGAGCCCCTGGTCCCCGTTCACCTCAAACACCTGCGGGGGCTGCTGCGAGAAGATGCTGTCTTGGCTGCTATGGGAGTCCCTCTCAGCGCTGCCATGTCCTGGGGCGCTCTTAACAGGTGAGTCCCGGAAGTCCATGGTGCCGCGCACCACCCTGTACGCATGCCACCTGACAGCACTCAGGTGACCTGAGCCCCCGGTCCCCGTTCACCTCAAACACCTGCGGGGGCTGCCGCGAGAAGGTGCTGTCTTAGCCGCTATGGGAGTCCCTCTCCTCTTTAGTAGTTGATTTGCCTCCAAATGGTAGTGGGTGACAGAAGTGGCAGCCCTTAGAACCAGCCCCCATCCAATTTAATTCAGTCCTGGCAAGGGCTGACAAAGTAGGGGCAGGTTCAGGGTCGGATAGAGTGGTGGGAGTGTAGTCTCACTGGCCTTTCTGAATACCTCCCACAAATTAAATGCTGTCTATGCTCCTTGAGGTCCCTTCCAGCACTATGATTTTCTTTTCTGACATTTGTCTTTACTTTTGAAAAAAGAGATGGGCTAGCTGGCAAGCAGATTGAACTATTCCCTTCCCCATCTCACAAGATAAATGTCATAGGAGTTTCAATATCCAGCCAAGTTTGGTCTTTTCTCTTGGCAGAATGTTTTCTTGTAGTAGTACATTGCAATTATTTTAAAATACCTAATAAAAAAGGAGACCAATAAGACTTAAAACTCATATCTGTTTTTGACAGAGAGTTTATTTTATTGTCACGGTAACTGCAGGAAGAAGTACCAGGACACAATAGTGGGGGTTTTAACTAAAGCCACATCTTTATTAGTCCAGTTAGAGCTGGCTATATGGTCTCAATTAGACCAGTGCAAGTTAACCTCCAGTCTCAATCCCCATACTCTAGGAAGGGTTAAGCCAATGAGTCCTTCCTTCTGTGTAACACCTGGCGGGTCTGCCCTTAGCCACCAACCCTTGCTCATCTCATAGCATTGTGGCTGTGACCCCCACCATTCTCCCCTTATAAGAGTGGTGACGGTTTGGGAAAGGATGGGGATCCGGCACAGGCTAGAAGGCTGATGGTGATTTATGTCTCATGTTTTATTGCATTAGTAGCTAGGAGGCCGCGGCTACATTGGATTAGTCATGATGCAAATGTAACCCATGCGGTTTGCACTGTTTTTATAATAATCAGCAGCACTGAGAAAATAAAACTGCAGACATGCCTTCTTTTGCCAGCAAAGGGTGAGGCTGTGAAGAAAGCTGTTTTAGCCAAATTATTGTACTCATTTGTGAAAGAAGCTGCTATGATCACCTTCAATATAGTGTGTGTTATCTATTTTCCTTACTGGAGCAACTTGGGGTGTGGTTAGCCTTTGCAGTATAAATTTGCACAGTCAGTTTTGTGTGCTTCCCACCAGAGATGGGAATTCCACTGCCAAAACAGACTGAACCTACTCACTGTTTCTGCAAACAATCAGAACCATAGTGAGTACTAGGGGCGGGAAACCGGTAGAATCCGGTATCTGATAATGCTGGTAACGGGCGTATCGGCATTATCGGATTCGACCCGGTAATCCGGTCCAGGGTACCGGATTCCGGGTACCGGATTTTTTACATTGCAGCCATTTAAAAATGGCTGCAATGTAAAAACTTCAAGCCCCAAGTTAAAAAAAACAAACCCTCCCCGAGTCCAGGCTGCGCGGGTGGAAGGGGGGACACCCCCCACCCACCCTGCCCAGCCTGGATTTTTGTTTAAAAACAGACTGAGAGGCGAGCCCACCCCCCAGCACCAGCGGCCGCGGCGTCCCCGCAGCCGCCGGTAAGTATGACCCGATCCCTGGGGGGGGTGTTTAACACCCCCCCACCCCCCAGGGATCACCCCTACTAAAGTGCATAGCTTGCGCTTACCTTGCGGAGCTCCGGCGGCGGCGGGCGGTCCGGCGGCCTCAGCGCCGGCTGTGGCTGCCGGCGTCAGAGACGCTCTAGGCCTTCCGGGGAACTTCCGGGTTTCCCCGGAAGGCCTAGAGCGTCTCTGACGCCGGCAGCCACAGCCGGCGCTGAGGCCGCCGGACCGCCCGCCGCCGCCGGAGCTCCGCAAGGTAAGCGCAAGCTATGCACTTTAGTAGGGGTGATCCCTGGGGGGTGGGGGGGTGTTAAACACCCCCCCCAGGGATCGGGTCATACTTACCGGCGGCTGCGGGGACGCCGCGGCCGCTGGTGCTGGGGGGTGGGCTCGCCTCTCAGTCTGTTTTTAAACAAAAATCCAGGCTGGGCAGGGTGGGTGGGGGGTGTCCCCCCTTCCACCCGCGCAGCCTGGGAGGGGGAGGGGGAAGGAATTCATTTATTTCATTGAGTTCAATGGGGACACAGTGCCCCATTGAACTCAATGAAATAAATCCGGTACCGGTATACCGGATTTAATCCGGGAATCCGGTTTTTGTAGAACCGGTAACCGGTAAATCCGGTAACTGGTAATGGGCCCGGGGTCCCACCACTAGTGAGTACTTGTGTAATCAAATAAATTTAGTGGCTTACTCAAAGAATAATAAAGAATCTGTCCCTGCCCCATAGACAATTTGAAGAGACAAGGCAATGGATGGGTATGACAGACAGGAACTTCCAACACTTGTGTCGGGGTGTTTCCCCCCTGACCCATGAGCAGCGACCCGAGTTGACTGCGTTGCTGCAGTTTGCAGTGATTTTTGCAGAATCAGCCCATCCTCTCAGTTCCATGCTGAAATTGCAGTGGAACTGCAGTGGGAGATGTCTACAGGATCTTTAAATCCTGGCTCAGGCATAAACGTGTCGCCTGACCCCAAACTAAAACTGCTGCTGCAGCCGCCGTCTGTCAGGGAGGTCTGACCACACCCCCTGGGGGTGAATAGGCCCCATGGAGATGAATTGTGGGTGTGGGGGTCTTAGGTTCCTATGTTTTGGTGATGGAGGTCTGGGGCTTTAACATGAGGTGGGAGTTCTGGGGTGCTGAAATTCCAGAGGATTTGAGTGGTGTTTGTTTAACAAAGTTGTGATTCTGTGTCAAACCTGTTGAAAAAGCATGCTGGATAATTGTTGCATAATTATGCAAATAAAGTTGATTGTGCAAATATTAATACTCGCGGTGAATTTGCAGAATTTGGTTTTACTGGTTGCGGAATTTAAGATTTGTTGGTGCAGTGAACTCGGGTCCCTGCCCATGAGCTGGGGCCCTCGTTATGCCTCTGCATGCGTGCTCCAGTATGCCTGACTGTTAGTATTTTCATAGGTGTCATGGTTAAAGGCTATATGAGGTTGATTGTCATATTTCAGTAGTCGAGCTTTACTTAGTCCCTTCTAGGGTAAGGAGCAAGGAAGCATGGCTGCACATGGATGTTCCTCACTCTCAAGCCCACTGGTGCAAGGAAGTGCAGAGTCTGTCAGTGAGGGCTATATGTGTGGGAATTAGCCTCTTCCTCCTGTAAGGGCACGGCATGTTTTCACCACTATCGGGGGGAGGGGGGGGCCTCAGGCAGAAGTTAGCTACATTAACCTGTTTGAAACTCTATCAGAGGAGGTTAGTGAAGGACTGTGTTGGACTTGGGAGATATGGAAGGTGGGTGTCCGAGCTCCTGGGCAAGAGAGGAGTGCCAGGGAGCCCTAGACATGCAGCAGGGAGCTTCTGAGAGATTGTGGCAACAGGAGGGCAAAATTGACAAGAGTGGGGCAGCTGAGAAAGAACAGTAGGGGAACACCTAGGGCTCAAACCTCCTGGGTCAGCAAAACTGACCCTTCCACATCGGCACAAACATTGAAGAGGCCATGAGTCTGCCGAATAGCACACCTGAGAACAATGGGACAGGTGAGACAGCACGGCCTGAGGTATGGACTGGGGGAGAACAGACATGATCCCTTCTGTAGTCAAAACATCCCATTTATATATTTATTTAAATTTCTGTTCCACCCATCTCTCCCGCCCCCCCTCCCAAAAAGCAGGCTCAAGGTGGGGTTCTAACAATATTAAAACAAATACTGACTTACACAGAACAGCCCCTCTCCTTAGAAAACCAGGTTTCATCATTTCAGATGCTTGCTGTACTGAACTATTTATTTCTAGTTAACAGATGCAACTGATCCAAGAAAACAGGGTCTGATTTTTCTCTTGTTACCATAATCCATTGACTCCAGTGGAATTACTGCTGTAAGTAAAAAGAGAATTGGGCTTTGGTGGAGAGTGTTGATCCAGGGGTGAGTTCTCACCCGTGCTACCCTTACCACAGGGTGATCTGGTCCTGCTCTTTCCAGGGGCCCCACAGTGGCCCCTGTTTTCATTCCCTCCCACGAGGGCCCCAAACACAACCTCCTTTAGGGCCCCAGAGAGGGGCCACCAGGGGCACTGCATTTTATCTTCACTCTTGGCCCCACAAATTCTAAGGTCTGACCATGGTCCTCGCAAGATTTAACTCTTGAGTAATCCAGCTCCCAGCCACTACACAGGTGTGCACTACACTGGTGTGGTTCAGCAGGCAGTGGCTCAACTAGGGCCAATTGGAGAAAACCCTCAGAACAGGGGAGATAAGAAGGAAGGCCTTTGCAGATGTGGTCAGGAGGCATGAGGAAAGCCAAAGGTTGCTCTCGGAGAAAATGGGATTTTCTGTGAAGGATGGGGTGCAGAAGGTCTTGAGAGACAGAAGTATGAGAAGTGGAGCCTGCATTCAGGCACCAGTACAGAGGTACTCTACACAAAGAGCATGTGTAATGAAGATGATCTGGCATTTGAGAGTGTGTGATCCGGTGGTGGATGCAGTGATGAGGCTGATAAAAAGCCACACCTACATGCACTTCCTTCCTTTCTGATTTATACCTATTTTATCCGGGTCTTATTGATGACTTAACTGAAATTAAGATGTTGAAAATCTTGGAAAGATGTGAACGTGTTTTACATGATTTGTAACGTAATGCATATGCTAATCTTAATTTCTGCTAAATTGTCAATAAGACCTGAGTGAAATCAATATAAATTAGAAAGGAAATAAGTTCATGTAGATGTGGCTTTTTATAAAAGATGTAGTTGAAATTAATTAGTAATTACCATTTGAAGTAAAAAAAAATCATTTTTGATCAATTGCATTCGGAAAGAGATGAAAGGATAGGATTATACTTAAATGATTTTGTAACAAGAAATGTGTAAGAAATGAGCGTTAACATACAATTTCCTGTTGTGTTAAAGTTTGTGTAAATGTGAATACACTGTAACTGTGTCTTAAAACCAACTTTTTTTATATTGTAGATTCAATAATAGAGGTGTGCAGCAGGGACCCATGCCATTATTCTTTTTCAAAACACATGCTTCCCTTGCTCTGTGCCCCCTTTATGAAAGACAAGCCCCACCCCACACACCATAAATTAACCAGAAAGTATCACAAACACACCCCATGCCCCAGCTGGGCACATCTTTCCAAAGTTGAACCCACATCAAAAGTGATCCCTCTGATCTCTATGGTGCAAAACAGTACAAGCAGCACCCACTTTAAAATATATATTTTTTAAAAGCATGGTGGCTAGTATCCCCCAGCATTGCCCCTATGGACAGGCCAGAACAGAGGAAGTGGAGCAAAGCAGATCCCTCTGGCTTCTTTGGTGCCAAGCAGTGCAAACAGCGCCCACTTAAAAATATATATTTTTTAAAGAGCATGGTGGCTAGTAACCCCCCAGCATTGCCCTATGGACAGTCCAGGCCAGGCACCTCCCCACCAGCTGAAATACAGATGTAGCAGTGTAGCACATGGCCAAATTCACCAAAGAGAATGGAAAATGCCCTAACAGTCACTTCTGTTTTGTCCCTGCCAGCCAATCAAAAACCGTTCTAAGCTTGTCCATTACTCACCTGCCCCCTCCTACTACCCCCCTGCCTACGAAATATGGCACTAAGTTTAGTTTCCTAGCTCAGAGAAGCTAGAGTCAGGTCTGGGTCATTCCGGTCACACTTGCATTCATCCCTCAATCAAGGTTTCCGAACTTTCCGAGTACCAGATTTTGATCCTCAGCACTCAGAAATTCGAAACCGAGTACCATGATCCTCAGTGAATTTAAAATAAAAATTAAAAAATCAGCCTTATGGAAATCGCACCTGCCCATGTAGCGATAGTCATTTGGAGGATGTTTTTCATATTATCCTTCATTTTCCGCTATACGAAGAACTACGGCAAGCTTGGTTAGCTCCTTTGTGGCACAGATATCCCTACTTGTCTGACTATTCCCAGTTAGAGCAACTTCTCACTACAAAGGAGAAGGTAGTGGCAAATGCTGTAGCCATATTTGTCCATCTGGCCTCCCAGAAAAGGGAGGATTTTGGTGCCTGCAATGTAGGGACTTTGTAAGGACAATACCCTATGTGTTATACCTTGGTGGCCCTTTCTTTTGTTTGGAAGTAAGGGTGGGTGTGAGTGGCCTGGACGGATCCCGGGGGTATGGTTAATTAAAATGTCCTTGGTAAATCGAATGGAGGATCGGCTTGTATAGGATTGGAATAGTCTTAGGACTTGAACAATTGAATTTGTTATTACCTTAGGGGAGATCTCCCTGTTGAGGTCCCCCACAGAAGAGTAAGGTAAATTTTTTTAAAAACATTTCTGGCTCTGGACTGGCTTTTCTGTGATATATCTATGTGGTGATAAATGATGCTGTGGCATATTATCATGGATGTATTTTGTGATGTTATTATTTGATTATTTTATTTTATTTTATTCTATTTTATTTTATGGTTTTAGTTGCATATTACTTATCTGTATATTGATATGTTGTTATATCATATTATTATATTATATATTTTGTATGGGTATGGCTATGGCGAAAGCTAGCTGAATAAAGTTTATATATATATATATATAAGTACTGAGTTTCAGGCGTAGAATTGAGAAATTGTGTCAGTAAATGGTCCTATTTCCTGAGATGGCAAAGTTACTTGTGAGTAGGAATTTAGCTGCTCATTTCAACAGTAGGCTGAATTTATATTTTCAGATCCTCTTATTCCTCTGTTACTTATAATGCATGTTACTGTATTTTGAATTCTCTCATAAGCATTAGAAGTATGGATCAGGAATGTTCAGGATTAACAGACCTACGCTACTCAAGGAAGTTGGTAAAATCCCAGTCCTGCATGTGCACTGCCTAATGCTGCACCTACATTTCCTTTTCAGTGAAATAGCTGCTGTGTCTTTCTTTAACTTAATTGAGCTTTATTCTGCAAAACCTGCAGGAATCTCTGCAATTTGGCTAGATTTGCTTAGAAAAAAATATAGAGTAGATAGGAATGCCTTTTTGGGGGGTGGGGTGGGGGTAATCGTTGGAAAGTTTTGCATGTCAACGGAGTACCTGTGATACCAGGGCAACACTCAAGGCCTTTCTTCCATGGCTAATAGCACTGTGTGAAGCTGACAAAGTGTGCATAAAAATGAGACACTTAAAATTCTCCATCAAGGCTTGCATAAATTCTATGTTCTGCCACGTCTAGAGAGAGAGTGCATTTGTTACCATTAGTCACACTTATGGCTCTCTGGGATGTCATCTACAAAAGTTGGTATGATCTTTGTGTCAGAGCAATTGCTTCCAGGTAAAAATGCAGATCCTGCTGTGCGTGCTTTATTTGTACTCTTTATCCCTGCCTTTCCAAAAACAACAGGACTGGAGATGGAACATGCTCAGAGACATTAGCTAGCCATTTGGGGAAGGGGTAGGAGCTCAGCTTGTGTCTATTGTAGTGGAAATCATATAGCACTTGAAAAAATGTTTTGTTTTTCTTCAGTTTCCAGTCATTTATATTTATATATTTATATTTATATTTATTGTATTCATTCATTAATGATCTAGAAAGGGGAGTAAGGAGTAGGGTGATCAAATTTGCAGATGACACCAAGTTATTCAAGGTAGTTAAAACACAAGTGGACTGTGAAGAATTGCAGGGGGATCTAATGAGACTGGGTGACTGGGCATCCAAATGGCAGATGAAACTTAATGTGGACAAGTGCAAAGTGATGCACATAGGGAAAAACAATCCAACCTATATGTACACAATGCTGGGTTTTAAAGGACCTTGGAGTCATGGTGGATAATACACTGAAATCCTCAACTCAGTGTGTGGTGGTCATCAAAAAAACAATGTTAGGAATTATTCATAAAGGGATAGAGAATAAAACGGATCATAATGCCACCACACAAATCTATGATGTGACTGCACCTTGAATATTGTGTGCAGTTCTGGTTGCCCCATCTCAAAAAAGATACAGTAGAAAAAGAAAAGGTACAGAGAAGGGCAACAAAAATGGTAATAGGTATGGAACAGCTCCCCCATGAAGAAAGCCTGGATAAGTTGGGGTTCTTTAGGTTGGAGAAGAGATGACTGAGACAGGATGTGATAGAAATTTATAAAATCCTGGGTAGTGTAGGACAAGTTAATAGAGAATGATTATTTACCCTCTCAGTGCTAGAACTATGGGACACTCCATGAAATTATCTAGTAGCTAGAAGATTTAAAACAAATACATTTTTTTCACTTAGTGGAATTTGTTGCCAGATGATGTGATCAAGGCCAGTAGTATCTCTGGGTTTAAGAAAGAGTTGGACAAGTTTCTGGAAGATAGTTCCATTAGCAGCTATTAGCCAGGTAGGTCTGGGAATGTAACTTTAGGTCACTTTTAGATAAGTGACCAGATGTAGCATGTTGAAGAAAGCGCTTCCTGAAAAGCCATGTGGGGTGCATTTAGATGCACCGGAAGTAGCCAACCACCATAGGAATTGCAGCTCACATGGTCTTTTTGAAGCCGCATTTGATATTGGGGTTTTCCAAATGCGGCTTAAAAAAGACTGTGTGAGCTGCAATCCCTATGGTGACTGGCTACGTCCGATGTGTCTAAATGCACCCTGCGTGGCTTTTCAGGAAGTGCTTTCTTCAACGCGCTACATCCGCCCTCTCATTTAAAAGCGGCCGTACTGTCAGGAGCTGGGAGTTAACAAAAGGGAATAGATTGTCCCATTGTGACCTCTTGGGTATTCCTTCCAAGCAACTGAGGTTGGCCACTGTTGGAAGACAGGTGCTGGGCTTGATGGACCACTGGTCTGACCCAGTATAACACTACTTATGTTGTGCTTTAAGAGAAGTAGTTCTACATAATGGGAGATTACCTGGCACTTTTAACTGCCCTCTCCCCATTCAGCATGTTTTTTTGTTTTGGAATGGAGAAATCAGAATATATTATCCAGGACCCGAGTTTTTGCTGCCTTGTACCATGTCCAGCCACTCTGCCTGTGCAAATGGAGGCCAAAGCTGGCATAAAATTCTTCTTTTCTGACGTGGAACTAAAAGTTGGCTCTGCCCTTGCCTTCATACACAATGGGGCTGCAGGCTGCCAGGGACAAAACTAGCTCCCAAAACTAGAAGGAGTTCAGACCTCCCATTTCTGCCTGTAGAGCCCCAGGGTTCCATGGGGAAATTGTGGCTGGAAGCTTGTACCATGTGGTAACTCCATGATAATGCATTAAAAACTGGAAACTTTTCACTGAGTGTGCCATGGGATTACGACATGGTCCAAGCTTTCAGAAGTCTCATAGTTCCATGGAAGGTCCACCATGAGATTACCACTGGATGCTTCCTATGACTTTTTAGTATGCAAAACTGTGACACCCAAAGGTATCCTAGAATCTAACTGTGACAGGGCTTGTGAAAACAACATACACAGAACACATGTAACATACATGCTCACATCTTATGGTGTGAGTACAGACGTTATGGTGAGTCTGGTTTCAATCAAGTTTTACATAAGAGATAAATACAACTATGATGAAAGTTTGTATGTGTGAGTTGTATAATAAAAATAACTTCAAAAAAGTAGATTATGAGTCCACAAAATCCAGTCTAGCAGATGTCTGGGACAGATAAACAAGACAATAGAAATGTAAATGGATAATTGATGAGTGAGACGTGGCCTACACGAGAGATAAGCAAAGAAGCTCCGGAAAGGTCAGGAAGGCCATCAAGGAAGTACTCCATCAGTTTGGTACCCTGGGAATTGTACCAAAAAAAATCATAAAACTTTTTTTAGCAAATCTGTATCACTTCATATTCCATGTATACTTCAAGAATAATGGGGTCAGATGTGCCCCACTGAGTCATGCCCCCTCGGTTGTAGTGTTTTGTTTTTAATTGTTTTGATTACAAGAACATTATTGGGGCACTATCGACTCCTATTAGAATGAAAGGGAAAATAAAAGCACCATATGCCCAAGCTCATGGGGTCATATTTGCCCCAAACACAATGTAGAATTTTGTCTGCTTTCATAATATACTATTTTATGTTTGTACAGAAAAAATTCCTTACAAGTGGTTTTTTTTTTTGGGGGGGGGGAGTCAATTCAATTATACCCCAAGTTGCAAACTCCAGTTACCAACTTAAAGTTTGCTTTATCTTTAGATTCTTTACACAGCAGTTAATCCTTTAATAGTGTGAAGTTTCAATTGTGTTTTTTTACTTGCAAGGTTGTGTTGAAAAAAATTATTCTATTAGGCTGGGGTGGTGGGGGTCAGTTCAACCCCACCATTAGTTACCATGAAAGCTGGCTATTGAAATGCAGATGAACTCCGAATAGCTCAGGCTCTTGAAATGCAGACAAGCTGTCTGCCTGTGAGTTAATGTCTACTTTATCTTTGCTTATCTTTGCTTGGAGAGAACATTGGGATGTTAACACTTATCGGCTGTAAAAGCTGTATTTGTTTGGCAGGGAATTTGTTTTTTTTATTACTTTGTATTTTTCTCTGTATTAGCTCTTTTAATTAAAACACCAGGTTTAGAGAATGATTATGCTGCCCATATGGTATTTCTACAGGAATGTATAAATTGTCTGGAAGACTCGACTCAGTTCAGTATCCCCCAATGCTGGCAACTCTTTGATTTCCATTATGGGGCTTAATAGCTAATTTGGAGTCGCTTACTTTTGTACTGTTCAGATGTTGTTTTGATTGTCTGTATAGTTGCTTTAAGTGTATGATTATTTTGTTTTTATATTTTTACTATTTTAAATTTTGTTATGGCCTTTGGCCTGAACAATAAAATTTTGATTGGTTAACACTTATCAGCTAGATGTTATGTAATTTGCATATGAATGTGCTGTCCCCAGCACAAGGAAATCTATTGCAATTCTATTGTTTCCTTTGTAATCAATACTTAGTTGAAAATCTTATTACTTTTGCAGTTTCTGCACATCTTATGTTCCAAAAATTATTATTATTATAATAATTATATTTTATTTTATTATTAGCAAGCAACGTACCTGGTGCTTTACAAAGTAATGGAATAGACACGGACCCTGCCCTAGCCCTAGGGCTTACAATCTGAGAAACTGGGGGGGGGGAGGGGGAGAGAGACGAAGGAAGGGAAACAGAGGAAGAGACAAGGGGTGTAACATTTATGAAGATAGGAGCTCTCAGGTTCACGTGCTTGGCTTGGTTATATCGAGAATGATGGCTGGCTGGTCCATGTGGTGAAGATATGAGTACACAGACCTCAGGTAACAGATTGCACTGGATGGAGGGTATCAGCAGGAATTAGGAGAGGGGAGCGAGGAGTCGGGGAGGGCAGAGCAGAAGAAGTGGGTCTTGAGGAGGGATTTGAAGGTACGGAGGGAAGGGGCGAGGCGGATGTGGGCAGGGAGGGAGTTCCAGGCGTGCGGGACAGCTAGGGGGAAGGGACAAAGGCAGTTAGGGGAGCAGGGGAGGCGTGGGAGGGTGAGAGAGGGGACAGAGGAGGAGCGGAGTTCATAGACTGGAGTATGGAGGGAAATTAGTGCAGAGAGATATGGGGGGAGCAAGGTTGTGAAGAGCTTTATAGGTGAAGAATAGGCGCTTGTGCAGGATTTGTTCAGGAAGTGGGAGCCAGTGAAGAGAGGAGAGGAGGGGCTGCATGTGGATGACACAATGGGCGAGGTAGATGACCCTGGCATCAGAGTTTTGGATGGAGATAAAGGGAGAAAGGTGAGAGCGGGGGAGGCCAGTGAGAAGGAGGTTACAGTAATCGAGGTGGGAGATGACCAGAGTGTGAACAAGGGTTTTGGCAGAGGAGACAGAGAGAAAAGGGCGAATCTTAGAAACGTTATGGAGGGAGAAGTGACAGGATTTGGCAACAGAGTCGATGTAGGGTTTAAAAGAAAGGGGTGAGTCAAAGATGAAGTCTAAGGTATGGGCTTGGGGGACGGGAAGGATGGTAACCCTGTCAATAAGGATGGACAGGGAGGAGGAAGAGAAAGGATGGAGGTGGGTGGGAAGATAAGGAGTTCAGTTTTAGCCATGTTGAGTTTGAGTTGATGTTGAGACATCCAGGTACAGATGTCAGAGAGACAGCTGGTGAGACGAGCTTGAACAGATGGAGAGAGAGAGGGAGTAGAGAGATAGAGTTGAGTGTCATCAGCATAGAGGTGATATTGGAAACTATGGGAGGCAATGAGTTTGCCTAGGGACAGGGTGTAGATAGAGAAGAGGAGAGGGCCAAGGACAGAGCCTTGGGGAACACCAACCAAGAGGGGAAAGGAGAAGGAGGTGGAGTTGGCAAGAGACCCATTGAAGGAGCGGTCAGAGAGGTAGGAGGAGACCTAGTTGAGGACAGAGCCACGGAAGCAAAGGGAGTGAAGTGAGTCCAGCAAGAGTGAATTGTCAGCAGTACTGAAGGCAGCAGAAAGGTCAAGGAGGACAAGAATGGAGTAAAGACGATTAGATTTAGCCACAAGAAGATCATTGGTGATCTTTGCGAGAGCAGTTTCAGTAGAGTGAAGGGGGCAGAAGCCAGATTGGAGGGGGTCAAGGGAGGAGTTGGAAGAGAGGAATTTGAGGCAGCGGGAGCAGACAACACATTCAAGAAGCTTGGAAGGAAAAGGAAGGAATGAGACAGGACGGTAGCTAGAAGGGTTAGAGGGGTCAAGAGTGGACTTTTTGAGGATAGGAGAGACAGTGGCATGCTTGAAGGTAGAGGGGAAGGAACCAGTAGAGGGGGAGAGGTTGATGATGTGCAGGAGGGAAGGGGTGACAGTGGAAGCAATGGAGGTCAGGAGGCGGGAGGGGATGGGGCCAAGGGGGCCAGAAGCAATCACTCCTCAGAACACTGTAGGCCTTTTTTTAGTGGATGATGGCCATGCACCTATTGGGGGAGAACACCTAATAAACAGGCAGGTGGCGTGGGCTAACACCTCATTTGTTAATACCTTTTGAAACTCCCTCTCAATTGGGTAAGGGAGAGGGGGGATTCCCATTTGTTCTGATCATTCCTGACAAGTAAAATCAAGACTATGTGTCCGTACCTGTCTCCCACAACCCTCTTGTTATGCCCTGGGTTCATTGTCACTGATTTTCTTCTCTCTCAAGACCGAAGTGTTTGCTTTGGACAAAATAAAGAAGAAAGTGGACTTTCTAATAAACATGATAAGAAAGAAGTAGCTCAAACTTTGAACCTGTAAGCTCGATAGACTCTCCTTAAAGGCACGTCAAATACATTTTTATGCTGTTTTTCTGTGGTGTTTTTATTTATTTATTTCTAACATCCTCAGAGAAGAGTGAAGATTACATTCCCTTTCTAGCCACTTTTAGCCTCCAGCTTGCAAGATTTTATCTTGCAATCCTTATAGGAAAAAATAAATATGGCTCTACTTCATTAATTGGCTTAGCTTGCTTGACAACCATAAACACACTACCATTAGCTTAGCAAATCAGAATGGACTTCCCTCGTTAGTAACACAGCAATAGCTCGTGTGGGAGCTACAAAAGACTTAGGGGTCCAATCTTCCATTTCCTTATAACTGTAGAATGCTACACCTGCACTAAGTGAGATTCTAGCTGTTTTGAGCTGCTTAAAAAGAGGCTGAAAAGAATTCTTACCTACTCCTCCCAACATTCATGGCCTGCCACCTTATCATTTACTGGCACAGCAGTCCCTACACACCTGTAATCAAAAAGTGCTTAGGTTAGTGTGATGGGATTGGGGCTCCTCTGCCTCCTCCAGACTGGCTATGATTTAGGGCGTTTTCACATGGACACTTATCCGAGGACCATAGCATTAATTCCAAGGTAGTTTGTCAGTCTAAACACTGCATACAGTGATTACAGTCCTGGTATTGTGGTATGTAATATGCAAAGCCAACTTGGCTACGCAATAAAGGTATTGATGATGATGATGATGATTGATTGATTGATGATGACAGTCCTGGGATAACAGAAAAAGTCCAGTGTTTACAAAGCCCAATTTGGAGGTTTTGTAATTTCTGGATGTTAAACTATCCTGTAATTATGTCCATCTAAATGACTTATCTTGGGATAGTCAACTATCCCGAGAATAGTGCCACAAAGTCTTATGGCAATAGCTGTCATCCTATCTCAGAATAAAGTTAGCACTGAATAGAAATGTCCATGTAAACAGGTACCACTTTGTTATCACTAGATAACAATCCCGAGATAGTTTTCTCCTAATCCAGTGACAATTTGTCCTTTTGAAAACGTCCTTGAAAACGTTCCTCACTTACAGTCCCTACTAGACCCAGCTCACACCAGAACTGTCCCAGCCTGTGAAGAGGTTGGTCACTCTTCCTGCCACCATATTCCTGGAGTTTCCCAAAGCACAGAAATTAGGTTAAAGGCTCTCCTCAACTCTGTCGCCCAATGTCAGTATCACACAAGACTTGGTTAAAGAATTTTATATTTGTAAAGTAAGATTAAGTGCAAGATTGATTTAAGAGTGTGAGTCAAATACTCTTGTCAAATACTTTTGGCTGACCATGTGCCAACTGGGTGCTCCGTGCACCATCAGTCACAGCCAGTTTGTGTGTGTGTGGGGCAATGTAGCCATTGTTTTTAGGGATTCATGGTCTGTTAGGAGATATCCAGTGCAGCTGATGTCAAGTTGTGAGGGTCTCCACCTTGTGATTGATTTGGTGGGAAACAGTTTGGGAATGCTGCTAGTATACCATGCACCTACCTGTACAGCAGCATCCCTACACACTCTGATGGAGCTGGTGTCTGAGGCGGTGTTGCAGTCCCCAAAGACGATAGGTCTTGGGGGGACTTCAGTATCCACACTGAAGCCAGTCTTGGTGGGATGGATCGTGAGTTCATGGCCACCATAGCAACTATGGACCTGTCTCAAGTTGTCATCAGCGCTACACGTGGTGGAAGACAGACCCTGGACCTGATCATCTGCACTGGCCTTGAGGTGGGGGAATCTGTTAGTGGGGGAAGGTTCAGCAGAGCCCTTGTTGTGGACAGATCATTACCTTCTGCGGGCCTGTCTCCCAGCTCATGTCTGCCCCGGAAGGGTCCAGAACCAGTTCAGTTGGTTCACCCCTGGAGACTATGGAACCAGAGAGGTTCCGGAATGTTCTTGGGGAATTACCCTCTGATCTTGATGGCTGACCACTCACTTCTTGTCCGGGTGGAACACCTTGCTGACATAGGCCATCGATTGGACAGCTTCTAGGTGCCACTCCCCTGGCATCAGCACCGCAGGCCCCCTTGGTTTGTGGAAGTCCTGCAACAGCTGAAGCAGGAAGGGCGGCGGTTGGAGCCACAGTGGAGTCGGTCTCATGCTGAAGCTGATAGATTGCAACATAGAGCCAGTTTATGGGCCTATGCCATGTCTGTCAGGGCAGTATAAAAGGAGTTTTTTGATACCCCGATAGCATCTGTGAAGTCTCGTCCAGCTGAGCTTTTCTGGGTGGTGAGGGGGTTGGTCAGTCCGGCCTCCCTCCACCTGGAACTGGAGTTCCTGCTATGATGTGTTTGTTTATTACTTCGCAGATAAAATCCCTGAGATTCACCATGACTTCGACTCCACATTTATGACAATAGGAGAACCAGAGTTTATGGAAGCCCTGTCTTGTCTGGTTTTGTGGGATCCATTTCAGTGGGTGACACCCATCATTGCGCAGGATGTTCTGGGGGCTGTTAGAGCCACGTTTTTATTAATTATTATTATTATTAGCAAGCATTTATATAACACCAGCAATGTACCTGGCACTTTACAAAGTATTGGAATAGACACGGTCCCTGCCTTAGGGCTTACAATCTGAGAGACAGGGGATGGAGGGAAAGATGAAGGAAAGGGAACAGAGGGAGAGACAAGGGGTGTAACATTCATGAAGATGCGAGGTCTCAGGTGCACGTGCTTGGCTTGGTTACATCGAGAATGATGTCTGGCTGGTCCATGTGGTGAGGATATGAGTACACAGACCTCAGGTAACAGATTGGTAAAATACAGTTTTGTGAACTTGACCCATGCCCATTCTGGCTGGTCAAGTCCAGCTGGGAGATGCTAGTGCCATTGCTGGTGTGGGAGGTCAATGGCTCCCTTCCAGATGGCAGGGTGCCTGACTGCCTCAAGGAGGTGGTGATGTGGCCCCTGCTCAAAAAGCCATCACTTGACATTGACTCACTCTTCGGTTATTGGCCAGTCTCTATCCTTCCCATTTTATTGAGCGCCGCGGGTTGTGACTAAGCAGTTGCAGGAGCATCTGGACTGCACCAGTTTTCTTGATCCTTCGGAGTCCAGCTTTCATCAGGGTTATGGCACCGACTGCAATTGAGGCCTTGGTTGACGACCTTCGCTAGGAATTGGACCAGGGACGGTCGACCTTGTTAATTCTATTAGATCTGACAGCTGCTTTTGATACCGTTGACCATGAGATGTTGGTGGCCTGCTTGCAGCACTGTTCCGGGGTGGGTGGAACTGTTCTTGAATGCTTCCGTTTTTTCCTGGATGGGAGAACTCAGCGGGCAGTACTTGGGAATTGTTCCTCATCTCCCTGGGACATCTCGTGTGGAGTCCCGCAAGGTTCTATTCTGTCACCTCTTCTGTTCAGCGTGTATATGCAGCCACTGGGTGAGGTTGTAAGATGGCTTGGTGTGTGGTGTCATCAGTATGCTAATGACACCCAGCTCTACCTCTCTTTTTCATCTGACCCATATCTGGCAGTCTTGTTGCTTACCCAGTGTTTGGTGGCTGTGGGCAAGTTGACTGAAGTTAAATCCTGACAAGACAGAGGTGATGCTGGTGGTGAGGGGGGTGGATGTGATGTCCTCCATTATTGATGGGGTTCATCCCCCACTGGTTTCCCAAGTTCATAGTCTGGGGGTACTCCTTGATCCGCAGCTCCACCTAGATCTTCAGGTGGGGGCTGTGGTGAGTAGTGCTTTTCGCCAGCTACATCTGGTGCGGCGGTTTTGGACGCATGTCTTGGACTCTGATCTGGCTACTATCATCCATGCCTTCATCACCACAAGACTGGACTATTAAAATGTGCTCAACATGGGGCTACCCTTGGTGAAGGTCTGGAGATTGCAGCTGGTGCAGAATGCAGCAGCCCTTCTCCTTACGGGGACAGGTCGCCGTGAGCACATTATACCAGTGCTTCATGCTCTGCACTGGCTGCCTATAGTCTTCCAGGCCCAATTCAAGGTGTTGGTACTTACATATAAAGACCTAAACAGTCTAGGCCCTGCCTATCTGTGAGATCGCCTCACTCTCCATGCCTTGGTTCAATCCCTACGGTCTGCCAGGAGTGCCCTTCTTGATGTCCCCTGGGTGGTCCAGGGGGCTACGATGGATAGGGCATTCTCATTGGCTGCACCTAGGTTGTGGAATTCCCTCCCGGCAGACACCTGGGTGGCCCCAGACCTTGCCTCATTTCAACGTCAGTGCAAGACCTGGCTGTTCCAACAGGCTTTTGGTGAGGGAGATGGATGAAGGGTGGGTAGGGTGTGGGTTAGGGAGTTAGGGTTTCTTTTCTGTATTTTATCCATTCCCTTTTGTTTGTGTTATAAATTTTTATATATGTTATTTTCCCCACCAATGCTTCAGTCCTGGGACCAATGAAGAGACCAAGGCCTTCATCACTTTGTGGGAGGAGCAGAAGGTCCAATATGCCCTGGTGAAGTTCTCCAGGATAAAGGTCTAGTTCCAAGAAATCTCAGTTCAAATGGTGCAGCAAGGCTATACCTGGAACATGAACCAGTGCTGGCAGTGGGCCAAGGACTTGAGGAACAGTTACAAGGAAATCCAGGACAACAATTTTGCTGCTGGTTGTGGGAGGCAAACCTCGCCCTATTACTAGATCCTTGACTGGTTCCTCTATGTCAATGGAGTCATTGTTACATCCTGCCTGTATAGCTGCATGTTAATCAGGGGTCAGAAGCGAGTGGATATGACTGCTCCCCCACTGCCCACTCCTGCTGCAACCTTTCCTGCTGCAACTGCTCCTGATCCCACCACAGAAGCTGTGACCACTGGTGGAGATTCCTCCATACCTGTCCCCGCCCCAGAGCCAGCACAGGTTGACACAGACACCATGACTCTCACAGTGTATTACTTTGAGTTTGAGAGCCAACCCTTGTTCAAGGAGCGAGCAAAAAAGTACTTGTTGAGCATGGAGGACCCAGTTGCCACCTTTGTAGAGAAGGTGGAGGAGAATGTTAATTTGTATGCTCTCTGATTTGAATCCTCAGAAGCACTGGTGTGTCTGAGTAGGCGAAAATGTGCTTCAACCCCGTGGGCGTTTGTCTATGTCAGATTCTGGTCTCTGAAACAGCCTTTGTTGGATTCAATGTAGAATGGTGGGGAACCTTTTCCCCAGAGGGCCATTTTGAAAATTAGTACAAGCACCATGGACTGGAAAAGAGTTGAAGGGTAGGAACCTAAAAGGCACACTCAGGACTGGGGAAGAAAGGAAACAGTCCAGATTATGGATCCAATCCACGGATTCATCCCTTATCCTCAAGGGTATGTCCTCCTCTCTACTTCCTTCCCCCTGAGTGCACTCCTTCAGAGCTTGTGGGGAAGGGCTGGAGCCATGGACCAGATCTGGAAACTGGAAAGAGGCCAAATAAAAAGTAGCTAGGGGTTGTGTAGCAGCAAGGCGCCACTTCTCCTTGGAGGGCCTAAGGGTACTTTGGGGAACCTAGTTCAAAAGCCCCCAACACCAAAACGTTTCAGTTCCTTAATCACAGAATTCAGCCCTGATCCTGGGATAAGTAAATGTGTATTTCTGGCACCCTTACATCTGGCCGCCACCTGCCCTACAGTCAGCCTGTTCCACTAACATGATTAGTGCAGAAAAGATTTTTTTAAAAAGGTACTGGTCCAAAATTGCCACAGAAGAGTTTGAAAGTGTTATCTACTCAGAAATGATAGATGATTAGTATATCCAAAATCAGACAACAAAAATATTGTCACTAAATCGCCACCAAACTAGGGGTCTATGTTTAGTGTTCCTGAGGATGGTTTCTTCCAGTTTATTGGCATACGAATAATATGCCCATGAATAAATTGGCATACAAAGATGCCATGTGTGTTCCCATGGCAGTGCCTTGTATTTGCAAGTAGTGTTTCTGGTAGAAGGTGAAGTTGTTGCAAGTAAGAACCAGTTTGGCTAGTTCAGTAATCACCTCTGTAGGTGGTTCCTTTTGAAGTTCTGTCGTTGAGGCAATTGTTCAAAGTCTGTATACCATCATTGTGAGGTATATTGGTATATAACGATATAACATCAAATGTCACCATTATAGTGTTGGAATTGAATTGGTATTGTTTATTCAAGACTTCAATCTTCTGTAGAAAATCGTTAGTGTCTTTAATATAAGATGGAAGGTTTTGGACCAGATTTTGTAGGTGTGAATCAATATACAGAGAGATTCTTTCTGTGGCTGTATTGGTGCCTGAGACAATGGGGTGTCCTGGGTTATTAGGTTTGTGGATTTTAGGCAACATGTAAAATCTTCCAGGAGTAGGGTTAGGATTGATGAGAAGTGAGGATATTTCTTTGTCGATAAGTCCCTTATCTGTAAACCCTTGGAAGGTTTTGGAGATGTGGTCATTATGATCTGATGTGATGTCCTTCTTGAGGGGTTTGTAAATGCTAAGTTAATTACATTGTCTTAAGTCTTCTGAAATGTAGTCCTGGGTATTAAGTACTACCACAGCTCCACCTTTGTCAGCAGGTTTGATAATAATGTCCCTTCTTAATTGGAGAGTAGTTAAGGCACCCTTTCTTCTTTAGAAAGGTTGTCATAAGTAGGTGTAGGTACGTGCATGCTGATGTTTCTATTTACTAGAAGAAAGGGAGAACTGTTGTATGTACAGACTTTGTATCCTTGCACCCCAAGGCTTCAGCCAAGACGTTAACATCTAAGCTCTTCCTCATCCTTATTATTTCTCCCCTCCCTTTCAGCATCACCTGCCTTGGAATCCTTCTTCCCTCAACACTCTACACTCTGTTACCTTGACTCCCAGCAGCTACACTTTAAATCTAACTGGTTGGTTACTGAAGAAGGTGGAAGCTGAAACGCTTAACTAAAAACAATAAAACTAAATTATTTAAATAATAAAACTTCTTCCAGGCAGACCCTATTAATCACAATCACTATCTTCATGCTCCACTGTCAGACCATTGTCACATCCACTGAGTTGGCAGTTGCCACAAGCAGTTGGAACAAGGCAATCCATCTTGTTTGCATCCACAGCACAACATTGAATACCCTGTTATGCAGTTACACCTATTCATTTTCAGAAGTGATTCAGGAGCTGGAGCCATATCAGACATTTTTGGCCAGTACATCTGATCTTTCAGATACCAACCCCAATCTTCAGCATTGACGGAGTGTTGTATTGACTTCTACTCTAGGAGTTGGAAGTATGTGAGAAGGCTGTGATATTTCATGGCTGATGTTGGAAGCAGACGTTCAGGAATGACTAATGATTTTGAACACGCTACCTTCTCCACAAGCATTCGACAGCGCAGTTTGTCTAGGTGATCATTTGCATTGCTACCGTGCAATAATAACATTGTCTTCTGCCCTGCACATTCAATTTCAGATTGTGTCCTGTTATTGGAACAGAATATGACTTATAACTCATGGAAATTACTGTTGCTGAGTAATTTCTGGAAAGCTGTAGATTTCCCAATACCAAAAATGTGTAAGGTGATGTTTGAGTCTGTGAAGGCATGCAGAAACAGTAGATAGTTGCATGTATTTTCACCGAGTTGGTGTCGAATGCTATAAATGTCAAACGTTGAAGAAACACATGTCTTTCATTTAATGTCATTGTGATAGTACAGCTTGAAATCACTTTGGTGGCTGTAATACAAAAGAAGAATTAGCAGGTCCGTATCCACTCCAATGAGAGTAGATGTATGTATTTTGGATGATGAAACTGAAGCTTTAGTGATATCAACATCTGCATCTCCATGAACATGTTGGACAATGCACTCCTGTTGTGTTAGTGCCTATGCTATGAGCAGAATCATCTGTTGCTTATTCATGTCATTTGACAGGAAGTAATCTCTTTTGCCTACAAAAGTCATGTCAGGAATGAAATTCACAATAGGATTAGTGTGTGTGCTCTTGCGGCCAGGGGTGGTGCGCATTGCAGAGAACCAGGGGCACTGCCCCTCTTGGCCTGATCCCCCTCCACACGCTCTTCATGCTTTTAAAAAGAAAGGGAAAAAAACCTCAATTGAGTCCCGAAAGCACCGGGGGTGGGATGGGGGATGGGGGAAGCCGGCAACCCACTCCAGACTTGCTCTGAGTCCTCCACATTCAGCAATCAGTTGATCAGCATCAGCTGAGTGCTCAGTATTGTTGTTGTGCTTCCCTGGGCAGATCTGCAGGCAGGAGCTGGAGGCCTTAGGGAGGAGGAACTGAGGGGGTGGGGGCTAGTGCCTCCTGCTGGCCTGCTCTAAGGGGTCCCTTAAGGGACAAAAGTGATTTGGGCAGCTGGGCTTAGAGCCCATGCTGCCTGAATGGGAAAAAGCACTTTGCTTTTCCCATCAGTGGGGGCAGTGTTCCACAGAGCCCTATGGGCTGCTGTGGAAGACACGGTCTGGACTGCAGACCCAAATGCCCAGGCAATGTACACCTATGCACAGTTGCTGCTGCTGCTGCTGAGGGCTCAGGCTGCCTGCATGTACCCCACCCCCTAGGGTGCGGTTAAAAGGGAGCTCTCCTCATTTGGCATGCTGGTGATCTGCACCATTTTGGTGGAGAGAGTGTGCTGGCTGGCCTGGCTGCTGCTTGGTCTGGCTTGTTTGTGACTTTGTTACCCCACGTTGCTGCTGGACCTGCATCAGACACATTCCCATTGGTGAGTTAGTTATTTTTAGTTATTTTTCTGGGAGACATGGGTGAAAATGGGGCTGGGGGTAAGGAGGGAATGGGGCTGCTGCTGAAAATAGGGGTAAGGGGGGAATGGGGCTGCTAGTGAAAATGGGGCTGGGGGTAAGGGGGAACAGGGCTGGGGGTAAGAGGGAAAATAGGACTGCTGGTGAAAATGGGGCTGGGGTAAGGGGGGAATGGGGCTGCTGGGAGACACTGATGAAAATGAGATTGGGGGTTAAGGGGGCTGCTGGGGAAAATGGGGCTTCAAGGGAGCTGTAACAATGAAGCATATTTTGGGGGACAAGTGGAATTCCTTGCTGCTGCTTTTGTGGTGTGCTAAGACTTCACATAATATGGTTCAGTTGGTTGTTCTGTGTTCGTGTTTGCATGTGCGCTGCTGGTTTCCCCCACTCCTCTCCCAAATCCCTCAAGCATGTGCAAAGGCTGTGGCCATTTTCTGGGGCCCCCACTGGCCATGGCTACTCTTGGTTAAAATTGGTCTCTTTCTTGGCTGTTTTTGACATAAACTGTCTGCTTTCTGTTTTATGGGTTGACACCCAACTCTATCTCTCTACCCCCTCTCTCTCCTCCTCTGTCCGCTCACGCCTCGTCGACTGCCTCTCTGATATCTCCGCCTGGATGTCCCGACGCCAACTCAAACTGAACATGGCCAAGACTGAACTCCTCATTTTTCCTCCCTCCCCCTCCTCTCCCTCTGACCTGACCGTCTGCATTGACGGGGTCACCATCCGTCCTGTTCTCCGTGCCCGCAGCTTGGGCTTCATTTTTGACACGCACCTCTCCTTTAAACCTTACATTGACTCTGTGGCCAAATCCTGCCGATTCGCTCTCCTCAACATTGCCCGCATTCGCCCCTTTCTATCTGTCTCCTCGGCCAAAATCCTTGTTCATGCCATGGTTATCTCTCGCCTCGACTACTGCAACCTCCTCCTTGCTGGCCTCCCTCGCTCCCACCTGTCCCCCCTTGTGGCGATCCAAAACTCTGCCGCCAAGGTCATTCACTCTGCCCGTCGCTTCGACCATGTGACGCCTCTCCTCCTCTCCCTTCACTGGCTCCCCCTTCCTGAACGTATCCTGTTCAAACTCCTGGTTTTCACGTTCAAATCGCTCCATGACCAAGCTCCCCCTTACCTCTCGGACCTAATCGCCCTACGCGCTCCTGCGCGCGCTCTCCGCTCTTCCGCTGTCCCCTCCCTCGCTCTCCCTCGCTTCTCCTGCTCGCCCAACCGCCTTCGTCCCTTCTCCCTCGCTGCCCCGCATGCCTGGAACTCCCTCCCTGCCGACGTCCGCCTCGCCTCCTCCCTCCGCTCCTTCAAATCCCTCCTCAAGACCCACCTTTTCCATGCTGCCTTTCCCAATGCCCTCTAGTCTTTCCCCTTGCTCTTACTGTCAGCCCTCCTCTGCTGACTGCTGCTACCGACCACCTTGTAACCAAGCCAAGTACACGCACCTGAGACTTCGCATCCGCCTGAATGTTTGTTTGTCTTCTCCCATGTCTCTCCCGCTGTCCCCTCTCCTTGTCTCCCCCTCCTTGTCTTTTAGATTGTAAGCCACAGGTAGGGACCGCAGCTGATTATATGTTCTGTACAGCGCCAGGTTGTTACTGGCGCTTTATAAATGTTTAATAATAATAAATAATAATAATATGGGTGGGGGAACTAGGGGCTTGGATGGAAGGGTTTCCAATCTTTGCTGGAATGTTCCTTGCATTTTAAAATGACCCCACCCGTTACAGCTTGGCGGGATGTTGTGGCAGGCTTTTTCACTAATGGCTAGTCCTTGCATGGATGCTCCGTGTTTAGTTTCAGCAGAAGCTACTTCTTACATTGTAACAGAGCTGTGTATCATGTTTTGAGGGACAAGTGGAAATCCTCATTGCTGCTTTTATGGTGTGCTAAGGACTGCACATAACATTGTTGCCTGAAGATGGTTTGCTTTGCTTGCTCTGTATGATGCATTGCTGCTCTCCTTCTCCCCTCCTAAGCATGCTTAGAGAGGCAATTTTGTAAATGTGTGGGTCTACTGGTCGTGGCTACTCTTTTTTAAAATGGTCACTTTGCTGTTTCTCTGCTGCTCCCTGCTGGAAAGTAGATTCTGGTCTCTCTGCTTGTGACTGTGTGCTTTTGAGAATATTGTCTGGGGTTTTGTTGAGAAACAGAAATGCATCGTTTAAATTTTGATGGGGCTTGTTTGGTTGCAACAGTGGCCTGCAACTGGCCAAACTTTTTAAAAAGGCCTGTTTGTTTGGATGGGCATTTGACTGCCGGGGATACAGTGTAGGTACTGGGGATGCTGGTCTCAATGGGCCTGGTTTGGTGGCAATGCAGCCCTGAAACTAGCCAAACTTTTTAAAAAGGCCTATTTCTTTGGGCAGGCATTTGGCTGCTGGGTATACGGTGAAGGTTCTGGGGATGCTGGTCTCAATGGCAATGGTTTGGTGGCAATGCAGCCTTGAAACTGGCCAAACTTTTTAAAAAGGCCTGTTTGCTTGGACAGGCATTTGGCTGCCGGGGATACGGTGTAGGTTCTGGGGATGCTGGTTTTGATGGGCCTGGTTTGGTGGCAATGCAGCCCTGAAACTGGCCAAACTTTTTTTAAAAGGCCTGTTTGCTTGGACAGGCATTTGCCTGCTGGAGATACAGTGTTGGTACTGGGGATGCTGGTTTGGATGGGGAGTGTTTGGTTGCTATACAGGCCTGCAACCGGTCAAACTTTTTAAAAAAGGCCTGTGTGTTTGGACAGATATTTGGCTTCCGGGGATACAGTGTAGGTACTAGGGATGCTGGTTTGGATGGGGCATGTTTGGTTGCTATACAGGCCTGCAACTTCTCTCCTTGTGAACAGAGGAGAAAGTAGGTAGTATCATGGCAGAAGAGAAGGCTGCAGACAACAAGGAGACCCCTTTCTCCTGTCCCCCACTGAATCCATCTCTTCCCCTTCCTCTTCTCGTGCACCAAAACCTTTCCCCCCTGCTTCTCCCTGTCCTGTCCTTCTCTTCCCTTTCATTCTCTTCTAATTCAGCTTGTCGCAGGACAGGGACCTAACTCAGTCCTCCCAGTTCTCCAAGCCAGAAGGAAGGCTTGTCCCAAAGCCTACACCTTCAGAAGACTACAGGTGGCCATGAAAATCAAGTATTCGAGGGTACAGGATAAAGATAGGTGATGGGAATGTGATCTATTTTTTTTTAGCCTGCTATGGTTAATTTGGACCTGGTGGGAAAGAGAGAGTGGATGGGACCCCAGTAAGAGCACTCTCTATCCCCCAGTGGCAGTGCTTCACGCAGCAGCAAGGAGTTCCCAGCGTTAACTAATGTAATGTCCATCCAGTGTTAACCCTGGGAACTCCTCGCTGCTGGGTTAAGTCATGCCACTGACCTACCGCTGCCCTGGCTCCGCCCCGGGCCAAGCTCCACCCCTAGGTTTAACCCACCTACTGCCTCACCAGCCTAAACAAACACCAGCCGCCACTGCTTGTGTCACTTATGAGTCACATCTTTAGTCAATGGTGAGTTGATCTAAGAAAATAAAGGCTTTCCCATAATGTTTCAAGGTGAAGTTAGCATATGACTTTGCAATGGCTTTGTAAGTGTTGCCCTTATGCCATAAAATGTGATGAAGTAGTGATCCTCCATCTAACACATACTGCTCTGTTGTCTGGGGATGTTCTAATTCTGCAGCATCACATTTCATCAGAACATACATGAATAACATGTGCTAACTGCGGCTTATCGACTTTGCGTAGCATGCTACATGACTCGAATAAAGCTGGTGGGTAGGCACATAATTCGTGCTGTAGCATGTCTTCAAGGTTCATGTCATGTGCCTTAGCAATCTTTGGAACAATAGTGCAGGGTCTATGCTCACATCGTCTTCACCACGTAACTTCACATCAGAAGAAGACGCTAACATTATAGCCTTATCAGTTCTTTTGTATGAATAAGTGAAGACAGGCTGTTCTTTCATCATGTTGACCAATTAACTGCCAATATCATGTAATTCATGAACATTTACACCCAATTGTGCTGTGACTCTACTGACGGTATTTTGTAATGAAGTGTTGGAATGGAATGGTGAAATAGGCCTTAAGCGGTTCAGGACCTTCTGTGTATCATTGTTGTCTTGTGAATAGTATCTGCTTGTGGTTGTATACTCTTTCTCTGTTGCTGGTTAGGTGGTTTTATTATTTTAGTTTTCTTAGTCATTGTCTAAAGTGCTTGTTTTATGTTTTAGTTTAATCTAATATTGTGATGGCCGGATGGCTAACAATAAATTCTCATTCATTCATTCATTCATTCATTGCTGTCTCTGAGGATTCTTGCCTTACTCATTTCCTTCTGTTGTTCACTTGTACAATATGATATATCAGTGTACTCTTGCATAGCTAGTAGGGAAGGGAATTTCGGTTTCAGATAAAACCGAAAGTACCTGAAAATGACCATTTCAGATTAATCCGAAATTTTGGTTCTATTTCGGTTTCAGTACTGTCGGATCTTTTGCATTGATTTTTGTACTGGATTTTTAACATTGTGGTTTGTCCCCCACTGAAAAAACGCAATGTTAAAAATCCGGTACAAAAATAAATGCAAAAGATCTGATAATACCGAAACTGAAAAAGAACCAAAATTCATGAGAACCAAAACCAAAATTGACTGAAACAAAAATTTTGCCCAGAGTCCCATCCCTAATAGCTAGATTATATTTGGCACATACTGGCATTGACAGCAACCATAATGCCCTCTGCATTTCTGTCAAATGACTACCATATGTCAGACCTCCCCTTTCTTTCAGAGAGCGCATCAGTGCCTACCTGCTCTATAATGAGATTGGTACCCAGTTCTGCCCAAAGTTTGTTACTACTTCTTACTACGTGCAGCCCTTTCTGAAACATGGTGTAGACATAAGGGTGCTCATTAGGTAAATGAAGCATATTCTGTAAGTACAGGTAGCCTGTTTTTAGGTAGTTGTGGTGGCCAACTGATGCACTAATGGAAAGAGAGTCATACATAGCTTCCAGGTGCAAATTCCACAAACCAGTCCTATCAGCAGTAATGAGATTAGAACAGTATTTACCAGATACTCCAGCCAAAGATGACTGGTATTAGTATTATTATGTAACTGTTTGCTTTGCAGTCAGTGCATCGATTATATGAGACAGGGTATCACTGGAAATTACATCATGTAGTGACTTCTTATGTGACATGACATCTTCATACAACTCAGATGCTGTTATTATCAGGCTGTGATTGCTTTGATCTTCATTACTAGGAAATACATCTTCAGCTAGTAAAGCACTTAACGCAGCATCAACAATAGGGATTTTTCCTAAATCTCAGATTTCAGTGTCAGTTCCATAATTTAATCAATTACTGATTCAATAGCTAACACAACAAGAATCACTGTTGTAGCTATTATTGTTTTCATGAAAATGTACTTTAAAGTTTGACTGGAAACTAGAGAGACTGAAAACGACCCCCTGGTGACTGATAACACCATTAGTGTGTTCCTCCAGCCAGCTCACTGATAAGTTGTGTTCCTTTGTAGGCCACAAAATCTTGACACAAGAAAATAGAAAAAAATCCCTGTTATATGGCCACGTAGAGCTCTGGAAACCGCTTTGCCATTCAACATGCCCATAACTGAATTCCTCCCACAAATTTCTGTTAAAATCTTGCTTAAGCCAGGCCCATTCATCAGAGTCCCAATGGATCCCAGGAGGTTCATGAGGGCATGAAAAGAACCGAACATAAGAACGATGCTCCTTAGGTTGCTGTCGTTAGGTTGTTAATTGACTACTTGAGAGGCTTTCCAGAACAAAAGCTGGTCAAAGGCAATAATAGCTGGTATGTTCTGTTTATCTGCCAGATTCACCAGAAATGTCAATGTAGACAAGATACAACTCATGACACTTTGGACCATATCAATGGTTGGTAAAAACACAACCGATGCTTTCCCCATTCACAGAGATGGTTCACTGTGAATGGCTTGCATCATTCTGGACCAATTTGGTCTTTTCAATCTTTTAAAAAACCATGACATCTGCCAAAGGATATCAAGCTTACTGGTGGTGCCCATCAACACAGGGAGTGCTTCATATTTGATATTCTTCAATAAATGTTTAATTGCTCTGTACTCATGAATATCAACTTTCACCATGGTCTTTACGTCACTGTTCAGTTTCTCATGCCTGGAAATAACCTTCACTGCTTTCACTGCAGGTGTGATAGCCGCCATCATCCCCATACAATGGAATGTATCCTCTCCATTAATGGTGCACATGTTATGTTTTATATTGTCTGAAGCTAGAAGAACAGACACACTCTTTGATGTATCAGTGAAATCAGTACCAATGACAGAGGCAGCACTGCGTTCAAATTTTTTCACCTCTTTAGAGGGCCACAGTCATGGCCGTATGGTTAAAGCGGTAGCAAACTCTCATTGAACAGCTCCTATGCTGTTCAATGGGAGTCAGTTGAGCAAAAACTTCCGGTTGGCGACCATTCTAGTTTTCCTCCAGCAACACATGTGTTCTGTGATTACAAACAAGGAAAGGGAATCCAGGGGCGGGGTGGGGGCTGAAGGTGGTGGTGGGGGTCCCCATCTCTCACCTGCCTCTGCCTGCTAGTAGTGCTGCTGCTGCAGGAGCAGCAGCAGCAGCAGGACACCAGGACACTGATCCTGGGAGATAAAGCTGTTTGTTTACAAACAACTCCTCCTCATGTAAAGGAGTTTACGTTGCCTTGTAAAGAAGGTTCTTCAAGATGGCTCCTAACATTCTCACAACTGGGTTGTGCATGCTTACCGTATTCAAATAATAGACCACGTGATGGTCTTGAGCTCCTGTAGTATAAAAAGCACTCTCCTCTTCAGAATAACAGTTCCATCCAACCCTTTCTAGGAATACAAGAAAATTCCATGCGGGGCTGGAAAGGTGTGTGTTGTGAGAATGTTCCAAGTCATCTTGAAGAACCTTGTTTACAAGGCAGCAACCTTCTGTTATTCTTTGAGTGGCTCCTCACAGGCTGTTTTTACATGACTCTGCTGGGTGGTGGGTCCATGGGCACATCGGTGTATGGGCGGGGCGTGCACACAGCCACACACGCATGCCCACTCACCCCCCCACTCATCAGTACCCATGGAGCAACCGCCGTTTCCCCCAGTTGCTCCATACATGAGGACGAGATGGGGGGTGAGTAGGGATGCATGTTAGGTGCACGTGCGCACATGTACCCCTACTCGCTGTGGGTGCAAATGCCACGTTGTTCATACAGGGCTCTCCCACTCATGAACACACAGAAATCTGTATGTTCATGGGTGGGAGAGGCCCATGTAAAAAGGGCCACATTCTCACAACTGTCCTACTTATACTATCTTAGGTAAGAATTTCGGATGTAAAGCAATATCTATTCTATCTTGGAAAATCTGCAAATATGGTTCCGAGATTATTATGGCTGCTATTTCACGAACTCTTCCTAATGAAGTTATTGCTAATAGGAATACTGTCTATAAACCCGCACCCCATAACCAGTTCATTTGCGCCCCCATATAATCAACTATAGGGCCACAGTGGCCCTATAATTCATGCTGCCCTGGGGGTGCAAGTGAAATGGGTATGGGTGGGGGGCAGCGTGAATTGATATTAGGGGGGCAGGGGCAGAAATGAACTGGTTATGGGGTGGGGGCAGCATGAATTGATTATGGGGGCACAACTGAACTGGTTATATATATATATATATATATATATATATAATGTCTCTTTTCATGGCATAATGTGCTTAATAGGTTGGCTTCATTTTGGGTGTCTTGTGTGTTTGATAGCAGCGCCCCCAGGCCCGCCAAGCCGGGCAGCACCCTTAGGTCCACCAGCATGACACAAAGAAGGTGGGCCATTTTGAGTTCTTGGCCAGGGGCCCATTGCACCCTAGCTACACCTCTGGTCTAGTGTGCATGGCTGATCAATTTGAATGAGTGTGTGAGGTGAGAGCGTGTGTGTGTGTAGTGTGTATGGATGAGTGTGTATGTGAGAGGTGAGGGCACGTGTGTGAATGAGTGTGTGACCTCTTTTACATGAGACGCACCCACAGCAGTGGCATGGGTGGGTGGGTCTAGTATGAAAGTAGTTGCTTGTGCGCTCCTGTGTAACACGCACCTCCACCCATCACCCCTGCATAGAGAGACCTGGGGCCAGCTTATGCATTAACAAAACTATTAAGTTTCAAAAGAAGGGCAAATTATCTAGACAGAAAACCTTCGGTTTAAGAAGCTTGTTAAGGTAACATTACAAATTATACTCAAACGTTAACACGCCAGTAAATTGTATGTTAAGGCAACTTTATTAAATATCAGACCAATCTATACATTTTTCTTTTCTTATTCATTAATAAAAAAAATATGATAACTGAAATTAAACTGTATATATTCCTCATCACGTATAAGTATTGTTCAGTTACCATACCACATATATGCAGCTTAATTTTAGTTGTCATATTTTTTTAAATTAATGAATAAGAAAAGAAAAATGTATAGATTGGTCTGATATTTAATAAAGTTGCCTTAACGTAATTTACTGTCATGTTAATGTTTGAGTATAATTTGTAATGCCGCCTTAACAAGCTTCTTAAACCAAAGTTTTTTTGTCTAGGTAATTGTATGATGAGAAAAAATCAAAGGAATGGAGAGCATCAATCAAGTATCTCTATCTAAAATTATGATGCAACTGTACTGCTAGACCGAACTGTAGAGAAGCTATTATACACACACACACACACACACACACACACACACAC